>JAKLND010000043.1:0-40050 GCA_022813125.1 Septoriella neoarundinis
GTGTAGGTGGTAGCGACGGCCGTGGTGGTCTCGACGTCAGAGACGACCTTGTACTTGGAGACAACGTCGGTCTCGCTGGCCGGGGCAATGGCGGCACCAGTAGCGAAGCCAGTGCCAGTGGCGTGGATGGTGCCGTTGGCGTTAGGGTAGGGGTAGGGGTAGGCAGAGAAACCAGACGGACGGTTGTTGTGGTACTTGGCGTGACCGTGGCCGTGGTTGTAGGGGACAGCAAGAGCGGCGGTGGCGAATGCCAGGACGCTGAGAGTGTTGACGGGAGCCATTTTATATGTTGTGATGTGGTGAAGACCGGTTTGTGGATTTGTTGATTTGGATCGCACGGAGTTCAAGAAAGCTGCTGCTAGAGCGCTGAGGATGCTGAGCCAACCAGGGCAATTGCTTGTGAAAGAATGACGACGTCCTCTAGAGGACTAAGGGAGTGCAATGAGCGAATGCTCTGCTGAGAGAATGGCAGCAACTGGCACGAGGTGATAGACTTGGGGGTAGGAAAGAGGGTGGAGGGAGATGGGGGACGAGACGGTTTTGTCGTATGAGCCGCGTGTGCGGACGTCCGCACACACTTCGTATCCTGCCGGCTCTCACATGCGATCCGCTCCACCTACGTCGACGGGTACCTGGCCCACCGCGAGTCTGGCCATGCTGATCGTGAGCGGTTGCGCTGGCCATGTGGGTGTCTCGGCGGGCGAAGTGCCTAGCGCCCGGAGTATGGACGCGCAAGCATTTCTGCCCTATGGGCACAGACACCTGCACGGCTGGGGAGGTGCGCACACAGCATGACGGCCGCCGGGCACCCACGAGACTAGGGAGTACATGCAAAAGACGCCGAGTCCCGCTAGAAGAGAGTTACGATAAGGAGGCACTCAGCCAGGATTGGGCCGGTTTGGCGCAGGAGGAGCCCTCGAACGTGGCAGTCCAACATTCGCCGTGCGCAGGTGAAGGTCGAGGTCGACGGCTCGCTGGCAGCGCTGCGGAATGGATATGTCACTCATGTCACCGTGTGTGCGGGTGGATGAGAGGTTGTCCCAAGAGCCTGAGAAGACGCAGCTGTGATTTGCCGGTGCGTTTAATTAATGATCCACCACACAGCGGGTAAATGGCTGCTAGCTGTCGCACCAGCGGCCGGGGAGACGCGTTCCTGCATAAGCAGCGAATTCTATTCGATGTCCGAAAGTCACGATGCTCGTCCGCAGCCAGGATGTGTTCAACAATTTTCTGCGCTGCATAGATTGCCGATGTTCTGGACGCCATCGCGATGCTAAGGAGCAAAGGCGTTTCAACGTCTTCATCCTGCCGCCGTGGCATCGTCTGTTAGCTCCTGGTGGCTGAAAGCCCGCATGCTTAACGTTCCCTTACCCGAGAGTTCGGGCTACCAGCGACCAGAGACACACGAACGCTGGTTCATCGCGTTTCACCATCGTGCACGCCTGTACCAAGGTGCGTAGAGCTGCAGGGAACGTCAGGGCTGCAGTGAGCGAGCCACAGTGACATCGGGACGTGGAGTTGGGTGCTGGACTCGTGGGGTGGGCGACCGACGACATGTTCTCGGGTCGCCGGCGTGCGCGAAGCCTGCGCGGCCAGAGCAGCCAGTCGTGCCCGGACGACAGCACGAGACATCTGGTGTGCGGCGCCAGCTTGGCCAGACAGTCTGTCGGACCTCTCTCCATGCTTGATTACCGCGAGACAATTGGGAAGTGTACAGCCGCACTTGCAAACTCTTCTCGGTCGTGTAATATCATTCGGTCTCGCATGCCACAAAACACTATTCGTCGCCCAGTCGATGCCAAATTTGTTTGTTGTCTCTGCAAGCACACGGCGATTGGGATTGTGCAATGCAGTTGAGTGCGGAAGCACGCTACATCGCTGTCTCGAGATGCTCTGCATCTATCTACGTACGCTCCCAGGGTTGGCACGTGGTCGACTGTCAAGAGCCCCATGATGCAGAGCGCCTTTTCGGTCAAGAACCTGTTTTGCGGCCCAGCAGAGATGGACGATCAGCCAAGCTACGCGTCTACGCTCCCGTGTCTGCTTTCAGGGGCTACAGGAGCCTTGCAGTCAAGGTAGAGAATCCTGTAGTGCAGCAACCATATTGACAAATTGCATGACAATTAGAATCATCAGACATAGAGGACCGTGGTGATGGCGGATGGACGAGGGTGTCGTGTTATGGCTAGCATGGAAGTTGTGTGTCCGACCAATGCAGCCGGCACTGCGGTCTGCTTGCCGCATCGCAGCAAACACACAATACCTCTGGCGACGCTCGTAGACATGGGCTTTTGCTATACCGCAAGAATCACGCGCGCAACGAATATTCACTCCCAACCCACTGATGAAGTATCACATCCCAGTTGCGGTGTTCCGTTCCTCACAACCGCTTGTCGCTGTCGACCAGTGACGTCTCTCGCTGGCGCCAACTGGGGCTGGGCTGAGCCTGAAGCACGTCAGGGTCCCAGGCTGGAACAGCCATGAGGATAGCTTTCGCGCAGATCCACCCCATCATTCGACATTAACCCCGGGCACACCGTCTACCACCGCGCCGCGCAGAAATGCGACTGCACGACTCGTCGGCCTCGCTGGCCTTGGTGCTGCTCAGCTCCAAGCTGGCGCACGCCTTCTACCTCCCTGGCATCACCCCTACCAACTACCGCGTCGGCGACCTGGTTCCCTTGAACGTGAACCACCTCACACCTTCACAATCCGACCGCGACACGCAAACGCGCTCCGTCTTCTCCTTCGACTACTACCACCCCGCCTTCCACTTCTGCCCTCCGGAGGACGGTCCCGAGTACCTGTCCGAATCGCTAGGCAGCATCCTGTTTGGCGACAGAATCCAGACCTCGCCCTTCCAACTACACCTCGGCAAGAATGAGACCTGCAAAGCTGTATGCGATGAGCAGGTCATGGAGTCAAGAGATGCCAAATTTGTCAACAAGAGGATTTGGCAAAACTACAACCTCAATTGGCTGATCGACGGCCTGCCAGCAGGCCAGGCATATTACGACCCTGCCACGGAAACAGAATATTACCAGCCCGGGTTCGCCTTGGGCGAGGTCGTGGATGAGACACCCCACTTGCACAACCACTATGACATCCTGATCGACTACCACCAAGTGCGTGCCGACCAATACCGCGTGGTAGGCATCCTTGTCGAGCCACAGTCCGCTGGTGGAACGAGGCGCGTTGGTTCTGGAGACGATTTCAGTGCGGAGGGCTGCAGTTCGGACCAGCCAGTCGTGCTTTCAGAAAAGAGCAACAACAAGGTTACGTACACATACAGCGTCTACTGGCGGCCGTCGTCGACCTCTTTCGCTACAAGATGGGACAAATACTTGCACGTTTATGATGCGAAGATCCACTGGTTCTCGCTCATCAACAGCGCTGTGATTGTCATGTTCTTGATCGGCATGGTCGGCACTGTGCTGGGTCGCACTCTCCGCAAGGACATCGCGCGCTACAATCGCCTTGATCAGCTTGGGCTTGACGATCTCAACGGCAACAGTGTTGAAGACGGCATTCAGGAAGACAGTGGCTGGAAGCTTGTGCATGGCGACGTCTTCCGCCCGCCCAAGAACCCCTTGCTCCTCGCTGTCCTCGTCGGTAATGGTACGCAGCTGTTCATGATGGCTGGCTTCACCATCGCTTTCGCGGTCGTCGGTTTCCTGTCTCCGTCTAATCGCGGTAGTCTCGCAACTGTCATGATCCTGCTGTATACTGTCTTCGGCTTCGTCGGAGGATATGCCAGCGCGCGTGTCTTCAAGTCTTTCCGCGGCGACAAGTGGAAGCAGCTGTTCGTTTACACGCCTAGCGCCCTTCCGGCCCTGGTTTTTGGCACCTTCTTCCTTCTCAACCTTCTCGTCTGGGCTCGTCAATCTTCTGGCGCTGTTCCGTTCACCACCATGCTTGTCATCGTTGGCATTTGGTTCATCATCTCTGTTCCGCTCTCCATCCTCGGCTCCTGGTTCGGCTTCCGCCAGCCTCAAGCGGAACCTCCTGTTCGCACAAACCAGATTCCGAGGCAGATCCCTCCATCTTCTGGCTACCTCCGCCCGTTCCCCAGCATGATGCTCGTTGGCATCCTGCCTTTCGGCGCGATCTTCGTTGAGCTGTACTTCATCATGTCTTCTCTGTGGAGCAGCAGAATTTACTACATGTTCGGCTTCCTTTTCCTGTGCTACGGCCTTATGATTGTCACTTCGGCCGCTTGCGCAATTCTAATGATCTACTTCGTGCTCTGCGCAGAGAATTACCATTGGCAGTGGCGCGCGTTTGGATCGAGTGGCGCGAGCGCCGGGTACGTATTTGCGTACAGCTTGCTGTACTGGGCTAGGATGCTGAGCTTCAGCTCTTGGACCGGAGGCATGCTGTATTTGGGCTACTCGGCGCTTTTGAGCTTTATGTGGTTCGTGATGAGTGGTAAGTTTGCACCCTGCAGTACTTTTACCCACCTTCGGCAAGACTGGCTAACGTGACGTCCAGGTACGATCGGTTTTGTGGCTTGTTGGATCTTTGTGCACCGCATTTATGGCTCGTTGAAGGTTGATTAGAGGTGGCGGAATTCCTTCACTCATGGGCATAGCATTGGGCGAGTAATTTTCAACATTGGAGACAATTTTTGTAGAAGTACCTTATTACCATCCCTCATGGCTACCCCTACCGCTCATCTGAAAGTATAGCATGCAGCCTGCGAGCCTCTTGGGGCAGAATCAATCTTGAGATAATGTTAAGGCAAGGGAATGACCTTTCCTTGTGCTACGGATTCTGGTATGGATTCTGGTATGCGTAACGAGAGCTAGGTAAGAGCTTACATGGTTGGCCGAGGAGAGATTCTAAGTCTTGCACTCCATACCATCAGATTCGATTACCGCAGGGCGGAGGCTGGAGAATGCATGGATGGTGTGCGTGCAGACGCGATCGCGTAACAATCGAGGCCCCTCTGTGACGTTTTCAATGACGTCTGGCGGGGTCGTCGGGGTCCGTCAAAGACAACACCCGATCTCTTTCTTACCTTCTGCCTTTCTGCTCAACACAACTCATTCATCTCTCAAACGACTTACGTCTGGTAATATTTGGTAAGTTCCTTCTCAACGAATCAACCTCATATGCATTGGATCTGCCCGACCTCGCATCGCCAGATACCTTTGCGGAGTTCACCCCAGCTAACTATTCTGCCTCACCAGCAAAACAACACCTCTTTGCACAAACAATTCAATACCGATCACCATGGCTTCTTTCTCCAACGCTGAGACGGGCAACAAGCCCGCCGACCCCTACACCTCCAAGAACATTCAGGACCCTAGTCTGAAGGAGAAGGTCGAGGACCTGCAGGGCTTCGTCGACAAGAGCAAGTTCTGCATGATGACCACGAAGACTCAGGACGGTCTGCTCGCCAGCAGGTGCATGGCCCTTGCCGCTAGGGTGAGTTTCTAGTATACCACACCACGGCTATTCAGAACCAGGCAGCTAACACCTGCCGCACAGGAGGACAACGGCATCGACTTCATCTTCCACACCAACACCGAGTCCGGCAAGACCGACGACCTCGCCCAGAACCCCGATATCAACCTCGCCTTCCTCAACAACGCCGGCGAGTGGGCCAGCATCTCCGGCGTCGCCACCATCGAGACCGACCGCGCTCGCGTCGAGAAGTTCTACTCGGCAGGCCTGAAGGCCTGGCTCGGCGACCTCGGCGACGGCGTCCACGACGGCGGCCCCAAGGACCCCCGCATCGGTCTCATCAAGGTCAAGAGCAAGACTGCCCAGTACGCTATCAGCAGGCGCACTGCCATCGGTGGCGCTGTTGAGTTTGCCAAGGGCGTTGTCACTGGCGATGCTGCTCAGGTCAACAAGCTCAGGCACATCGAGGCGAGCGAGGTGGATCAGTGTAAGTGATGATAGGGAATACGAGCTTGGGAACATGGCGTGCTAACCATTCTGACAGGGCGCGGCTCCTCTGCGTAAACGACGCAACGAATGACACGCATATAGGCATGACTGGACTGGCCAATTTACCCAATACCCATATCTAATGCAATGATAACTTTCCATATACTGTCAATGAGTCTACTCCTATGTTCAAACTACCATTCGCATAATTTTGTCGCCATCTGTTCATAGTGTTCACTCAAGGAATCGTACAAATCAGCTTGCCCTTGGTCTCATTCCTCGCCATCTGCCCGTGCGCCTCCTGGATTTTCTCCCAGCTCAGCACCTTCTCTACATACACCTTGAAGCTGCCATCCTTGAACTTCGGCAGCGCGTGCTCGACAAGCTGATCCCTCAGCTTACCCTGGTACTCCTCGTCGCGGCTGCGCAAGCCACTGCCCTCGAACCGCGCACGCTTGCGGAAGAAAAGCGTCATGTCCGGCTGCTCGTGCTCAGGCTTAAGCTTGGGGCCAGAGAGCGTAGCGAGGTTGACGATCGTGCCGTCCCTCGCGATCGCACGCAAGTTGGCAGAGAAGGCTTCAGGTCCGATGAAGTCGACGATCACATCGACGCCCTTGCCGTCGGTGGCCTTGAGGACCTCGTCGGCCCAGTCGGTTTTCTGCGTGTTGAAAGCGGCTGTGGCGCCGAGGGAGGAGGTGATGAAGGAGGTTTTGTCGTCGGAGCGCGCGGTGGCGTAGACGGCGGCGGCGTTGTCGCCGCGGCTGAGCTGGATGCCGGCGATGCTGACGGAGCTGGCGCCCGCGTGCCACAGGATGGTCTTGCCGGGGGCGAAACGACCGATTAGGTACATGGCTTGGGTGGCGGTGATCCAGGTCTGGGATTCGTTAGCTTGGCTGCTAAGATGGATACGAATGCCGGGATCGGAGTACCTCGGGAATACCAGCGCACTCCTCCCAGCTCAGCTCGTCAGGCTTGTGGACGAGCATGTGCGTAGAAACAGCGATGTACTCAGCGTACGCGCCACCGTAAGCAAGGCCAAAGACGGCATCACCCTTCTTGAAACCGTGCTCGCTGTCGGCACCGAGCTCCTCGATAGTGCCAGAGAACTCGACACCCATAGTCGCCGGAGCCTGGGGAGGAAGCGGGTAGAGACCTTCGCGCTGGAGGAGATCCATGCGGTTGAGGCCGAAGGCCTTGACTTTGACGAGGGCCTGTGAGCCGGTGATCTGAGGCTTAGGAATATCATTGATGAACATGTTCTCAATGGGGCCTTTACCGCCTTTGATGTCTGGTGATATGCATTAGAATACGTCGTCTCTCTCCTGTCTCATTTGGGCATGGAACTTTTGTCATCAACTTACCAATTGCCTTCATGGTTGCCATCTTGATCTAATATATGTCGTTGACGTCGTGCAAGGTCTTGCTGGATGTTGGATGATAAGTCAAAAAGTCCGAATATACTGTAATTTAGCACAATGGCGTGCTTGACGATCAAAGACAGTCTTCTCAAGGAGTATATCAGAACGAGGTTGATCCTGTCTAGAAGAACGGCCTCGGCACACGGCGGGGCACGTCATGCTTGTGGAGCTTCTTTTGCGGCCCTTGTGCGGTCCGGCAATGCTTACAAACGCGACGCCTTTTTGTGCATGCCATCTCGAATACTATGAAGCTGCTTCGCATGGAGGCAAAATTGCATACTGACAATTAATACTGAAATCACTATCATGACATTTCGCCTTCGGCAAGTACCGGCAACAACAGGTACTGCATCATAATTTTTAGGTACGAGACAGGTAACCCCAACCCTAACCCTAGTCAAAACATACATCTCGTCACAATTCCACGAGCTCTTCCCGGTGTGGTATCATCAGCGGCCTACAGACGGTGTACAGTTCTCGCTGTCTCTCTCGAAAGACCTGGACGCCTTCACGGTGTCGCAGCGGGCCGTTCCTCTCGTTTCGGGTTTTGCCAGCGCTCACGTCGTGGGCGTGCCATCAGTCAGTCGCGCAGGTGACGAGACGCCTACACGAGCACCCGACAGCCAAACCGTTTCCTGACTGGAGAGGCAATGGAAGTCTTATCCCCTGCGATGCTTATATCACCGCCCATCTGGGCTCGGTTGACCATTGATCATCTTTCATGAAAAGGGATTTGAAGTAAATCAACGCCTGAATCTCACGCTTGCGAAAGCATATCTCATAAGGCACCTCTCTCGCCAGACATCGGATGCATCTCAACTCAGCCATTTCAGCAAATTGCCTACAACATGAGATCTGAGAGCGATAAAGGTGGCGAGCTCAATTTTGTACTAAGCACTGAAGATGCCCTCAAGCTTGTCTCCAGCTTCCTCGACAAAAAATGGGCACAAACGGACATCAGCGCCGTGCGCACCAGGTCGATCACCGACGGGCTGATGAATGCACTTCAACTAGTTCAACGGAGCAATATCGCTGTGCTCGAACCATCCGCGGTCCTTATCCGCCACTTCGGCCGGAGCAGAAAGCTTGAAGAGCCCGCAGGCGGCAGCCTGACGCTGTCGAGCGCACAGCAAGCCATCGTTTACTGGGAAATGGCCCGCAGAGGCTGGGGACCCAAGATCTTCGGATTCTTTTACGGTGGCCGTCTGGAAGAGTATCTTGATGCCCACACTCTGACTGCCGCCGAGAGCTTGGAGGCGGACATCGCTCGAGACGTGGCGCGAAGTTACGCCAGGTTGCATTCGGTTCGACTGCCGTTGCGGAGGGATAATTTCGAATTCGTGATCCGAGACCTGATGAAGCAGTGCAGGCAAAGTCGCAACATGTCGTCGAGACGCTACTCAAGGTCGAAGATCCCGTGACAACGGAGTACGCGAGCATGTTTGGATCTATCGACTGGAAACGAGAGCTGAAGTGGGCATCTGAACTCTTTCAGAGATACAACTGCAAGACTACAGTCACTCATGGAGATGCAAACTACCTGAATATCCTCGCGAAGAATTTTGAAAGCGAGTGCCGCGTAGCGCTCATTGACTACGAGACCGTTTCTTACAGCTATCGGGGAATCGACCTTGGAGCCCACTTCCACGAGCGGATGTACTGCTACAATCAGCCTGACAGCCAACTCACCGGCTTCGAGGCACTAAATCTTGACGAGCAGAGGCTCTCTTGCGAAGCTTATCTGCAGGAGATGCGAGACTTGGGAGAGGAGTTATCGGAACTTGACACAATCGAGCATCTCGTGCTGGAAGCTGAGATTGGACGTTTGTGCCATATTCTCGTGACAAACCTAATGTGTACGGTCTATGACAAGGCCGGAATAGAGCCTCTGTTCCTGTCTGGTCTGCTGCATTCGATGGGGACTTACAAGCAGCTGAAGCGTGGATTTTTGTCTGCCTCTTAAATGCGTAAGAACAACATCTATTTGGCTGAATGCTCCGCGATCATGGCGTCTCACTTGTCTCAACATAGGTTCCCAAGGTGTCTGAATCTAGTCGACGAGTGCGCTTCGTCTCAGGCACAGCTTGACGGTACCCTCGACGCTCTGGGGAGCCGCGGGCCTCGTGGCAGGATACGATTGGGGAGCTCAGCCGTCGATGCATGCCTCTAGCTTCTTTGGTGCTGTAAATCCTGGAATTAAACCTGGTGGCTGCATCATGCAAGCCCAAACCCACGCCCCAGCCCCAGCCTCAGCCTCAGCTCTGTGGAGGCTGTACCTGGCGCAGCAGTGATCTATGGACACACGAGACGGTAAATCGCAACGTGACTTGCACGTATTGTATGGTCCAGAGTCTGTCAACGACTGTGCATTATGGTATGTGCGAACGCGTGGTCGCAGGCTGCTGATCGTCGCCCTCCTGGACGTTCGACGGCTTTGGAGAGCAAGCCAGCTCGTCGTTCAATGTGAGGATCAGGCTGAAGATATCAGTGGCATCACTCACCATGATTGTGGCGCAGTGTAGATGCATGGAGGCAGTGTGCCGCATGAGAGGGCCGTAGCCTTGTGGTTTGCCTCGACCAAATGTCTTTTGACCTCCCCATCACCTTTCAAGGCCTGAAGATCTTCCATCTATCATCCTTTCGCCCACTGGCCTCTATCCGAGATTAGAGCTTGTCTACCACGAAGAGCACAAGTTCTTCGCTATGGTCCTCCTGCGGGAATTCCTCGCTGCCTCATGGATACTGGCCGCGCCTGTCCAGGGTTTCAGCTCTTTCAACACAACATGCACGATTCCCGATCGACGTTACGACTACGTGCAAGGACCGAACACTCGGGGCTCTCTCCAGATTGTGTGGAGTTGTCTAGCTACGCTTATTGCCTGCACGTACACTGTCTTACATCTCAACGTGCCGGAACAACGTGATGGAAGAGATGGGGGAGTAGCGAATTATCTGAAGGCGCGGTCGAAAGGTCCGAGTCCGGATTCAGAGTTAGTGCCTTTGGACACAGAAGCTGAAGCTCCCAGAGCTTTCGAACTCACAGCAAGTCAGTTGGAGGACCGCTCCATCCGCATGGAGTTGTACTGGTGGTCAGAAGGCTTTGCGAAAACCTTGGTCTGGATGATCACAACTATGATATCTCCCGAATGGTATGCGCTCATAGCCGTCGAGAACTTGGAATTGGCAATCCAGTACAAGGCAAGATTCACCCAGCTGCCGCCCCATTGCCATCCACCACGCGGGTGGACGTTGGCGCACATGTTCTTCGCCAATATGGGAGGGTTCGCTATCCGCGAGAACACCAAACGACGGGTGGGCGATATCAGACACCTGACCGCGGAATCTTTGCTACAGCTCATGAAGCACGAAAATCGTTTCGTCAGCGACGCCTCCCTTCCGAATCAAGAAGATATCCAAGACCGGTCGAAGAGCGATCTTTTCGCCAAGGGCTTGATTGTCCTCCAAGTGTCGTGGTTCATTGTTAATTGCATCGCGAGACTCGCCAAAGGCCTACCAATGACCCAGCTCGAGATGAGCGTTTTTGGGACAGCGACATGCTCGCTCTTCACGTACGCGATCCTTTTCGAGAAGCCGTACTCCGTCAAGGCGGCTACGATCCTGTTGTCTTTCGATGGCCCCATGCCCGACGACGTGCGGAAGACGTTGGAGAGTGACAAAGCGAGCGCTATTATTATTCGTCGAACATCAGAAATCTGCAAACTTCCCATCAAAGTTCCAAGAAGACGGCCACTGGGGTCGGATTCGCTGCCGTCATCGGAGCATTTCACGTCGCCGCCTGGAACTTCGCCTTCCCTTCGCACGCCGAAATGTGGGTTTGGCGGATTTCCTCGGTCATTTCTTGCGCCCTGGCCCCAGTCGCGGTAACGATCCTGTGGGTAATGCAGCTACTACATGGAAGTGGCAAATTTGACGTTGGCTACGTCGTGTCATGTGCGGCCTTGTATATCGGGATTAGAGCCATCCTCGCCGTAGAGATGCTCCGTTTCCTGTTCTTCATACCACCCGAAGGCTTCCTGGTCACCTGGGTGGACAGCGTACCTCATATTTAGTTAGCACATCGGGCAATCTCACCGTAATCCATGTCCCTTTCCAACCAGGTGATCCGATCGCTCGGATGGGCTCACTGAGGTCTGTAAAAGATCAACAGGTTAATAATCCCTTACTGAAGAGCCGCTTCCAACACGGCATATCATGAGCTCAAATCGCGATCCCACGGCCTCCAAGCGTCGACTTCTCATCCCCAAGTCTGCCGACAACACATAGTGCAGTGACAGTCTCGCAGTCGGCAGCTGAGAGTGAGGATATCAGCGCGAAAGGCTGCTCCACCTCGTAACCAACTCAGCCAGAATTGGCTTTAGCAACAAAAAACAAAAAACAAAGACAAAGAAGGTCTCCAAACAAACAATTCTGCCCGCCTTCCATCCCACTCCCTCCCATCCGATCTCCCTCCGCCCTCCCCAACCACGCAACACAACACCACCACCCCTTTCCCCAACTCGCACGACAACAAAGAAAACAAAAGCCAACAAAAGCCTCTCCCCCTCGCATCCCCCTCCCACCAAGATAGCAACAGCGCTCCCCGACGCCGACGCCGACGCCGTGTACCACCCTCCTAGCCCAGCCCAGCCCAGCCCAGCCCAACCCAGCCGGTCGGCCAACCCAACCCCCTTGCTTCCGAGCTTACATCAACCTCCTCACTCTCGAACAAAGCATTGCCAATCAACCAGTCTGCGAGAAGCAGGCGGCGGGTTGGTTGTGACGGGGGTTGGGAAGCTGCATGGGATGAAAACGCGCGTGGGATCGGATGATGGGGTGGCGGGGTGTCGTGTTGTGATGACGCGGTGCTGTAACGTGACGTGGTAATAATCAGTAATTAAGTCAGCAGGGCGAGGAGGGAAGGCGAGGAGGAGAGGAGAGTGGCGGGGTTGTGGTGACTTGTGGAAGGTAACTGCTATGTATGCGGCAGGCGAGCGGCAGGCGCGGACGAAGCACGTGGGTGGGCGTGCGAACGATGCAGAGAGGGTGGTATGTCAGCTCGAAGAGAAGGATGTGGGAGTGGAAGTCGAAGATCGGATTGGTTACAAGTTGCATTTAGTGTTGTCGTACAGTACATAGTTCTGTATCCTATGCTATCGCCCTCGAGCCGCCATCGTCCGAACTCAGCGCCACGTGCGAACGTGTGCCGGGGTTCGAAAAGATCAGCAATTCGAAGGGTTAGTCTAGAGACAAGACACACAACAAGATTCCGCAACAGTTTTTCTCCACCCGCCCAGCTCATTAGTTGGAGGACGCGCGCGGTGGCGGTCTCACATCGCACAATGTGTTTGAAGGAAGTGAAAGAAAAGAAAGACGCCGCCGGCCATGTGATTACATGCTGTGCCTCAGTCCGCCGCGAAAGAATAAGGAGAAGTAAGAAAAGAAGAGTCGGAGGCGGGTGAGCGCCATCGTCGTCGTTGGTCGTCGAGAATTTTGGTCGTGTCTGTGTGCAAGTCGGAAAAGAGTGAGGTCCTTTTCAACGAGCCGCTTACAGAAGGGCGACGAGGCCGAAGATGGCGAGGAGACCAGCGCCAGCGGTGAGCTGGGAGGCGGCGCCCTCGAAGGGAGCGGCCTCGGTGGTGGACTCGGTCGGGGCACCAGTGCCGGAGGGAGCGACGGGAGCGACGGTGGTGCCGTTGCTGCTGGGGTAGGGAGCGACCGGGGCGACGGGAGAGACGGGGGCAACCGGGGTCTCGCTGGTGGCCGGGACCGGGGCAACCGGGGTGGTGGCCGGGACGGAGGGAACGACGGGAGCGACCGGGGCGGAGGTGGTGCAGTCGGTGCAGACGGAGACGACGGAGGAGGTCGCGGGCTTGGTGACGGTGCAGCCTGGAGTGAGTTGTTAGCGGATTGCAGGTGAGGTGAACAAGCGAAGAGGACTCGGCTTACCACCGGGGCAGTTGGTGATGGTCAGGGTGGTGGCCTCGCTGACGGTGTAGGTCTCGCCGGCGTGGGTGATCTCGGTGGGCTCCGGGCAGTAGGTGGTGTAGGCGGTGAGGACCTCGGTCACGTAGGCCGGGGCGGTCTCGTTCTTGGGCGCCGGGGCGTGGGCGTAGGAGGCAGTGGCAGCGCCAGCCATGGTGGCGGCAGCGACGGCAGCGGCGAAACGCATGTTGATATTAGTGGGTTGGTGGGGTTGGTTGGGGTTTGGTGGTGTAGTGGGTTGATGGTGGTATTAATTGGTTGTATGGAGAAGCGGTCGTGAGCGAGCTGATTCAACGAGTGTGAGTGTGTGTGTGTTTGCGGGTGGGTGAAGGAGAGTGATGAGAAGGAGGAGGACAGCAGGGCTTTGAAATAGCAGCAGTCGCGGACGGCGCCTGGGCTGATGGGCTGCAGTGATGGTGAAACGGGGGCAGGCCCGTGCGGCACGCTAGCGAGGCCGCTGTCTGTGAGCCTGTGAGAGTCTGTGAGAGTCTGTCGGTCTATCGGTCGGTCGCCCATCTCGCTACGCCCACGCCCACCAAGGCACGCTCACGAGCACGCCCGCTCTCCGTCCCCAGCCCAGCCCGCGCCGCGCATCCTTGTCCGTCTTGCTTGCATACAGCACGGCATGCCCTCCGCTAGGCGACCCGCCCGGCCCTGCGCTGCCTCCGTTGCTACGCCCTGCACATGGATGACACGACAAAGGGGGCTGGCACGGCAGGATGCGCTGCAACGCGCTGATCGAGCTGATCTTGCGCGATCCAGGAGCGGCCGTTTGTGTGCTGACCTCATTTCCACTTGCGAGACATGATTTCCAGACTTCGCACCACACCTCGAGGCAGCGAGCGCGACACCAGGACCGGCTCTAGCCAGTAGCGCAACGTCTGGATGTCCCCGCCAGTAGCGCAACATTTGGATGTCCCCGCCAGTAGCGCAACATCTGGATGTCCCCGCCAGTAGCGCAGCATCTGGAAGCCCCCCGTCTCCACGCGGATCGGCAAGCACGCGAAGACGCAGCCCCAGCGCCCAGCAGGCACACACGCCCGCTAAAGCCAATGGAATCTCCCCAGACGCGGCCCGCGCCATCCTCCAAGGCTCAACACCGCCGCCCGCGCTCGTGTTCGCCGCAGCCTATCTCATCCGCCCGCCTATAGCCTGCCCCGCGGCGAGCGCCTCCCGCACCTGGCCGCCCAGAGCCTGGCAGAGCGAGCGCCGCGGTGGCCGGCGAGGTGACGAAGCCTTGTGCGCCTCGCTGCCGAGATTGGACGAAGCGGCGCCCGTTGGGCTTGCTGGCTCGGCTGGCAGCGTTTGGTTCCTTGCATGAGCTCGGCCCAGGAACACCCGCGCCTGCATGCGCAGAAGGGCATTGGTGCGCGGTCGCCGATCGGCGACGCGAGGGCAAGTCCAGTCGAGAGACACGCCCGTCGTCGCACCCGCCCGCCCGCCATCTTCCTGGCGTCGTGTCCGCTGGTGGGAAGCCGGGAATAGCAGCGACAATGACGAAGTAGCATTCGCGCTGGGTAGCGTTCTCGCTCGAAGAGGCCGCGTCACTCTGCCATTTCGGTCGAGGAGCGCAAAGACGACCGGCGAACTTGGCCGAAAATGCCGAGACCTTGTCGGAGCGACGTTGAGGCCTTGCCCATCCTCAGCGCCACGGCGAGCAATCTCGTCCGGCGAAAGGCTGTTTGTGGCGATACCTTAATTATAGCAGCCCAGCACCGCTCTGGGGAAGACGCCGCAAGCCGCACACACACTCGCCAGACAATAATGATCCTGCCGCGCGTGACGCCTTACCCTCCTCGCTCGTGCCTTGTTTTCCTCTCGCATCCCGCCGTGCGCACGCAATAAGCTTACCGCGCCAATCAGCAGCTTCATCACATGTTGCCCTCTTGTCAAGACACAGCGGTACCGTACACGAAGATGAATAGTCAGTAACAATAACAATTCCCACGCAAAGGACATCCCAAGCGAGTCATCCCATCCCATCCATCCAAACGGCCTCCCAAATCTCCACACTCGCCAGACTCCACCTCCGCAGCGGACGACCCGCGCGCGCGCGCGTCCGTGCATTTTCCGGTGGGGAGAGGAAAGTTCTAGGCCTGATCTGGCGGGTGCGGAGGCATTCGCCCGTCTTAGACAGGGCTGTTGGCGATCGCGATGATCTCAATCGGAGTGACTGGTGAGTTGGGGGATGTTGCCGTGGTTCGTGGGTGAATGATTTTTTTTTTTTTTTTTTTGGTTTGGGTTTATGAATTTGGCTCTTATTCCTTGAGAGTGGTGGTGACTTGCGAGCGTTCGGTCGATGGTGCGGTGACGACCAAAAAAGGGTGCCTGAGGTCGGAAGCCTGGCTCGCGAGCATACCTCAACCGTATAGTCACACACGTTGATAGTAGTCACTTCACCAACAATCCATCGCGCACCAGCGATCAGTATACTGCCTTTGCCTTTGCAACCCTGTCCACACGCCTTCAGCAGGTCGATTATATTCCTCGCCGGAAGACTCGTTGAAACTTGGGAATAATAGAGGATGCACTTCATGTATCGTTCCCTCCCACGGTCTGTTTCGACATCGTCGAAATTTGCTACAGCAAGCCCTTCGGTCTCCAACGCTATCTATGGCTGGATACCCAGCGTGTCCTAATGCTTTCAGCGCCGTCGACAGCAGATTCCCGTGCTTCTAGGATGCAGTGCTGCTCAGTAACACATTCGGATGGATCATTACTCCAATCATGAACGAAGCAGGTAGGGCCTCCGTTGAGTGGTCACAAACCACCCATTGCCATCTCGTCTTTCCATCGCCAACTCATGATCCCACCGACTCCCCACCCAACTCACAAACCCTCCAATTCCGCGCAGATGCTCTGCCCACCCCACATCCTCACACTCTACAAAAGCAACCTCACAACCTCGCCCTCTCCCCACCCCCAACCAGCACGGGATCCACCTCGCTCGTGCAGAGAATACACGTATCCCTCAGCGCCGGCAGCCTATGCCGCCGATTGACCGCCTGATAGTCCTCGCTGCCCAGCATCTCGACGAAATGCGCGAAAGAAGGATACTGCGCGAGCGCGACCTCGTCCCAGCCGGCCTCGTCCTCGCCGCCCCCGTTCCCGTGGCGCTCGCCGGGGGGGACGACTTTGCCGACGACCTTCGCGTTGCCCCCGCGCTTGCTCCCGATGGACTCCGCGAACGCTTTGCCGTACCGCAGGTAGCTCTCGCGGGCTTCGCGGGTGGGGTGGAAAGCGAGGAGGTTGAGCATGCTGACTGGCGAGGACGCGGCGGTGGAGTCCGCGGGGGCGGCGGCGGGGTTGGACCAGGAGAGGAGCTCGGGGGTGAGTTCGAGGCCTTGCGGGGAGGAGGCGAGTTTCTTCTGCGATGAGGAGAGGGGAGGGATGGAGCTCGGGTCGGGTTGGAGGAGGGAGGGGTTGCGCTGGGCGAAAGAGTCGGTGATGCTGCGCGGAATGCCGGCTGTGATGCTCCAGTGGGCGGTGATGAGGTTGTCGGAGAGGTGGGAGGCGGGGAGGGGCGTGTTGGCTGGGACGATGAGGAGGAGGTCCCAGGAGGTGTTGAGGAGGGCGGACTTGGAGAGGGTTGTGGGCGTGATGATCCAGCGGAGGACGTGGGAGGTGACGAGAGGTTTGCAGGGTGTTTCAGCGAGGGAGGAGAGATAGGATGGGATGGTTGTGTTTGGGGAGAGGGCGAGGAGGTGGACAGTTGCTAGAGGCATGATTGGTAGGGTTATCAAAGTTCAGTACATGTAATTATGGTTGTTGGAAGGGAAATATAGAGTTATAGAAAGGCAACTTGTAAGCTCTTACACTATTTATCCAAGTACATGGCGGTTCGCGAAAACGCATGATGATGCACTGGGTTGGAGAAAGCAGCAAGTTGCCTCGGTAGTTCGGAGCACGGCAAACCTGCCCGGATGCCGCTGGCACTTTACGCGTCGACGCGTCTGCTGCGTTTTGGACTTCAGCGGGTGTGCATGGCTGACGGCAACTTGTACAGGCTGGAACACGTCGCGACACCACGCTTACCATTGAGAGAAGGAAGACCACGCGAGCACTTAAATTCTCTGTCACTCGCCACCTGCTCACTGAAAGACAAGTACGGGGACAATGGCGTCCCGTCCTGAGCTTAAGGTCGATGATGAAGTTGGCTTCATCAAGACTTTCAATCAGCTGGAATCTGGCAAAGCCACCGACACTGTTCGCGTATTCGACCGCGGTGACTGGCTCTCAGCCCACGGCGACGATGCTGTCCTCATCGCACGAACACAATATAAGACGACTTCCGTCTTGAAGACCCTCGGCAAGAACCCTGGCCTCCCTTCCGTCACCATGACCATCACAGCATTCCGCAGTTTCCTCAGAGAAGCGATATTCAAGCTTGGAAAGAGGATAGAGATTCTTCAGTCATCCGGCCGAAATCCGTGGAAAGTGGCAAAACAAGCGTCGCCCGGCAATCTCCAGGACATCGAAGATGATCTTGGAGGCCATGTTGAGTCTGCACCCATCATCCTCGCCGTAAAAGTCTCCGCCAAAGCCACAGAAGCTCGCAACGTGGGTGTTTGCTTTGCAGATGCGAGTGTACGCGAACTCGGTGTCAGCGAATTTGTCGACAACGACATCTACTCTAACTTCGAGTCGCTTCTGATTCAGCTTGGCGTGAAGGAGTGCTTACTGCAGTCTGACGGGACGAAGAAAGACCCAGAACTGTCTAAGCTCCGTGCCATTGCCGACAACTGCGGTTGCGCTGTCTCAGAGCGAGCAGCAAGCGATTTCGGAAGTCGCGACATCGAGCAGGACTTGACACGACTTTTGAGGAGCGAGGGAACCGCCGCCACATTGCCTCAGACGGATCTGAAGTTGGCAATGAACTCAGCCGCGGCGTTGATCAAATACCTTGGAGTGATGTCGGATCCTACCAACTTTGGCGAGTTTCGCCTCTACCAGCACGACTTGAGCCAGTACATGAAGCTGGATTCATCAGCTCTCAAGGCACTGAACTTGATGCCAGGGCCCAAGGATGGATCAAAAACAATGAACCTCTACGGTCTCTTGAACCATTGCAAGACACCAGTCGGCAGCAGACTGCTCGCTCAGTGGCTGAAGCAGCCGTTGATGAGCCTGGAGGAGATTGAGAAACGGCAGCAGCTTGTCGAAGCTTTCGTGAATGACACGGAACTGAGACAGACACTTCAAGAAGAGCATCTCCGCTCGATACCAGATCTCTATCGTTTGGCGAAGAAGTTCCAGCGCAAGAAAGCCAACCTCGAAGACGTCGTCCGCGCATATCAGGTTGCGATTCGCATTCCTGATTTCATCGGCACTTTCGAGGGAGTCATGGACGAACAGCACAAAGACGCTCTCGACACCGAGTACACCAACAAGCTTCGTGCATTCTCTGACAGCTTGCAGAAGCTACAAGAAATGGTCGAGACCACTGTTGATCTGGATGCGCTTGACAACCACGAGTTCATCATCAAGTCTGAGTTCGACGATGGCCTCCGCATCATCCGCAAGAAGCTTGACACGCTAAGATACAATCTCGAGAAAGAGCATCAGCGAGCGGGCGACGACCTCAACCAGGACACTGAGAAGAAGCTCTTCCTCGAAAACCACAGAGTGCACGGTTGGTGTCTGCGGCTGACACGAAACGAAGCTAGTGCTATCCGCAACAAGAAGCAGTATCAGGAGATCTCAACGCAAAAGAACGGCGTCTACTTCACAACCAAAGCAATGACAGAAATGCGCCGAGAGTTCGACCAGCTCTCCGACAATTACAATCGTACTCAGAGCGGCCTCGTGACCGAAGTCGTCAACGTCGCCGCCTCATACTGCCCCGTCATCGAAAAGCTCGCCGGCGTCCTCGCCCACCTCGACGTGATCGTCAGCTTCGCCCACGTCTCTGTCCACGCGCCCACCGCCTACGTCCGGCCCAAACTCCACCCGCGCGGCACCGGCAACACAGTCCTCACCGAAGCCCGCCACCCCTGCATGGAAATGCAAGACGACGTCTCATTCATCACAAACGACGTCTCCCTCGTCCGCGGCGAGAGCGAATTCCTCATCATCACCGGGCCCAACATGGGCGGCAAGTCCACGTACATTCGACAGATCGGCGTGATCGCCCTGATGGCGCAAATCGGCTGCTTCGTCCCTTGCACGGAAGCCGAGCTGACCCTCTTCGACTGCATCCTGGCGCGCGTCGGCGCCTCGGACTCCCAGCTGAAAGGCGTCAGCACCTTCATGGCCGAAATGCTCGAAACGGCCAACATCCTCAAAACCGCAACGCGCGAGTCGCTCGTCATCGTCGACGAACTCGGCCGCGGCACGAGCACGTACGACGGCTTCGGGCTCGCGTGGGCGATCTCCGAGCACATCGTCAAGGAAATCGGCGCCTTCGCCATGTTCGCCACGCACTTCCACGAGCTGACGGCGCTGACGGAGCGGTATCCGCAGGTGCGCAACTTGCACGTCGTCGCGCACATCGGGGACGCGGAGGGCGACGCGGCCGTGCGTGGTGGGGATGAGGCGGCGAGCGGGCGCCGCGAGGTCACGCTGCTGTACAAGGTTGTGCCGGGCATCAGCGACCAGTCGTTTGGCATTCACGTCGCGGAGCTGGTGCGCTTCCCGCCCAAGGTCGTCAGCATGGCGAAGAGGAAGGCGGATGAGCTGGAGGATTTCTCTGGCTCGAAGGATTCGGCGCCCAAAGATGCCTCTGCGGGAGCGAGCAAGGAGGATGTCGAAGCCGGCAGCGCGATGCTGAAGGCCGTGTTGCAGCGGTGGAAAGAGGAGGTGGAGCGGGACGGGCTAGGGAAGGAGGCGCAGGTTGCGAGGATGAGGGAATTAGTGCAGGGGAATGCGGAGTTGATGGCTAGTCCGTTCATGAAGGGCGTGGAGGCGCTGTGATTTGCTAGAGGAAGTGTAAGATACGAGTAACCCTGGCTCGGTAGACTTCTGTTCGCTTTTCGATCAAAGCTATCAGCTGTAGCAAAGCTGCCGTGTGTATGTAGAGTAGACTCCGAGACCAAACAAGCCTATTCCGCCGTGAAAGAGACGACTGCAAAGGATTCAAAAAAATGCAACATTTCAAAAGACTTTCAATGCACTTTTCGATTTCTTTTGTGTGTCCCCAGGAAGAAGGTCAAAACTCGCAAGTCCCAGTATCGCTAATGAACCCTGACAACAACAAAGTAAGAATATGCAGCAAAACAGCAGCAACAGCAGCTCGGACAGATGTCGTCCCTCCAATGGTCATGGATGAGCTCTACGCTCGCTCCACTCAGCTCACAAGACTTATGATCCTCCTCATGCCTTCCCGATGTGCTTGTCAAAACATGTCCAAGAAAGAATCAGTCACACCTCTCAGGAGTCTCGAGCCCGCAACCAGACTAAACCCTCAACCCCTCAGCCAGCAGCAAAGCTATCATGCCTCACGGTCCGCACTCCACCCTCGCCCTCGCACTCGCAATCATCGCCAGTCTACGACGAAGCCGCGACGTCCGGCTGCTCCTTGTCCTCGATGGAAGCCTTCTCGAGGTCCTTGGCGGCGTCGGCCGCGGCGTCCTTCTCCTGCGCGGCCTCGGCGCCGGCGCTGGCGCTACCGTTGACGCCCTGCTTCTCACCGGCGGGCTTGCGGCCGGCCTCGGTGGTGCCGTTGGCGGCTTCGGCTTCGGCCTCGAGGCGCTCGATTTCGGCCTGGGCCTTGGCGACGTTCTGTGGATGGTGTTGTTAGTGGCTGTGGATGAAGTTGGTACACTTGGGGAAAAAGAATCTCACCTCCTTGGTCTTGCTCTCCTGGTTCTCCTTCCAGAATGCGAGCTTCTCCTTCAGCTTCTCGGTGAGGGCGGGGATGTCGCTCTGCTGCATGGGCGGGTCGACGCCGATGCGAGCCAGGTTCTCGATGGTGCCGACGTCGAGGTTGAACTTGCCCTCGGCCGGGGAAGCGGTGCCGCGGTTGCCGCCCTTCTTCTTCTTGCCGGCGGTGGCGGGCATGAAGTGCTCGTCGTTGTCCTTCTTGCTCTTGAGCGCGGTGCCCTTCATGCCGGCGGCGTCGACGGTGCGGGTGGCGGTGGCGGCGAACTTGTTGGTGGCGGCGGCCTCGGGCTTCGCGACGGCAGACGGGTCGAAGTGGGCGAGCAGGGCCTGGGTGGTGCGGATCTCGTTCTGGTACGCGGGCGCGCTGGCCTCCTCGAGCTTCTCCTTGGCGGCCTCCTGTCTGCGGCCGCGGTGGTAGGCGTCGTTCTCGGCGCGGCGCTTCTCGTCGCGGATGCGGCGGGCCTCGCGCTCGTACTCGACGGCGGCGCGGCGCGAGCTGTAGTACTTGTCCTTGATCTCCTTGACGGTGGAGTACTTCTTCTGCTGCTCCTCGTGGGCCTTGGTGCGCTCGTCGCGGAGAGAGTTCAGGTTCTTGTAGACCTCATCCTGCTCGGCCTTGATCTTGTCGAGTTCGGTGGTGATCTCGGTGTAGCGGTCGCTGAGGGCGCGCGAGGCCGGGTCGTCCATGGACTTCTTGAGCTCGGCGATCTGGGCCTTGACCTCGTCGATGCCCTTCTGCGCCTGGTCGAAGCCAGCGAAGCCCTTCTTCTGCCTGTTCAGCTGGGAGATGTCGGCGAGCGCCTTCTTCTCGTCGACGATCTTCATGGTGCCGGCGTCGACGGACTTCTGGAGGCGGGCGATCTGCTGGTCGATCTCGTCGACGGACTTGTAGGGGACCTTGCCGCGGGCGGCCTTCTGCTCGGCGATGCGGGACTTGAGGGTCTCATCCAGACGCTTGACCTTGTCCATGGTCTGACCGCGGGAGGACTTGCTGGACTGCTGCTGGGTGCGGATCTGGCCCAGCTCGGCGCGGAGCTCCTGCTGGCGCTTGGAAGAGGGCGAGTCCTTGTTGTTGGGGCGGGCGAGGTCGAGCTTGGCCTTGATGTTCCTCTGTGGGCATTGTCAGCGCCGTGTTCTCCATCAATGCATTGACATCCGCAACGGGCCAATGCATCCTCCAGTGCAGCTGTCCAAGCCCGCAATGCAAGCGGCCGTCCCATGACAAACGTACCATGCGCTCCTCGGAGGCCTTCAGCTCCTTCTCAGCCTTGGCCAGCTCGGCCTTGTAGGCCTCCTCATCGGGCCTCTCAGGCTTGACGACGGGAGTGGACTTTCCGGCGGTCTTCGCGGCGCCAGAAGTGCCGATCTGGGCGGCGGAGGGAGTAGCGAGATCAGCCATGGCGAAATAGTCCTGTCGAGTGATGAACCCTCACGATGAGTCCAAGGGGCGGTGCAGAGGCGGCGGGTGTGTATGGGGGAGGTTGTACTATTGCTCACAGGCCATGCGAGGATGTCGGACGGAGCGGCGGTGATAGGGGTCCAGGCTGGATGCGAGTGGGGAATACAATTATTGATGTTCAGCAGGCGGACAGCGCGCGCCAAGCGAGGCTGTCTGGCTGTCTGTCCTCGGCTGGGCTGGGCTGGAAGGGCGGAAGGTTGACCTGAGCTGGCTTTGCCTTGCGACGATCTTCTTCACACTTCCATCGCCAGCACGCGAGCCCACGCGCTGAATATATATATACCTTATATATATATATATATATATATTGCCGGCCATTGGGTGCTGCTTTGTGTTTTGTCACGCTGTACATTAACATTGAGGTGTCTGTCCTCACGTGTGCTTGTCCAGGCCGGCATGTGCCTTGCACTTGTGACATGGTGTGCGCATCTGAGTGTGCTGGGGGCCAGGGGAGCGTGAGAGACGCCGATATATTGTGTGCTGGTCAATGCATATCGATGAGTATACCATTGAGAAGCCCATCGTTGCTCAAGATTGATGATATCGATGTGAAAGACGCAACGGCTCCCTGCTCCCCGAGTGATCGACATCACAGTTCAGGTCAGGTCAGGCAGGCAGGCGGGCAGGCACTTTGCAACACGTGAAGAGCGGTCGCGGACACGCACACGCACACGCACCCGCCGGCCCAACGAAGCATGCATGTCGCATTATTAGAGCATGTACCTGCAGGTTGGTGTATCTCAAGCCTCTGCCTCCCACCCGAAGCGTGCCTGCTTATCTCGCACCCTTCACCTCACCTGCTTCCCACCCCACGGCTTCTTCCGAGCTCTTGCTCATCCCACTGCACCCTGTGCAACAGACCATTGACAGCTCCCCTGGATCCCAAACACAACGGAAGCCACTCTTGATCAATGAGCGGTTGGAAGAGACTATCCACCATGGCGAAGATCTCGCTCGACTCACTCGCCTGCATCATTCTTGTCAGCTTCCACTACGCGTCCGCCATCCAGCTCAACCTGGACGACCATGGTGACACCGCACAGGCAGACGCGCCTACCACTGACCTCGCTAACCGCGACCAGTATCGATCCAACATGCAGCCAGTACCGTGGCCTACGGTATGATGAAATACTACCACGGCAACGAGACCGGTCAAACACCAGGCCTCCTACCCGAACCGTACTACTGGTGGGAAGCTGGCGCCATGTTCGGCGCCCTCGTTGATTACTGGCGCTATACTGGCGATTCGACCTACAACGATGTCGTGTCTCAAGCCATGCTGTGGCAAGCGAGCGCGAATCAAGACTTCATGCCCCCAAACCAGACCAAAGCCGAGGGCAACGACGACCAAGCTTTTTGGGCAATTACCGCTCTCATGGCCGCCGAGTCAGGCTTTCCCAACCCGCCACCGGAAGACCCTCAATGGCTGGCTCTCGCGCAAGCCGTGTTCAATCTGCAGGCTGCCCGCTGGGACCATGAGACCTGCAACGGCGGGTTGCGCTGGCAGATATTTCCTTTCAATCGAGGCTATCATTACATGAATTCTATTTCTCAAGGAGGCTTTTTCGATTTAGCTGTGCGCTTAGGGGCGTTCACCGGCAATCAAACATACTACGACTGGGCTGACAAAATGTATGCCTGGTGCGAGTCGGTTGGATTGATCAGTCCGACGTACCAAGTTTTCGACGGCACGGACAGCTTGATCAAGTGTTCTGAACTCAATCATGATCAATGGTAAAGCCGAACCAATCCAAGTTTCCAACACTGATAGCACTCACATCGCTCTAAGGTCCTACAACACCGCCATCTTCCTGCACGGCTCAGCCGTAATGTACAATCAAGTACCCCATCCCTGAACCCCCACCCGCAAAACCACAAACCTCTGACCAAACCCCCAGACCACAGGCGCCACCCAAGAGACCTGGCGCAACCGCACCGCCGGCTTCCTGCAATCCTCCTTCGCCTTCTTCACCAGCCCCACCACCTCCCCATCCTCGCAAACCCCCACCAACCCGCCCGCCGGCAACACCAACAAAACGATAATGTACGAAGCCGCCTGCGAGCGCAGCGCAACCTGCAACACCGACCAACGTTCCTTCAAAGCCTACCTGTCCCGCTGGCTCGCCGCCACCTCCCAACTCGCACCCTTCACCGCGCCCTCCATCCTGCCCCTCCTGCGCTCCTCGGCCCTCGCAGCCGCGCAGTCCTGCTCCGGCGGCACGGACGGCGTGACCTGCGGGCAGAAGTGGTGGGTCGAAGGCTGGGATGGGAACTACGGCGTCGGGGAGCAGATGAGCGCGCTGGAAGTCATTCAGAGCTGTCTTGTGGAGGGGAGCAGGGCGCCGCTTGACGGGTCGGACGGGGGCGCTTCGCAGGGGAATGCGGGCGCGGGTGGTAAAGCTGGAAGGGAGGGGACCGAGGATGTGGAGGAGATTGGGAAGAGGGATCGCGAGGGAGCGGTGGCGCTTACGGTGGTGTTGGTTTTGGGAACGGTGGCGGCGGCTTGGTGAGTGCATTTCTTGCTTTGCTTTTCGGGAATGATGGTCTGCTGACTGCTGATTGATCTAGGTGGATGGCGGTGTAGACGCTGCAGGGCTTAATGCGGACCATGATTTGAATGCCTCGAGAAGAAACAGCCTTCTTCGACTCTCTTTACGGGTAGTGAGTTAATCAAAAAATTACTTCTAATTCCAGGTTCAAGACTCGATCCACTCCTCCTGCGCCGTCCGCCAAATCATGACTAGAAAGCCCCTCCCTCGACCCTCCATCAAGCATACACCACTCTCTCCCGCCCCTCCCTCCCTGCTCCAGCCCCTCCCTCCATCTCACCACCATCCCCACCCGCACCCTCTAAACCCTCTCTCCTCTCCCTCCTCCGCCTCCACCACTTCAAACAAAACCAAAACCCAACCACCAAAGCCAGGAAACCGAGCACAAGCGCAATGATAGAACCGATAGCCGAACCCTGCGAGCCCCCTGCCGTGGGTCGCGAGAAAGTTTGAGTTGAGGATGGAGCGGTGAGGGTTACTGTTGCTGTTTCTGTTTGGATGGGCGTTGATGGTTGGGCGGCGGTCGTTGTGAGCTTGGTCAGGGAGGTGGCTGGTGTTGGGGCTGTTGTAGTGGCGGTTGAGGTGAGAGTGAGGATTGTCGGGGAGAGAGTTGGGTCGGTGGCGGTGTTGGTGGTGTCCATTCTTTTTGTGTGCGTTGGGTTGCTTCTTGATCAGTTGGTGATTATTTTCTGATCTGATGCAACTACATTTGGTGACAGTGGTGGTAATTTGTGGAGTCTTTGCGGTACATCAGAGCGCAGAAGTGAAACGACAAGGGTCCTGTCAAGCGTGCAGAACGTCTGGGGCCGAGACTAAAAAGAGGCAAACAGCCATTGTTCGCTAAAGTGATCGATTTTACCACTGCAAATAGATCGATCCGAAATGGGGACGTCGCTTGCCGCTTTCTGCTTGGTGAATCCTCCGACCGCTCGAAGCGAGGAGCGTGGCGGCTAATTAATCTGGACCTTCGGCTTACACATGCGCCTCGCATTGGTAAGTCTTGTCTGTCTTCATTTGGTGCGGACTTCTCGATGCTGTAATTCGTGTGATTGCGTCGTGATAGTGATGGGATCTGGGAATGTAAAGATGACATGAGGATCAGTTTCATTTGATCCAGCCATCGCCCTCACAATCCGCGGCTGCACCGTGGAAGTCAGACATGCGCTCATTAAGCCAACCAGACTGTATACCGACAGAAGCTTGTCCCAGGTTCGGACGTGAAGTTATCAAGCAGGTGCCATCCTCACGGCGCGAGAATTGCAGGCATGTCTTGTCGTCTTCGCAAATCGCACGGCACTCTTCTAGCGAGGCTGTCGGCCCTCTCGCCTCGTCGGCATGGTTGTCCCAATTCCATCTGGATTTTGACGTTCGTGGGAGGATGAAATGGGCGTAAACGTCTTTGTGTCGCAAGAACGCCGGACTGTCCGCAGCCCGCCTCGCTATCCATTCCTGTTCGAAACGCCAAAGCTCCTCCACAGTCGAAGGGCTCAAGTGGTGATACGAAATTGTCGGGCTACACCAGAGCCTGTGGCCGTAATCGGTAAGGTTGTAATTCATGTTTCCGATGTCGACTCCAAGCCATATCGGCCACGCCCAGGTCAGCGGCGTGCCGCTGTCTTTGATGGCTTTGCCCAGCACGCAATCGCCAGCCCAATGTTTTGAAACGAAGTCTTCCAGTTCGCCCTTGTGATCCAGATACTGCGCCACGGCTTTCTCAAGCGCAGGCCGAGAAATTGCGAAGCCGCTCCCGCCATGCGCGAACAGCACGTCGCCGATCTGCATTTGCGAGCCTGTGTAGTATTGTTTGGAAGAGTTCAGAACCGCCAGATAGGCGAGAAGAGTGTTCCAAAACATGTATGTGTCGGTCTCGACGAAAACGTACCACTTCTTGTCAGGGTATTCTTCGAGTGTCCTACGGATCATTGGGAGGAACTTCCACTTGTCCAGCTTCCATCCCGGATTCGTGAGCATACCAGTCTTGCCATCTTGCGGCAGACTAGCTGGACCACTGAGCTCTGATTCACCGAGAGATGCCCTGCCGAACTTCTGTAAACGCCGGTAGAGCGCAAAGTCTTCATGTTCTGCTTTAATGGACGGATTGACTTCTTTCAGAGCGTCAATGATGCCCTCGCCTGAATATCGTTCGGCGTGATCGGAAAAGATAAGACAATTTGGGTAGCACCTCAATGTGGTTCTGAAATGGATCGGTAGCTTGTCCTTTAGCTCTGTAGAACCAGTTTTCAGGATCACCACGGTGTCATTTGCTCCCGGCAAATTACGGCACGGTAATGCATTCAGCATGGTAGCCTCTGTCTTGTAGAAAGCTGTATTGGAAGACCTGATGAGTGAGAGACTGCGCTGCATGTAGACGTGAATTGAAGCTATTGTGAGTACGAAGGCAAGTGACCAGCAAGACCGGCGACTGGATCGCCGGAGCAGCATAATGACAGTGGAATAATTAGGAAGAGTTGGGTCTATCGGAGCAGCTGTTAAAACTCCATTCCGTCGGAAAATAGGACCTACCGCGATACAAGTCGTCTGCAGCCACCACAGTCGAGACGCGCTTGTGTTCTCGCTACGAGAGGCCACGACCTTTTGCCGCTCGACACCCTTGCTCGGCGCGTGCTGTCAAATGCCATATATCACATGCGATCGTAGGCGCTCAAGATAACTTAATTCAGTTCCTGTAGCCACTGTGAGTATTACTCATGTAGTGGGCGCTTGTTCCGGACTTGGCCACGTCAGATGCCCGAGGAAAGAATGGAGTATAGCAAGCATCATGTTCATGCTCATGTTGAAAGCAGAACTCTGACCCATGTCAAACAAAATTGGACTAGCAATGTTGAATTGACAAGCGAGGCTGTTTCGCTCGAAGGGGATCACGACGAGATGTGATTCTGCTTCCAGCACAGGCCATTCGCTTGACCCACCAATCAGACAGGAAGTGGCACACTCAAGGCATCGTGAACCACATTCAACCTGCATGCATGCGCTACAACATCGCTGTGTAGTGCGTAAGGTCCGTCTTTGTGTCTCCTGCCAGCGAAGGTCAGTGGAACGGCATGCTTCCAATCATTCGATGGATTGCCTTGAGCATCCTGTCGCCAGGTGACAAGCGCACCGGCAGACGATACACAAAAGATCATTGCTGTAACTCCTGTGCCATATGAATTGTTGCCAGTCATAAATACCCACTATCGTAACATTTCCGGGGATGGTCCTTCCCTGAACCTAAGGTCACTCGCCTCGTCCGCTCCTGAATTCTTCATGGCTGCGAAGACCAGCATTCTCCTGGCGACATTGTTCCTTTGGTACGATCATGCCTCTACTCAAACATTCAGCGAATTTACCTCAGGCGGATCACTATCAAGATGGGGTATTCACTAGTCCCAACACGGTAGTCAGGCATGTCTTCGACATCCGGTCGATCATGACCATCTCATGGGAGAGCGTGTTCACGTTTGTCGACATCGATCCGATCTACCACGAGCAGTGGAACGATGCATTCAGCATAATCAGTAAGGCTCGCAGGCATCCGGTGTGAACATGACTGACACGCCGCTCAGCCACTACCTCCAAGACTTCCTTCGAGTGGTTCGTGGACGATCACGGGAACAATACTCAGCCATTCTGCTTTCGCGGAGGAAATGCGTTCGGTACGGTGGAGGACCAGTTGAGTGGAGGGTTCCTCTCCGGCCCTTTCTGGATCAGTCGAGAGCCTACGAGCTCTTCACCGGTTCAGATTATTGAGAGCACGACTTTTGAGTCGTCAACCTCGGAAATACATAGCAGCACGCTTGACCAGACCATGATCGCGGGCGAACCGGTGTTGACGTCAAGAGTCATTGCGTCGTCTACCTCCACGATACTGTCCACGTCGCCTGTTGACGAAGCACTCGAGAGGACAGATGCTCCAGATCAGTCGACGAATCGCGGGTCAACGCCGGTAAGAAATATGATCGCTATCGGCATTGGCGCAGAGCTAGGTGCTTTCATCTTCATCGCCATCGTAGCTATTCTCACGATCTTCATGCGACGTCGTCAACACAAGTGAGAGCAATCACCTCTGCCATCGCACATGGATCCTGGTTGCGCCAGTGTTGTATCCCCGCCACAATATGGCCAGGAAAGCAGCCCAGAATCTCCTCTCCTCTCCACGAGCATTTCAGTCCAATAGCAGAAGGCAAGGAAGAGACGCCTCGTGCGGGGAGTGTTCCTTCCGAGTTAGACGCGACTAGGTCGGTTCAGACCAACAAGACCTAGCCGTGACAAACACCACCAACAAGATCGACCAAAAAAAAAAAAAAGAAAAGCAGCTCCGATGGTTTCCCAGAGCGTACTCCCACCGTTTCAACTCGTCCACCCATTCGCATTCCATACTCTCGCACAAACTACTGAACCATCCCCCTCGAATCCACCCTCCAAATCTCCTCCACAACCCCCTTCCGATGCGCAAAGTACCAATCGTGCAGATTGACCGTGGGATCAATATGGCTCGGGACCATCTCCACGCGATCGCCAATGCTCAGCTCCGGCGTGCCCGCCTCCCAGCTCAGCGAGCCCTGCTCGTCGCCCAGGTTCCGATGCGCGTACCTCGCATCCCTGCACTCCGCCAGCCCGCTGTCGGTCGTCAGCGCCTTCAGCCCCGCGTCGATCGTGACCTGGCGCTCGGCCTGCTTGCTGATGACGGTGGCGAGGAGGGTGAGGCTGTTGGCGTAGGCGGAGCCGATGGCGTTGCGGTAGTCGGTGTCCATGAAGATGAACGAGCCCGGCTGCAGCTCCGTGACGCCGGGGACGGAGGCGCAGGTCTCCGCGGTGCCGGTGCCGCCGGTGGTCACGACGTCGATGGTGAAGCCCGCGTTGCGCAGCGCGGAGGCCGTGTCGGTGAGGATCTGCATGGACGCCAGGCACTGGCTCTTGCGGTCTTCGCGGCCCCAGACGTGCTGCACGTGGCCTTCGTAGCCTTGCAAGCCGATCAGGCGCAGGTGCGGGAGTCTCTGGACGTGTTGGGCGAGAGCGAGAGCAGGAAGGCCGGGTTTGACGCCCGTCCGGTGCAGGCCGACGTCCAGGTCGATCAAGACGGAGATGGGCTCCTCGATACCAGAGTCCGCGAGCGCAGCGTCGATGGCCGTGGCGCCGACCTCGCTGTCGACGACGACTCTGATCCGCCTGTGATCCTTGAAGAGCTCGACGAGTCTCTCGACCTTTATCTTTCCGATGATGGGCGAGGTGATGAGGATGTCGTCGAACCCCGCACGGGCGACGACTTCGGCTTCGGAGACCTTCGCCACGCAGCAGCCTTTCGCTCCGGCGGCCTCGAGTCTGCGCGCGAGAGCGACGCTCTTGGTAGTCTTCAGGTGAGGGCGGATGTTGCGACCGGTGGGGAGGAGGGTGTCGAAGAGGGTTTTGATGTTGGCTTCCATGAGGTCGAGGTCGACGATCATGGAGGGCGTGTCGAGGCTTGAGAGGGGTTGGCCGACGGTTGGTTGGTACATGGTTGCGGTTTCATATGGCTCGGTTGAGTTGACGTAGCAATGCTGCTGAGTGGTAAACAAGCATTGGGAGCCGGATGGCATTTAGTTGTTATAATTCTGAAACGCATGATCGCCAAGCGGCAGATAAGCCGGTTCACGTAAGTGCTTGCGATAACGAGGGTAATCTGGCGTTACATTCACTAAAGGCACTAGGTGGATCTTGACATGTTGACACAGGGCGTGAAGATTCGCCGGATAGGTGCACTGGCAGACTGGCAGTCTGGCAGTAGGGGTCGTTTATTAGTTCTGGCTTGGCTTGGTGGAATGGATGGCTTGGGATCAGGCGAGGGCGGGCAGGCTGAGGGATGCTTGGACTGCGGGGCAACGCCCGAGCTCTCACGGCTCTCCAAGGCTGCACGTGCACGCACCCGTCCGATGGCGGCTGTCTGCGGGCGTGGGGACGGGGAGAGGAAGGCAGCTTCGTAATAGAATATATAGATAAATATATATATATATGTATGGCGGAGGAGAAAGGCCGTCCGGCGTGCACGTATGTACCAGCGCCCAGCTGATGGCACAACATGCATCTCCAGCGCCGGTTGGACAGCAGGAACAGGAATCGCTACCTAGTACAGTCCCGCCGGGCTGGCCATTTGCCCGAAGCGCCTCTTCGAGCTACCTTACCCTACCCTCACTGCCTCAGCCAGATCGTGGCCCTGCCCGTGCCAGCAGATGCATCCATTCGTGACATTATCGTCGTGGTGCGTGGTATCTCGCGAGGCTGCCCGTGCCAGTAGTCTATCCGGTCGTGCCAGTAGTCTCTCCGGTCGTGCCAGTAGTCTATCCCGGTCGTGCCAGTAAGTCTATCCCGGTCGTGCCATTGTTGTGCTGCGTCCACCGTCGCGGCCAGCCACTCGCCCACCCGCCCTATAGTTCGGGGAAGCCGCGGGCGGTATATACGGCGGACGCCAGCACCAGCATACGGCCAGCCTGAGCGCAGCCGGCTGCTCGGTAATAAAATAATAATCGATAATAATGCGATAAAGGCAGGGCGCCAGTGGCCCGCCGACCAGCATCGCGGCAGGAAGCCGAGTGCCCGCATTCTTGGACATCTGTGCGCTCGTCCTGCGACCTTACAGTAGCTACCTACCTTACCTACCCTACCAAACCAAACCAAACCTACCCAACTGCCATTCCATAGCCCCGTCCATCGACGCTGCAGCCCACCACACCGTGGCGTCAAGCCTCCCCGACCCTTCCCACGCCTCGCCTCCCCCAGCGAGAGACGACCGCCTCCGCCTCGCCAGCTCACCCGCAAGCTGCATCTGCTCCACCACCGCGGCACAGCGACACGCCAAAACCGCCACCAACCCGCTCGAGCGTCTCGCACCACCACCACTCTACTCTTGATGGGACCCAGCTAGCATCTCGCCGCCCCTCTCCGCCCGCCGCGGCACCTCACGACTCCCTTCCACGAACCTCCTCTGAGACCCGCCGTCGCGCGGGCAAGCTGGCGGGAGCATGACGCTGCGCGGGAAACTCAGCAACATCACGAGCAACCCCATAAGCAAACACGCGGCCAGCTCGGGATCCGACGATGGGGCACCGCCGCCGGAATACCAGCAGCGCCACGGCTCGGCCGAGAGCTACAGATCGACGGACACGGTGAGAGGTCCTGGCAGAGAAGCGAAGGGGACAGCAGTGGGGAAATTGAAGTCGGGCGAAAGGTCCAGGTAGGTCTGCGCATTTGATTTGTCCTGTCTGGTGTTGTTGCGAAATGCGCAGCACGTTGCTCTGTCGTGCTGGACGAGGCGAGGGCGTCATCGCTCTGTTGCGCTGGACGAGACGAAGGCGTCATCGCTCTGTTGTGCTGGACGAGAAGAGGGCGCACAAACCTGTGAGCCGTACGAGCTCACCAGACGCTTAGCTGCAGATGCCTTTGTCGCGCGCGGCTTCGCGCATGCGAACCTAGGCATGCCGCAGACCATCACACCTGCTAACAACTCCCCGCGCAGACTCGACGAGCCTGCTGTTTCTCCAGGCACCCTGCCGTCTACCTCCCAACCGTATTCTTCTCGAGCCGACATCGCGCCATGGGACGACTCTGGCCCTTCGCCCATGGAACAGCCTGGCGACCAACACCGCACCGAATTCCCCATACACCACGGTTCGACCAGCACGCCAGCGATCAATCGCCATCCTCCCACTTCGAATGCGCCTCCACCTTGGGCCAGCGGCAAGAATGATGGCCGACAGATGCCTAGCTCCGTATTTGGCTCATACTTTGACGACTCTACCGAGAACCTAGGCCAGGTATCTCCCGGGTGTGCACTACCAGGTGGAATGGGATTCACAGAAGATGGCGAAGACAGGCGGCCCTCAATAGCCAGCGCGACGACTATATCGTCGCAAGGCTCCAAAGGAAGCATTGGTAATAAGTTCCAGAAAAAGCTCCAGGGATTCTTCGGAGAGGATATCGCCAACGACCCCTCTGGCAGATATGTGGGATACAGCAGACAGAACTCGGAGACAAGCTCCCTGAAGAACGCAGTGCCAGGGTTCGCGCAAGGCTCTTCGCGGAATAGGAACAACTCGATGAACGATGCCATGCTGAGAGGGAGTGGGCCGCCTAGCCCCGGAAGTTCACGCCCACGGACACCTGCGCCCAGTAGTGAGGTGACGCCGTGGGTGTTTCAAGACCCGCATGTAAGTGCCACGCATTAGGAGCGGCTAGACACGGAGGAGCAGAAGGAACTGGTGACTGATGAACTTAGCAGGAGTCATCGAACAACAATCAAGGGTCGCAAAATGAACAAGGCAATAACGGTCGCTCGCACAAGCCCTCGCTCGGAGGCCATCGACTGCACCTTCCAAAGCACAAGCACAACCGCAGCCAGGACGACAAGCAAACCGGCGGATTTGGTTTCCCACTTCGGGCAAGTACAAGCCGAGAACACACCGGGAACCCTCTACGTTCTGGCTCGACGATGAGCTCGACACTGAATTTACGAAGCCGAGCAACCAGCCCGTCACCGAGCGTTAAGAGCGCGCAGAGTCGGGACAACGGTATTGCCCAGCGATCGCCTAGTGGGCGCGAGCCGAAGCGCTCAGTATTCGACCGTATTACAGGCCGGCACAAGCCAGAGAAAGGTGCGCCGGAAGGACTGGGCTCGTCGGCCTCCACGACATCGCTTCAGAACCAGCAAGCACAAAGGCCTAGCAAGACGCGCATGGATACCGCCTCCGTGTCTCGACCTTCAGCGCGCAGGTCTGAAGGCACGAATGGCTCTGCGACGCAAAAACAATCCAAGCTGCCATTCAGAAAGCAGCGAGGTGAGACAAGCTCTGAATCAAGACAAGCGAAAGATCCGAACATACATGGTCCGGAGGAGGGTTCAGCGCTGTGGCATCTGAACACCGATCTGACGGATATGGAGGGTATCATCGATCGAAGACAACCACCAATGACGCCTCCAGCAAGCGAGATCTATACTGGAATAGGAGAACAGCCCGCAGCAAAAGAGCCACCCAAAGAAGAAGCAGGTACTTGGGATGCACCAGACAGCTGGGCAGTCAAACGAAAAACAGACGAGAACGTCGAGCGATTACGAGAAATCGATGAAGACGGCAACATGCCTGGAGATGAAGATCCTGGTCCTATGTACTTCATGCGAATCTTCCGAGCGGACAGCACGTTCGCAGTCATCTCGGCGAGTCTGAACACTACTGCAGCGGAGTTGATATCGATGATGGCGAAGAAGACCTTCCTCCAAGACGAGCTCGACAACTATCAAATTGTTATGCGCAAGCAAGATACAAGTCGGCAGCTTGAGGCTGGAGAAAGGCCACTTGTGATGCAGAAGCGGCTACTGGAGCTCGCCGGGTATCAAGAGAACGACAAGCTTGAGGACCTTGGCCGAGAAGACCATGGCTATCTCTGTAGATTCACATTCTTACCGTCCAAGATGAGTGGCTATTCGAGCTTGGAACGCGATCCAGGGTTCAACAAAATGCAGCGCTTCAACCACATCGATCTGTCAGGGCGCAATCTCATCACCATCCCCATCGCCCTGTACCAGAAGGCCACCGAGATAATTACGCTCAACCTATCGAGGAATCTTAAACTCGACATCCCGAAAGACTTTGTACAGAGCTGTACGCAGCTGCGTGAGATCAAGTACACCAGCAACGAAGCCTGGCGGATACCACCAAGCCTACCGCTTGCTCTCAAGTTGACTATGCTTGACATCTCGAACAACAGACTGGAGCAATTGGAGCATGCGGAATTGTTCAAGCTGTCTGGTCTGGTGAGCCTGAAGCTTTCGAACAACATCTTGGGCAACATTCCGCAGTACTTCGACCGGTTTGGCGCCCTTCGCAGTCTCAATCTCTCATCAAACAACCTCAATGAATTCCCTGAAGCTTTGAGAGGTCTTGCGACACTTGTCGATCTGGACGTTAGTTTCAACTCCATCTCGGATCTGGGCGATATCGGCAACTTTACGAACCTCGAAAGGCTGTGGGCCACCAACAACAGGCTCGGTGGTCCGCTTCACGACTCGTTTAGCAAACTGGCCAACCTCAAGGAAATTGATGCTCGCTTCAACGGAATCAACAACATGGACGTCGTCTCTCAGTTGCCCAAACTGGAGATGCTCATGCTTGGCCATAACTCCATCTCCGCCTTCGAAGGCTCCTTCTCACGCCTGAGGGTGCTGTATCTCAACCATAACCCGGTCACACGATTCGATCTCAACGCTCCCGTTCCAACGCTCTCAGTGCTCAACCTCGCTTCCGCCAAGCTCTCCCAGTTACCTGACGCTCTGTTCATGAAGATGTCGAATCTGACCAAGCTCACCATTAGCAAGAACCACTTTGTGTCATTGTCGCCGCAATTCGGGAACCTCTTGAAGCTGGAGTATCTCAGCATCGCGAAGAACGAACTCAACCGCATGCCGGCAGAGATCGGCCGGTTGACCGAGCTGAGATATCTGGATGTGAGAGAGAACAACCTCGACCGCCTTCCCCCAGAAATCTGGTTTGCCAAGCGCTTGGAGACTCTGAACTTGTCCTCCAACGTACTCAGCGAGTTCCCCAAGCCGGGCAATCCTTTGCCAGCCCTGCCCGAGTCGGGCGGGACTACGCCTCAACAGAGCGCCGGCATGAACAACAGTCAGGAATTCGAAGAGCTGGGCAAGCTGGAAGACTTCTCTCTCCGCAGGCCCAGCCAAGCTTCGGGAATGCTCAGCGTGTCTAGTTCGCCGGGTGGGGCTTCTCGCAAGGGCTCGGTCGTCTCGCACTCTTCGCAGAAGATGGGCGGCATTCCCCGGACTAACACGGCGGGCAGTGTGAGCACCATGACGCCGAGCAACAGGAAGGACTCTACGCTCTCGGGTCGTTTGGCGAATACGTTCTCAACGTCCTTGAGGCACTTGTTCTTGGCTGACAACAGGCTTGAAGATGATGTGTTCAATGAGATCGTTTTACTGCCGGAGCTGAGGATTCTCAATCTTTCTTACAACCAGCTTTACGATATTCCGCCGCGGACGATCAAGAGATGGAACCATCTCACGGAGCTGTATCTATCTGGCAACGACCTCTCATCTCTCCCTGCAGAAGACTTGGAAGAGGGCTCTTCGCTCAAGGTGCTCCACATCAACAGCAACAAGTTCCAGGTGCTTCCTGCAGAACTCGGCAAAGTCCAGAAGCTCGCGATTCTTGACGTCGGTAGCAACATGCTCAAGTACAACGTGTCGAACTGGCCGTACGACTGGAACTGGAATTGGAACCATCAGCTCCGGTATCTTAATCTTTCTGGCAACAAGCGACTTGAGATCAAGCAGAACCCCAACGCTGTGACTGGTCGGGAGTCTAGAGATCTCACCGACTTTTCGTCCCTCGTCAACCTGCGCATTCTCGGTCTCATGGACGTGACTCTGACCATCCCTTCCATCCCCGATCAGGGGCCGGATAGGCGTATCAGGACAGCAGGTTCCGTCATTGGAACTAGCATGCCGTACGGTATGGCAGATACTCTGGGCCGCAATGAGCATCTTTCTACCCTGGACATGGTTGTACCTCGCTTCCGCGGCCACGAAGCTGAGACTCTCATTGGTCTATTCGATGGCCAATCGCTCTCCTCTGGCGGAAGCCGTGTGGCCAAGTATCTGCACGAAAAGTTCAAGCATGTCTTGATCGAGGAGCTGGACAAGATCAAAGCGGGAGAGACACCCGTCGATGCGCTCAGGCGGACATACCTGGGCTTGAACAAGGACCTCGCGACCGCCGCCATGCAAGCTATCAACGAGAGGGAACACCCTGGCAGCAACATCGTGCACCGAGGTAGCGTCTCGGGACCTGAGCTGGGCGACGATGACATGAACAGCGGCAGCACTGCAACTGTCATGTACATGCACGGCATGGAGCTTTACATGTCGAACGTGGGTGACGCGCAGGCGCTTCTGATCCAGTCGGAAGGTGGCCATCGTGTGATCACCCGGAAGCATGATCCAGCCGAAACACTCGAGCGACAGCGTATCCGCGAAGCAGGAGGCTATGTGTCGAGGCAAGGCAAGCTGAACGACCAGCTTGACGTCTCGCGCGCCTTCGGCTTCGTTCAGCTCACGCCGTGCGTTATCGCCGCGCCGCACGTTGTGCAAGTGACTCTCAAGGAGTCCGACGAGATGATCCTGCTGGCTTCTCGCGAGCTGTGGGACTACCTGACGCCGGACTTCGCTGTTGACGTCGCTCGTTCTGAGCGCGGTGATCTCATGCGTGCCGCTCAGAAGCTCAGAGATCTGGCCATCGCTTTCGGTGCCACGGGCAAGATCATGGTCATGATGATCGGAATCACAGATCTGCGGAAGCGCGAGCGCGCGAAGGTCCGCACACACAGCATGAGCATGGGCCCGTCAGGCTCGCCTCCGCTGGACTACTTCAGCGCTGGACGCAAGGCGAAGCGCGGCAGGGAGAATGTGGGCGACTCGAAGCTCGCGCGACTCGATCAAGAAGTCGAGGCTCCGATCGGCGACGTCACGCTCGTGTTCACGGATATCAAGAACTCGACGATCCTGTGGGAGACGTACCCGATCGCCATGCGCTCCGCCATCCGCATGCACAACGAAGTCATGCGCCGGCACCTGCGCATCATCGGCGGCTACGAAGTCAAGACCGAAGGCGACGCTTTCATGGTCGCATTCCCTACCGTCACGAGCGCCCTGCTGTGGTGCTTCACGATCCAATCGCAGCTTCTCGAAGTCCAATGGCCGCAGGAGATCCTGTCCTCCGTCCACGGCGACGAGGTCCAGGACGCCGACGGCAACGTCATCTTCCGCGGCCTCAGCGTCCGCATGGGCATCCACTGGGGCCAGCCCGTGTGCGAGGTCGACCCCGTCACCAAGCGCATGGACTACTTTGGCCCTATGGTCAACCGCGCCGCGCGTATCGAGGGCGTCGCCGACGGCGGCCAGATCTGCGTGTCCTCCGACTTCATCGCCGAGGTCCAGCGCCTGCTCGAGTCTCACATCGAGACGGACCGCACCAACTCCACCGGCAGCGAGGACACGCTCTCCGACGACCTCATGTCCGAAGCCATCCGGCGCGAACTCCGCTCCCTCTCCTCGCAGGGCTTCGAAGTCAAAGACCTCGGCCAGCGCACCCTTAAAGGCCTCGAAAACCCCGAGTACATCTATCTCATGTACCCGCACAGCCTAGCCTCGCGCCTGCTCGTACAACAACAGAAAGCCGAGGCCGAGGCGCGCCGCAACGACGAGAAGGACCAGTTGACGAGCCGGCAGCGCGGGCAGCCGCTGACGGTCGACACGCAGAACGTCTGGGACCTGTGGAACGTGAGCCTGCGGCTGGAAATGCTCTGCTCGAGCCTGGAGAGCACGGGCCAGACGACGCTGAAGCCGCCAGAGACGGCGCTGCTGGAGCGCATGAAGCAGCGCGAGGCGGAGGTGACGGATCGGTTCTTGGTGAATTTCGTCGAGCACCAGATCAGTAGGATTGAGGTGAGCTTTTCTTCTTGCGGCGTCCCCTGGCTTCTTTGTCCTCGTATGCTGACCGTCTGATCAGACCTGCATCTCCACCCTCGCGATCCGCAACATGATCCGCCCGTTCAAGGACGGCATGCTCTCGCAGGCCTGCCCGATGGACGACATCCTCACGCAAGTCTCGACGTCGCTGGCCGAGCTGGCCGAGCTGAGGCGGCAGGCGGATTTTGACATGGCGCCTTCTTGATTGATTGGCGCCTTTCCTCTTTTTTGTTGTGATATATTTTCTGTTTTCAAAGTGCGCTTCACGAAGCCGGGCGTTCGGGAGTGTAATGGGAGTAAAAGGCCAACCTGGAAGAGACCTGTCTGACGAACGTTGGGGATTTGGGGCATCTGTTGGATGATTCTTTGCTTGGCACTATTTCAGCGTTTTTGGAGTTATGGTGGGAGGAGAAGCCTTGGAAGTTCGGTGTATCAGTACGGTACGGAGGATTGCCTGCTGTTGCTGCTGGGTTTTATAGCTGTCACGGTCTATCGATGCCGCTTGTAACGACGCTTGAATTTTTCTCCGCGGCGATTCACGGCGAGAGGACAGTTTCTCAGATCTTCGTCTTCGTTATTGGGAGAAAGGGACAATTTCACGTTTTACGAGGTGTACGATTGCGTCCAAATGTCTTATTATTCACTTCATTCGGTGTGTCGGGTATCTCATGTGCGTGTCGCGGGAAACCAAAAAAAAAGCACGCGTGCTGCCTCGTATGTACTCGCCACATCCAGCTGTTACTCAAATCCCCCCTCCACCGACACCCGCCAGCTCAAGAAACATGGATCGTCTTTTGATATCGCCTCGACCCCGACCAGCTATCCGCCATACTCCTCAACAGCGCCGTCGTCGCCCCCACGCCCCTCCTCAGCGTCTCCTCGTCGCTCTCCGCCGGAACATGCAAAAACAGCACCGGCCGGTCCTCCACCTTCCCGTCCGTCAGCATCTGATTCCGCCGCGCGAACCACGCAAGACTATTGTAGTAGATATAGTCGCACAAATAGTGCCCGGGGTCATTACTCTCCTCGACCCTGACACCATCCGCAGCGGCGCCCTCGCGCAGATTCGCCTCCCACCCCGCCAGCACCTCGTCGTACTCCAGCGTCGTGGTCAGGATGTGCTTGCAGTCGGCGAAGTCGCGCAGGCCGGCGTCGGGGGCGAGCCGCTCGCCGTCCACGTCCGGGTTCTTGCTGTAGCCGTCGCGGTGGCCGAGGCGCTCGAGCGCGTAGTGGGCGCGGCCGGAGGCCATGCCGATGTGCAGGACGAGGTCGACGGCGTCGGCGTGCGAGGTCAGCAGGGCGGGGACGAGGGCGCGGACGGCGGTGTAGCTGACGCGGATGGGGTCCGGGTGCGTGATTAGGCGGATGGTGGTGGGGTGGTGGGGGGGTTGGGGGGTTCGATGAGGACCATGG
>JAKLND010000043.1:40060-185282 GCA_022813125.1 Septoriella neoarundinis
GGGGCGGGGGGGCGGGGGGGGGGGGGTGGGGGCGGGTGGGGGGGGGGGGGGTGTTTTGGGGGGGGGGGGGGGGGGGGGGGGGGGGGTGGGGGGGGGCGGGGGCGGGGGAGGCGCTTGGTGATTTCGTAGGAGGGGTTCACGGGGTAGAGGTCTTGGAAGGGCTGGGAGGGGAGAGTGTTAGTCTTTCCGTTTGGGTTTTGTTCGTTGTGCGTGACGGTGCTGTTTCATGAGGATGTGGCGAATGAGGAGGATGTTGGGGAAGTCGTACGCCGAAACCTGTCACGAGGATTGTGACGACCTCCTGCTCTTTGGGACCTGCGCTGCCCATTTCCAAACAATACTGTGTGATTGCTTGTGAAGCTCGCAAGCTTTGTTGTGTGTTGTGATGGATGGTCGGAGATATCTGAATCGACAGTCGAGCTGGGGAGTTGCTCTTTTGCGGGGCCAGGACGAGCTAACGACACATCAAGCTTTCTGCATGTCACTAGCACGACACGAGCCGCGGACGACCTGTGGTGTGTATTTATAACGTGACAACAATGCCACCAGATTGCCATCCGCCTCATCCCACGTCTTGACCCGACGAACGACGCCCCATCACACCATCCCCAAGATGGAAGTCGCTTTCGTCACGCTAGCGGGTTATGTGTGGCTCGTTGTGGCCCACCACATTGCCACAAGCACACCCACGCACGGCACCGAGGCCCTGCCGATCAATCACTGCATGGGAATTCTGTCGTGGGGAACTGCAGACATCGGGATCTTGCCCTTTCGCATCTCAAGATCTCAAATCGCCATTTGCCAGACATTCCGACGTGACGGGTGTCGGCACGCGATCTGCCCTGTTCGTTTCGCTCTACCTGGTGTTGTTCTGCATCATTGTTTTCGCCAACATAGGGCTGTCGGCCGTGGAGAATATGTGATCGTAGACGAGCCGATTGTACCGGCTTGAAAGTGTGCTTGATCACTCTATAGCATCACGCAGCCACCTTTACCTCAGCCGCCTTCCGCAGCCGATTCATGACCGCAGCAGCCACATCGCCCTCTTCCTCGCCGATGCCCTCGACAAAAATCGCGTCGACGTCCCGTCGATCCATGTCCCTCAGTGCGGCGAAAACACCTCGCGCGATGTCCGCCGTGTCGCCTCCCAAGTCTATATCCAGCAACGTAAACTTCTCATCCCCACTCGCAACCTCATGCGTCTCCACGCCCCGCTGAACATGCTGCTTGTGAACCGCCTGCAACATCCCCTCGAAACCTTTCGCAACCCTCTCCACCCCATTCGCACGCGCCACAGCCTTCCCCTCCACCAGTCTAATCGGCCCCTCCTTCCCCTCCCCATCAACCGCCCACATCCTCGTCCTCACAACCCCCAACTTCCTCCCCTCCCTCAAACTCCCCACCAAATCCCCCCACCCCGGCGCCCTCCTCCCACTCTCAAACAACACCACCGTCGCCCTCGGCGCATAATGCCTATACTTCATGCCCGGCGCGCGCGGCGCGCCACCCTTCTCGGAAACATCCCTGTAGCCGACCTCGGTGCGCTCCCAGCCCTCGCACTCCCGCAGCTGCTCGAGGCTGATGCCGCCGGGCCTGAGGACCAGCGGGGGCGACGCAAGGCCGTCGACGACGGTGCTCTCGACGCCGACGTCGCAGGGCCCGCCGTCGAGGATCGTCTGGATGCGGCCGGCGAGGTCGTGCGCGACGTGCTCCGCGGCCGTGGGGGAGGGTTTCGTCGAGGCGTTGGCGGAGGGCGCGGCGATGGGCACGGCGGCTTCGCGGATGAGGGCGAGCGCGAGAGGGTGGCGGGGCATGCGGGCGCCGAAGGTGGAGAGGCCGGCGGTGACTTCCGGGCAGAGGGGGGAGTGCGGTGGGTTGGGGAGGATGAGGGTTAGAGGGCCGGGCCAGAATCTCGTGATTAGTGGTTTGTAGATTGGCGGGATTGGGTCGGTGTCGGGGGCGTCGGTTGGGGATCTGAGGAGGTCGCGGAGTTGTTCCAGGGAGGCGAAGTGGACGATCAGAGGGTTGTCGGCGGGCCTTTGCTTGGCTTTGTATATGCCTTTCGTCGCGGAGCTGCGCGTGGCATCTGCGCCGAGGCCGTAGACGGTTTCTGTCGGGAAGGCGACGGGGATATCTGAGGTCCTTAGTTGCTCTGCTGCGCTGCGCAAGTGCTGGGCATCGGGCGAGTTGGAGTCTAGTTCGATATCCAGTTCGTCCAGGATGTCGTTCTGTGAAGGCCGTGACCTGAGTGAGCCTAATTTTGTGGCGTCGACGGGGAGAACCGTCGTCTTGAGTAGAGGCGCATCGGAAGCCATCGTGCTATGGAGGTGGCGTGTATGTCGAGCGGTCGTTCGTCCCCAGACCAAGTGAGTGGAGTTGATGTTTTTCGCAGCGGGACTCTTTCCTGTATTACTGATAAGTCCAGTGCAGAATTCCGGGGCGATTGATTTATAGATGTTCATAGGAAAGAAACCAGTTATGACTAAAGACTAGTTGGGTAGAGGTCAAAATGTGGGTCAAAGATTTCAGACAGCGGGAAAAAGTTCGTGATGCAAATCGTCAGCGCCGTCGCTCTGCCGTACGGGTCAACAAACAACAACACATGTACATCATCAGTCTTGAAACTATCTGTCCGTACATGTTCAGACTACAAACCGTGGATGTGATAAATAACGGAAAATGTTCGTACATTTGCAAGTAAGCCACACCTCTAATGCGAAAAAATGCTACGACTCCAGACCTGCGAAATGCGCCCATGTCCAAGCCCATTTCGATCCACATGTAATGAACTCCAGATATACACAAAAGCAACGCTGAGTACCAAAGCGAAATACATCAAGTCTTCTGCCCCCCACCACACCAACACTGCCCCTCCCCTTCCCGCTCCACGTGAACCAGCATATCCATGCCACGCTCGCGCGCCAAATCGTCAACACGGTCTCTCACGTCCTCGAGATCTGCGTACGGCGCCGCGATAATGTGAATGACACCACAGATCTTCGGCTTCGCGCCCGCGTGGTCGTGGCCGTGATCATGCCCATGGCCGTGATGGTGATGACCGTGCGCGTCTGGCGCCTCTCTGTCATCAAGCCAAAAGCGCGGAACAGCATAACCAACAACGCCGCGGAGCTCGCTTAGCTCCTGCAGGGCCATCTTTACAGCGTACTCCAGATCGTCAGGGACGACAAGGAGGAGTTTCTGGCCAGAGGAGACGACGAGCGGAACGGCGGCGGCGAAGATGAGAATGGCGATGACGATGGTCGCGAGGGGGTCCCAGAGGTACCAGGGCTTCCAGAGCGTCATGGCGGTGGAGAGGATGACGGCCAGGGAGCCGCCGGCGTCGGCAGCGACGTGCAGGAAGATGCCGTGCATGTTGTCGTTGTGCTCGTGTGAGTGGTGGCCTTGGTCGTGGGCAGCGTGGGCGTGTTTCGCGTGGTCGTCGTGTAAGTGGGTGTGGGCACAACCGTTCGAGTGGGAGTGGTCATGGGAGTGGTCGTGTGCGTGTCCGTGGTCGTGAGAGTGAGCGTGTGAGTGGCCGTGAGAGTGACCGTGGGAGTGTCCATGGGAATGTCCGTGAGAATGTCCGTGATCGTGACCGCCGTGCCCATGATCATGCCCATGATGCGCGTGCCCAAATGCGAACAATCCCACCATGTTGACCAGAAATCCAAGCGTGCTGACGATCAGGAGCTCTTTCACTCGTCTCAGCTCTCTCCCTTCTAAGATACCCTCAGTAGCCTCCCAGACAAATTCCACGCTGACCAGCATGAGGAAAATGCCATTGCCGAAGCCAGCGAGGGTGTTAAGTTTGCCCCAGCCGTAGGGCATCTCGGGGCTAGTCGGCCATTTCGAAGCGACAGCAGCACCCAGACCGACGACAAGACCCAAGCAATCGAAAAACATATGCACAGTGTCGCTCAACAAGCCAAGAGATCCACTCAGATAACCATACAGACCCTGGACAAGCATGAAAGCGAAGTTTAAACTATTCAAAGTCAGTAAAGTCCAATTTCTTTCTGAGGATTGCTGCTTACCATGTGAAATATGCTATGCGCCTTGAATCCTTTTCAATAACGATGCTGTGTATGAGGGAGCCGGGCTCGCACTTTGAGAGCACGAGGCCCGTAAAAGGAGAGTATTCGCCATCAGCATGGTGATGATGACGGGTGTTGACATTGTTCGCGTGATCGTGCGAATGGTCAGCTCCAGAAGACAGCGGAGAAGACGTGTCGAACATGACGCCAGCAAATGCCAGCGCTGACAGCCCGCCATTGCAGATGGTACCGGGCCAGAGTGATGGTGAGAAGAGGAATGCAGAACTGGCTGTTAGAAGGCAGCCGAGCGCCAGTCCCGCTTTCGCAGTGCTCCGTAAAGTTGAAGGCTGAGCAAAGAAGTTCGCAGCGGTAGCGGTCGCAATCGATAATGTACTGAAGACGACCGATTTTGGCATGAAAAGCGACTTAGACTGCACAACAGACGCGAAGATAGTGACAAGAGAAAGCGCTCCACCAGCCAGAAGGGTTAAGTTGACGTCGCCTGTGGAACATGTCAAAGGCGAAGCGGTCCAAGCCGCCGTCTTGCTCGAGGCTCGGCCACTTGGCGTGGGTAGCGGAGGGTGTACCAGAACAACGCTAATGGCAAGAGCCATGTAACCGAGGAATAAGTCCGATATCGAAGTGTGTATCGTGAATCCGGCGAAGTCAAAGAGTATGGAAAGTAGGATGGCAGCCAGTGTGAGCTTCCTCTTCATCGCCTGATTTAGCCATTGGTTCGGAGAGAGCTTGAGCGCGTTGTCGAAACAAGTCAGGTTGGCTGCCACAGCCGCAAGCAATACAAGCCCGGTTCGCGTGCCACCGAGCTTCATAGCGGCGTAGAATGGAAACCCAACGCTCATGGTCCGCATGGCAAGTGACTGCAGAAAGGGAGCATCAAGTGCAATCCGCGCCTGCCGAGGGGTGTCTCCATCCTTGCGACGGTCCAATACCGTCTCAGGAGCTCTTATCTTGGCCAAAATACCCACAAGTAACAATGTTCCCGAAGCGAGTTGGCATGCCTCGACCAAACCCGACGGTTTCCCAGGCTCTTTTTTGGGCAGATCCGATGTGGACGTTAAGACCTCTTCTTGTAGCTTCGCGTAGGCTGACAACGGAGGAAACGCATCTTGAGCCACAGCTCCACCGTTTGACGAGTACGCCGCGGAGGCCAGCAGGTATGGCAGAGGGATGAGGAGAGCTGTGAGCACTTCGGGCAGAGAGAACCATGAAGCAGAGGCAGTTGGTATGTTGCTGAGTCCTGGTGTGTATGCGCTGCTACCCAGCCCACTCCTCCCAAGGTCAGATTCGCCTCTTGCTCTTCCCTTCATTGGCGATCCAGAGTGACTGTGCGAATGGGAGTGCGAGTGTCCGCGCGCGTGGTCGTGGGGATGCGAGTGGGCATGGTGGTGGGAATGGGGATGGGCGTGGCCGTTCGTTTGCGCGGCGTCGATGTTCGCTTGAAACGCGTGGGCGTGGTCGTGCTCATGCTGCGGCGACGGGTACGGACTGTTCTCTCGGCTTGTCTCATCGTGAGTGTAGAGAAGGCTGCCGTTCGAGGCAGCCTTCCTGACGTGGCCATTGGTACTGGAGAAGGATTTGTTGGTAGAGGCAGGCGAGAGCTGCGAACCGGAGAAGGAGTGGCTGTGACCATGATGGTTTCTTGCCGTGTCGCCGCTGGCGGTTAGAGGAAGCGCATAGCTAGAAGCCATGGGCAGAGTATCGCGAGATAGCGGCGTGTATGGGAGGAGGGAGGCGGCGTCGCTTTGTCGAGTCTTATCGCGCCATGGAGTTTGCAGGGTGACCGTGAGGTGTGTCTGTTGTGTGCACAGCACAAGCGTCGGCAACCACACCACGTCGTCAGTTGCTAGCAGTGGATCAAGGTGGGATAGACAACCATCTCACAATCTGCACAGATCTCTATGGCGCCCCTATCCCCCAAGCGCGGTTCACAAGTTCAAACGGGGCGTGCAAGGACGCCTATCAAAACACCAGATAATAGTCTCGCCGCGGAGAAAGATCTTTGGGGTGGTGATGGATCGCAAGCTACAGGAAGAGAGATTTGTGAGTTGAATAATACTCAAATTCAAGCATCTCGCATTTTCTTATTACACGCGCTCAGATATTGCCCTCTGCTCAATTACGCCTTCGTAGCCAAAAGCGTGTACATGAACCCTTGAGCGAGGCAGACGCAGATCTCCGTCGCGAGGGGTTTAGCGTACCGGGCGGACCACTCTCGTTAATACAGTAACCCTGAGCTGCGGCTCTGGAGCCTTGATTCAGCCTACTGGGACGTCATCCTATCACCTCCACGGACGGACCGCCACGCCGCAGGATGGATCTGCTTGACATCTTGCAGCTCATATTGCCCGTGGCCGTCACCATCTCCACGGCCTTGACCATCTTCATTGCAACTCTTCCGCAGATCTACGACCGATCTCAGCCGCGGGAAATTGTAGATTCAGACTTCACTGAAGCAGACAAGAAGGACGCTGAAAAGTCCGGCTATGCTTCCTACCGAGCGCACAAGGACGAGAATGGCGTTTTCAAGGTCCATACGTCGGTCCATGTTGTCGTGCTCGGTGACATTGGTCGCAGCCCTCGCATGCAGTATCATGCTTTGAGCATTGCGGCCAGAGGAGGCAGGGCAGTGATCGTTGGCTACGTGGACTCAGACGTCCACCCCGACATCCAAGCCAACCGCTTGATATCGATTCTCCCAATCCCAACATTCCCGAAATACCTCCAGACGAGCAATAAATTGCTGTTCCTCCTGACCGCGCCGTTGAAGGTGCTGCACCAAGTCTGGAGTCTCTACTACGCCCTGGGATACAAGACCGCACCAGCCAAATGGATGCTGGTGCAGAACCCTCCCTCGATCCCAACACTCGCCGTCGCCCAGTTCCTCTGCTTCTTCAGGAAGACCCGACTCGTCATCGATTGGCACAACTTCGGCTACTCCATCCTCGCCCTGCACCTAAGCGCCTCCCATCCTCTCGTGCGAATCTCAGAATGGTACGAAGGCTTCTTCTCCACGCGCGCCTTCGCGCACTTCTCCGTCACAAACGCCATGGCACGCGTACTCAGATCCAAATGGGCCATTGACGCGGTCGCCCTCCACGACCGCCCACCATCCCACTTCCAACCCCTCACGCAAGCCCAGCGCTCCGCCTTCCTGCACCGCCTCCCGGAAACAGCCCAGTACGCTCCCGACCTCGACAAAGGCACCTGGCGCCTGATAGTCTCCTCCACCTCCTGGACGCCAGACGAAGACTTCTCGGTCCTCCTCGACGCCCTAGTCGCGTACTCCGCTTCCGCGACAAACCAAACGCACCTGCCCAAGATCCTCGCCATCATAACCGGCAAGGGTCCGCAGAAAGAGCACTACCTCTCGCGAATCCGTGCGCTGAACCAGGAAAAGCGTCTCCTGAATGTCGTCGTACTGACCGCGTGGTTGAGCGCCGAAGACTACGCCTCGCTTCTAGGCTCCGCGGATCTGGGCATCAGCCTGCACACGTCGTCGTCGGGCGTGGACTTACCGATGAAAGTCGTTGACATGTTTGGGACGGGCTTGCCGGTGGCTGGGTGGAGCAAGTTCGAGGCGTGGCCGGAGCTGGTGACTGAGGGTGTGAATGGGCGCGGGTTTGGGAGTGCGGAGGAGTTGACAAGAATTCTAGAGGAGCTGTTCATTGCTAAGGGTGGAGAACTAGGAAGGCTGAGACAAGGCGTGCTGGAAGAGGGGAAGAGGAGGTGGGATGACGAGTGGATGCCTGTTGCCGGGCGGTTGTTTGAGTTGGAAGGTTGATTACGAGGATATCGTAGGAAAAAGGATCTATGTGCATCAGAAGCGAAGACGTTTCACGCCACGAGCCAGCTCACGCCCATCCAGCCAGCTATCCCGCTCAGTCCGACCAGCAAGACGCAGATACCCATGACTAGACCCGGTGCCACGCGGTCTCCAGCATTGTGAAACCCACCGTCAGTGACCATCACACCTCCGAGATTGGCGCTATCTGTGTTCATGAAAGTCGTGCTGCGCCCAAGGAAGACCCACAGCAAGACTGCCGCCACACTCGCAACAATCACGAGAGCCAAGGCGAGCGAGACGCGCCTCACTGACCACGAAAGCACGAACTCAAGTCCCTCCGGCTGCTCGATTCTATGCACGAGGTTGCTCTCTCCCGATCCTGCCTGTCGCCTGGGGGAAGGGTGCCGCGCTTCTGCGGCCGACAATCGGTGCGCCCAATGAACGAATGCGTACCTATACTTTCCCATACTTGGACGATAGTAATGCGTGAGGATCTTGTCTTCGCCGAAAGTGTCCTGCAAACCCTTGAACGCGAGCTCGCGCGGACTCCTGGGCTGATGGAGCCACCCGTAGCCAGCATCTGCGGCCCTGCTGGCGGCGCCCGAAACGATGATTCGCCTGAGGCTCCTGGCGCTGAAAAATCTCCAAGGTCCGGCAAGACTTGCGTAGGCTTGTTGGAGTTGACGGAAGAATTCCTGGTCGTCGAAATCGAGGCCGCGGAAGTGCTTTTCTTTTTCGGTTGAGCCGGCCGTGCGGACAGCTGAGAAGTTGTTCGAAGGCGGAATGATGATGGAAGTCACACGACGGCGGTTGTTGGAGGCACTAGGTTTTATGCTGAGCGTGAGAATACTCTCCATAGCCATCGTAGGAGTTTGTGCTTCGGTCCCACCCTCAACCATTTCACTCAGGTCTTTGTGACGTGCGGCTTCGCCCTCGAGCGGGTAAGGGGTTCGGACAAGACTATCCGGTAGAGACCTTCGTGGTCCAGTGGTATCGATAGGCGGCGGAACAAGCTGAACTTTTCTGCCAGTCCCAGGTGTGCCTTGTGTATCGCTCGGTGCTGAGAATTTTGGCATGCTTCCAGGGCTCCTCGGGTCGTTGTATCGAAGTGAAGCCGGCAAAAGTGAGCCACGTTCGCCCGGGTGCATGGGTACGAAGGTGTCCAGTGTCTTGTGGAGAGTATTTTCGTCCCGCATGAGTGCGTTTAAAGTGATTTCGTGTGCAATCGCATGAGCCGATAGCATTTGGTCGACTTTGTTCGCAACCGGTGCTGGCATGACAGATGAGGATCTGTAGGCGGGCTCAGATCGAGGCTCTACAGTGCTCTGAGGGCGTCCGAAGCCGGACAGTCGTGCTGGGCGTGGATAGGTAGGTGGACTGCTGCCATGGTCTCCTGGAAGTAGCTCCGTAATGGATCCATTAAATGACGTGCTTGGAGTATCCGGCTCGTCTGCGTACCGATTTTCCCGTTCCGGCAATCGCACTGGTGAGAGCTTATGGTACCCATCTCCTTCTGGCTGCGTAGACCGCCCTTTCTTCTGGCAATCTGTAGCCAACTGTTCATTCGGTATGGTGTGATGCTTAGATGCGCGTCTTTTGGTCTGAGAATGCCTTCCTCTGTCGATCAAACTTGCCTCTACACCACTGGCTTCCCTGTCTAGCACGCCTGAGACGTCTTCCTCACTGGTTGTGTCATCAAAGAAATCTGTGGTTCTCGCGCCGAAGTCATTCTGGCTGTTGATCGATTCCATAAGGTCTGGATGCACGCTGCGCACCGGACTAGTGACGGAGTGGGTCACATGTGGCGAGCGACGTGGCGAGTCCGAGAGACGAACGCCAGCTTCCGTAGTTTTGTCAATACCAGAATCCATGGAGTACAACCGCTATCCGTCACAGTGAACGCTGACGTGGTTCAAGCTTGCGGCTCGCCTGGCAAGCTTTTCCGAAGCGTAAGTTCCTTTCGATGTGTGCAGTCGACTCTGCCCATCGTTCCAGGGACACGAACTGAGGTAGATTGTCGGGCGCGCTAGATTGCTAAGGCGAACATGCGGTTGCCGTAGCCAGAACAGCAATGCGCAGGAATGCACATTGAGATTGCAGCCAAGCCTAGCGACACGGTCACTCAGGCACGCAGCACCATGCGCAGGCATTAAGCAACGAACTTTCCGCCGCAAAATATACACTTGTCGCATGCAGCAAAAAGTAACCTTGCAAGTGATGCGCTCGGCTCAATCGGTGCAGCCGCATTGTGCGAATCGGCGTGCTCGTCACCATTCTTCATCGAGGAATCCGCACGACCGCCATCTTCCGGCGTGCCGTCCTCAGTCTGCGCTTCACCTGCAAATGTCCCTTTGAATGCGGGTAACACATTCTCGTTGAGATACAAAGCCTGGCATATCCCACAGCTCTTAGTGACGCCCGGCTCCATGACCGACAAAAAGGATAAACAGCAGCGCGAGAACTGGTGACCACTAGCACACCGCGACCATTTGAGACTTTCAATCTCAATCTCTCGCTCGCAGATTTTGCATGTTTCGGTGAAAGTGGGAGAGTCTATCATCGCAGGATCGACGGCACTTCCTGGAGAGTCAATCTTGGCTTTGACAGCCTTGTAAGCGGCACTGATTCTGCTGCTCAGGGCGCCTACCTCGTGCAGTCGAGCGGGTAAACCCAAAACAGTTGTAACAAGGTGGGTATAGTCTTCTTTCGCAAGCTGAAGCTTAGGTGGACGTTGCGCAACAATATTCAGCAAGTGGTCCACACGCTGGAAGAACATAGAAGGCTCATAAAGACAGCGTGCCTTCAAGTAGCAGAGATATCCATCAAGAGTTTGAGGATCAATTGTTGAGTCGCTCATATCTTCGTCTTCATAAGGCGAAGCAATGTCATTCAGAGCGCTCAGATCGTCCTCAGAAAGGCCAAGGGTCTTAAGCAATAATTGTCTGATAGTCTCCTTATCATTCCCAGCATTTTTGTCGAGCTCCTCGTCGCGACTGAAGTATTGGCGAAGCTCAAACATTAAGGATTCGGCGGATATGTCTTGTGGTGGTGAACGTCCACCGTTGATGGGGAAAGGAGAGTTTTCATCTCTGTATTCAGACGTGATTGTGATCACGCTCCTCTGTTCGGATTGGATGAAGTGGGCGGGACTGTCGCCAGGGAGCAGAGACACGCAAGTGGCTACAAAGTCTCCCAGCTGTGAAGCTGCCATGCCCCATGTACGCTCTTGCACGTATGAACCCAGATCATAGGATGCGCTGAAAGTAGCTTTGCTTCCTTGAATCGCTTGAAGCCAGGTGGGCTCTTTTGGGTCCAGCGTATCTTCTAGTGAAAGAGGAAGACGTGATGTGCCAGACGAGGCAGAAGAGAGGTGCGACGCCAAGTGCAAGTCATGAGTCCCGCTTGCATCTGGTATGAATGCGAGACCGGAGATCTTGTCCCATCGGCCATCCAGGTGATGGGTTTGCGCTTCGTGGTTCATACCGTTTCCAAGATCGACACTAATGACAGTGTCTGGGCCAAAGACGTATAAGGAGTTCGAATTGAGTGCAAACTTTAATGGTCCTGTTAACGTGGGAGTGAGAGGGAGTACACGCTCTTGCTGTTCAGACAGCACAACACGGACACCAGTATCTTCGACCTTTTCGCAATTAGCCATGCAAACATATAGGCGCCCCTTTGCAAGATAAGCAAATCTCGCTTGGCCTGCGTCGTCCCAATCACTGCACGCGAGATCGGTTGCACTTGGGAGTTCGAGATTTCCATTGTCACAGAATCTCGACCCGGCGTCGGTTTGAGATAGCTCCAATCGATGCACGATTTCGACCTCCCACTGCCGCTTTTCTGGGTTCAGAATATCGTAGGGAGAGGAAACCCTCAATGTGAATATATCTCCTCCATCCGTTGACACGACCAGGAAATGCTCGCGCTGCTCCAAGTGGGGACCGATCTCTCGAAAAGCGGGTCGATGGTTCTTCTGGACTGCTGGTAGCCAAGTGAAAGCACGAATTCTCTGTTTCACTTCAGTCGTTTCGGAGTCGTCTGAGTTATTCGTACGATAGTATGTCCGGATTGCGGGATTGACGAGAAGGCAACGCTTCCAACTATCCTTGACTTGAGGTCGACCGCCGCACTCCCAGAGGCCAAGCGCATGATTGGAGTGCAGGATTGCAAGTGCGCAGGTGCCGAATTGGGCAAGTCCTGGTCCGGACCAAGCAAGGCTTGCAACGTGGCGAAGAGATAGTTCTTCCCCTAGCGACCAATTTGCCGAGCTGAAAGGAAGGTGGAATGGTATGTCGTCTTGTGTAAATAAACTGACTCGTTGAACGATCTGGTCCCAAGCAATACCATTAGGAGCTTTTGGGTCCAGTTGAGGAACAAGGATGGCAATCGACTCGCCGCCGCCAACGGCAATCAAATTATCCGCTGACCAACTGAGGTTATCAAGACTAGTCGACCAAAATGGGACTTCGACTCGCGTGAATTTCATCTTCGACTCCATCGTTGCCAACCAGGCGCACACTGTGGCTGGTGGATGGAAGAGATGGTTCAGCTGCGACTTTGTGCTGGGCTCAGAGAATTGTCGAAGCCCAATGACCGTCTATCAGCGTCAGTGAGGAATCGTATTGTGCATCGCGAAGTCAATAGTTCGCTCGTCTACTCGTCCGTCGACAAGAGTGCTTGATCGTGGAATGATGTCCGTCAAAATGATCTTCACCAATCGGCTCTTCGGCAGGAAGTTGCGAGCCCGAGCTCACGCGGAGCCTCCCGCTCCGGACCTCACTTCTGGGGTCGAGGGTCCTAAGCCGACCACATACGATCAACTTCCGCCTGTGGGTAGGTCGTCTTCTAAACGCTGAGTTCGGCTTCAGCAAGATTCGTCAGGATGGTCTTGTCATTCATCCTGATTCAGAACCGGCAGTGCGTATTGGTCCGCGCCCGCCCACCCTTCCGCCCCCTCACTAACCCCGCCATCCTCTAGAGGCAAGACTCGCCTAGCCAAATGGTACAATCCTTACAACGACGACGAGAAAATCAAGCTCAAGGGCGAGATCCACCGTTTGGTTGCACCGCGCGACCAAAAGCACCAGTCAAACTTCGTCGAGTTCCGCGGCGCTTCGAAGGTCGTCTACCGCCGTTACGCCGGCCTGTTCTTCTGCGCATGCGTGGACGCCAATGACAATGAGCTTGCCTACCTGGAGGCGATCCACTTCTTCGTCGAGGTTTTGGATCAATTCTTTGGCAATGTGTGCGAGCTGGACCTGGTCTTCAACTTCTACAAGGTGAGCCGCGGATGCGATGTGTGGAATTGCGGGTTTCAGAATCACGACTGACGTTCTTGAAAGGTGTACGCAATCTTGGACGAAGTATTCCTAGCCGGCGAGATTCAGGAAACCTCAAAACAAGTCGTCCTCACACGGCTGGAGCATTTGGACAAGCTCGAGTGATCATGGCCTCCGATGAGATGACAGTACAAAGAAAGAGGCGGAAGCAATGATACCCACGCCGTGCGGAGGCGTAGAGATTCGAGGAGACCGGAAATGTGGAATGTCAGATATTCGAGAGTCAATTGATGCCTTGAATTGTAGTCGGGGCACAAGACGACAACCATGCAGGACGGAATGCCATCAGTGGGAACATATTCCGGAGAGTGCCGGATGCTCTCGCAGACAAGAATCTGGCCAGATAAAAAAATCCCGCCTAACAATACCTCCCGCGGCGCACTCCCTGGGCAAGACAAGCTTGTCAACTTCTGCGAATCTAGGATTTCTCAGGCATGACGCCGTGCCAGCCGTGTGGACGAGCATACGAGAAGCTGTGTAGGACGAGGGGTTAACCTTCAATGCCAGAGAGACAGCAGCTGCATTTGTTCCTGCGGCAATTCTTCTTTGCCGCGGACATTCACCCACACTCGTAAGCTAAATACCTAAAAACATTCGAGACCAAAAATGCAAACCAGTACACGGACAAGACTGTCTCTCAAGTGGCCGAGCCTCATTCCATCAATCCACTCGACCATCATGTTACTCGACCCATCAAGCCAAACAAAAACAATTCACCCATCGGTCCATCCTTCCAACACCCTATCAATCGAGCAGCTCAATAATCTCCCTTTCCTTCGTAACCAACCCCTCCGTGATCTTTCTCCCCACCGACTCCGGGGTGCCCTCCTCCACAAGCGAGAAGAGCACAATCTTATCGTTGAACAAATCCAACTCCTCCATCCGGTCCTCATCCTCCGGTCTCTCGCCACCCATCATGAACACGAGCTCGACCATGGTCGTCGCCGCATAGACCTTGCGCACGGTCTCGACCGTCGTCAGGCGGTTGCCCTTCATCCAGGTAAAGTGCGTCTCCTTGCACGCATTGCGCCGGAGCACGCCGGGGTTGAGCACGCCAATCCAGTAGCGGTGCGGCGCGAGGGGGACCTGCGGGTGCAGGTGGGCCACTTTGTCGTGCCAGCGCTTTTCGCGCTGGATGGGCTTGGAGACGTCGCGGAGGTCGTCGGGGCCGAGCCAGGGCTTTTCCTCGAGAAGGCCGTCGAATTTGGGCTCTGCTCCTGCTGTGAGGCTCGGAATGAGCTGTGGCGCCTGCTGGACGGCAGGCGTGATTGTGTTGGGAGCGGCTGAGCCTTCGCCTGAGTGGTCGCTTTGACTGGAGGGCGGGGACTTTTTGAGCGCGGCGAGGTATGCGGCGGCGTAATCATTGGAACCGGTTTTCTTGTCGACACTGATCTTCTCCTCAGGTTCGGAAGCAGGGTCGTAGCGAGCCCGAAGTCTTTGGCGCTTGATGGACTCCTCAATGGTCTGCTCCTCTTCCATCGGCTCTGGCTTGAGCTCGAAGTGAACAGTGCTTTGATCGAAAGTGTAAGGGTTAGGAGGCAGACCAGATAGAATGTAAGAGGTCGAAGCGTCAGCTTGATTCTTCTCGGCAGGATCCTGTTGCTCGAATGCTAAGTTGTGCATGCTGACGTCCTCCTGAGGCTGGTGCTCTGGTGCATCGACAAAATCGTCATCTCCAATCCCAAAGGCATCGTTCTCAGCCAGTATCGCATCGTTCATCTCCTCGTTGAAGGAAGTGCTAGGATCGTCGTTATAGTCCCACGCCGGTGTGGCCATGTTTGTGAAGGCTTTCGTTAATGACGGTTGAAAAGATGGTAGGCGTCGGACGAACAAGGGAAAAGGAGACTGTCGAGCTCTGGAAGCTTTTATCTTCCCGCGCGCTGGTTCACATGCCTCGCACGAGCTCCAGGAGTTCGATTTGAAGAAGGATTTAGTCGCAAGTGAAATGCAGGACGGTGAGCGCGTCACGAGCCAACTTGACTGACGAAGGGTCAAAGCCGTTCTTCACTCACGAGAGGCCCGCTTACCTCCTCTCCTCACCCTCATCACTGAACGATGATGACCTTGAGGCATGGTTCACCCAATGTATTCCTCATGTCACATCGCGTGAGTGTTTATAGGTACAGAGCACTCTCGCCATTGTGATGATGACGTGACGCCTCCTAAATGTATAAAGCGCTTGTGGGCGTGAGTTGTGAGTTCAAAGTACCCTGATGAACCCGAGATACCGCATCACGATAACCATTGATGCAGCCCTCGGTAAGGATCAGTCTGATTGTACGTAGTGTACGCCTGCAGTTGATGTTCTCGACGGCGCTGATTGGACGGGCCGACGCCTCCTCCGAAGCTAGCAGCTCGCAGCCCGGCTAGTCTTCGTGGGAAAGCCGGCGCCAGCCAGCAACAGCACCAGCGGCAGCTCAGCAACACCGACGCCAGCCTTTTCCACCTGCATACCATCTCCAACCCTCACCCACCCCTCTCCGCCACCACCTCCATACATTGCGCCGCCCCTCCCTTTCCGCCGCCTCTCGTTCTGTATCCCGCGGTCATGTTCAAGCAGCTCGCCACCCGCGCGTCCACCCGCGGCGCTCTCTCCTCCGGTTTCCAGAGCGCCCAGGCCCTTCGCTCAACAGCCCCCAGCACAACCCTGCTGCAGCAGCGCATATGGCAAAGACGGGGCTACGCCACTCCTTCTGGTACGGAAAACCCACACAACTGCTCGGCGCGCGTGCAGGCATACTGATTTGACGTTTGCGCAGAGGAGAAGGATCTCGTCATCATCGGTGGCGGTGTTGCCGGATATGTCGCCGCCATCAAGGCCGGCCAGGAGGGCCTCAAGGTACGCAGGAGAGCTCGGACATATCATTCTGGTGCAGGGGGACATTCCTTTCTAATACATCCGGACACAGGTCGCATGCATTGAGAAGCGTGGCTCCCTCGGCGGTACCTGCCTGAACGTTGGCTGCATTCCCTCGAAATCCCTCCTCAACAACTCGCACCTCTACCACCAGATCATGCACGACACCAAGAACCGCGGTATCGAGGTCAACGATGTCAAGCTCAACCTCGCCCAAATGATGAAGGCCAAGGAGACCTCCGTTGGCGGTCTGACCAAGGGTATTGAGTTCCTTTTTAAGAAGAACAACGTCGAGTACATCAAGGGCACTGGCGCGTTCGCCGACGAGCACACCATCAACGTCAACTTGACCGAGGGCGGCGAGACCAGCGTGCGCGGCAAGAATATCCTCATCGCGACCGGTTCTGAGGCCACTCCGTTCCCCGGTCTTACCATTGATGAGAAGAAGGTCATCACCTCCACTGGCGCTATCGCCCTTACTGAGGTCCCCAAGAAGATGGTCGTCATTGGTGGTGGTATCATTGGTCTTGAGATGGCCTCCGTCTGGTCCCGTCTCGGCTCTGAGGTCACCGTTGTTGAGTTCCTCGGCCAGATTGGCGGCCCCGGCATGGACACCGACATCTCCAAGAACATCCAGAAGACCCTCGGCAAGCAGGGCCTGAAGTTCAAGCTCAACACCAAGGTCGTCAAGGGCGACGACAGCGGTGCTGGCGTCAAGCTTGACGTCGAGGCTGCCAAGGGCGGCAAGGCCGAGACTGTACGTTCACCTCCTGCAATGTCTATCGCATGCCCTTTTTACTAACACCCCTCTTCACAGCTCGAGGCAGACGTCTGCCTTGTCGCCATCGGCCGCCGCCCCTACACCGCCGGTCTCGGCTTCGAGAAGATCGGCCTCGAGACCGACAACCGCGGCCGCCTCGTGATCGACCAGGAGTACCGTACCAAGATCCCCCACATCCGCGTGATCGGTGACTGCACCTTTGGCCCCATGCTTGCTCACAAGGCCGAGGAGGAGGCCGTCGCTGCCGTCGAGTACATCACCAAGAACTACGGCCACGTCAACTACGGCGCGATCCCCAGCGTCATGTACACGCACCCCGAGGTTGCGTGGGTCGGCCAGAACGAGGCCGAGCTGAAGGAGGCCGGCGTCAACTACAAGGTCGGCAGCTTCCCCTTCAGCGCCAACTCGCGCGCCAAGACCAACCTCGACTCCGAGGGCCTGGTCAAATTCCTTGCCGACGCTGAGACCGACCGCATCCTGGGCGTGCACATCGTCGGCCCCAACGCCGGCGAGATGATCGCCGAGGGCACGCTCGCGCTCGAGTACGGTGCCTCGACCGAGGACATCGGCCGCACCTCGCACGCCCACCCCACGCTCGCCGAGGCCTTCAAGGAGGCCGCCATGGCCACCTACGGCAAGGCCATCCACTACTAGACGATCTGAGCTAGAAGAGAAAAAAAGGCAGAAAAAGTGGTAATGATGCGCTGTTGGATGTTCGAAGTGGGAAGGCGGGCATTGAGCGAAAAGCCGAATAGAGGGCTTCGCTCTGGCGCATGGGCAGCTGGCCCGGGAAAGGAGTGAAAAAGGGCACGCCGGGTTGTGGTCTTCTTTCCTCTTGTCTATATGGTATATTCTTTTTTTGTTGCGCGGGTTATTCGAGTGTATCATACCAGCCGGAGGCATGTTCCCCATCAAATCACCCTTTCAGTATTGTAGCGCCGGTTGATCGCCACGCATGTTGACACAGCAACTTTTGCTCAAAACGTGTCGTCCGACGGGGGCTAAACCATGTTTGCTGCGTCGATCGTGAAACTGTGGGAGACTTTCGGTTCGGTTTCAAATGTTTTTGCTCTTTCAAATCGTTAAAGACACGCGGGATCTTTCCACTAGATACTACTTTTCTATGCCTGTTCCGATCATGGCCTCTACGCTTTCCACAACATCACCCTTCGTTACTCATGCAGATACATCGTCTAAGGCTTGCAACGGCCCATGTAGCGGGGGTACAAGCAGGTGTCGCGGACGGTGTGCTGGTTGCACAGCCAGGCGAGGAAGCGCTCAAGACCAAGACCGTAGCCGCCGTGGGGGGAGGAACCGTACCTGATCGAAGTTAGCCTGTATATTCCTGAAACGTGAATGGGATGGATCAAAAACTTACTTCCTAACATCAGTGTACCAGTAGTAAGGCGAAGGGTCCATGCCCTCGCGCTTGTAAGCGGCCATGAGCTCGTCGAAGTTGTCCATGCGCATGCTGCCGCCGACGATCTCGCCGACGCCGGGCATGAGGACGTCGACGGACTCGGTGACGCGGGGGTCGGCCTTCTCCTTCTGCATGTAGAAGGCCTTGATCTCGACGGGGAAGTGGGTGAGGAAGATGGGCCGGTTGATGATGTCGGTCATGCGGCGCTCGGCGGCTTCGGCGATGTCGTCGCCGAACTTGTGCGGCTCGCCCTCCTCGTTCGGAATGTTGTTCTCCACCAGCCAGTCGATGGCGTCCGAGTAGCGCATGCGCTTGAAGGGTCGCTCGGGCATCTGGAAGTCAGGGTTGAGCTTCTGCAGCATGGCGGCGATGCGAGGGTTGGCGAGGACGTGCTCGAGCACGCCGCAGATCATGTCCTCCAGGTGGACGAGGAGGTCGTCGAAGTTGATGAAGTCGAGCTCGGCCTCGACGTGGGTGTATTCGGACAAGTGGCGGCGGGTGAGAGACTTCTCGGCGCGGAAGGACTTCTCAATGCAGTAGACGTTGCCGGCAAAGGGAATGGCGGTCTCGAGGTAGAGCTGAGAGGACTGGGTAAGGTAGGCGTTCTCGCCGTAGTAGTTGAAGCCGAAGAGGGTGCTGCCGCCCTCGACCTGGGTCTGCACAAGCGCAGGAGGAGCGACCTTGATGTAGCCGAGCTCGTGGTACTTGGCGTTAAAGGCAAACTCGACAGCATCACGGACGAACATCAAAGAGCTAGCGGTCTCGCCACGGAGGAGAAGGTGGCGCATGTCGAGGAGAGTCTGGGGATCACCCTTTTCTTGGACCTTGTTGGTAATGGCCTCGTCACCACCAGGGGCTTTACCAATGATCTCGAAGTAGTCGGCGTGCAGCTCACGGTTGTTCGGGGCATGGGCGCCAGGGGGGACCTCCCACATCTCACCGGTGATCATCATGCTGGTCTCGCGGGTGAGGGTGATGGCGTCGTAGGTCCTAGCGAGGGGGCCGGCAAGCACGCACTGCATGTAGCCGTAGCCATCGCGCAGGGTAACGAAGCAGAGGTCCTTCTGCTTCCTCTCTCTGTGTACGCGACCAAGCACACGCACGCGAGTCCCGCGGTTCTCGCTGCTGTAGTCGACCTCCTTGGGCCTCTCGCCGTTGCCCAGCTTGACAATCTCGGGTCTCGTCTCGCCCAGGTTGATCTTGACAGCCTTGGGCAGGCTGGCATCCTCGGTGATGACGATCTTCTTGGCCTCCTCAAGAGCCTTCTGCCTCTCGTCCTCCTCCTTCTTCTGCCTCAGCGCCAGCTCCTTCTCTTTGCCAGCCTTCTTCTTCTGCTGCTCAACATAGTTGGCAGCCTTCTTCAGCGCAGCCTTGGCGGCGGGCTTGTATGTCGCGACCTCCTCGTCGCCCTCCTTCTTCTTGGACAGGTAAGAGGCGGAGTCGGTGTGCTGCTGGTAGGCGAACTGCACGCTCTTGTAGGGCTTGGCCTGGCTGCCGTCCTGCTCGGGAACGTCGAGGCCGGCCTCCTCGTCGACGTGGATCACGGGTTTGTCCGCCATGTTGTGTGTGTAGCAACGTGGTCCAATGTGTGACCGGGTATCAGAAAACGACTGTGGGGAGGCGGTAAGTGGCAGGGCGCGTGGGCGAAATGTTTCCCGCGCCTTATCGATGTCCAGTCATATCCATCGCGGGGCCCAAATTCACGGCTGCCCCACGCTGGCGGGCACGGAGCGGGCCTCCTCCTCGCCGGGCGGGCCGGTGAGCCACGAACAGCGCGTTCCTTGTCATGTGTTTGGCTTGTCCCAAGCTCCCATGAGCTGCCGAGGCCAGCCGCTGAACCACTGGACGAACATCCTCCGCCGCCGCTTCTGGTGGAACATAACACAACCACAAACACTGGACAATTCAATACGCTGCTTACGCGCCTACCACGCAAGAGTATCTCAGCCTTGACTGCTTTCGCCAGACAGCCCATTCCGACAAACATCGTGCTAAACACCGTGGAAGTGACGCTATGGTCACGCGAGACTAGACGAACTCCAGCGAGTGCCATTCGTGCAGAGTGGGCAGAGCGGGAGCATAAGAGATGGACACCGCAACATCGCGGGCGTTGCAGGACAAGCTTTACGACAAGAGGAAAGGCGGTGCTCTTGAGTATGTTCCACACCAACACCGACCCTGTTGCTGCCTCTAATACTGCGCGACTCTCCCGGGCGGCGTGGATATTGCATGGTCGAGGACGATGTCGCATGAGTTCGCACAAAGCATACGCGTATACTGACTGACCACGTACTCAGGCTCGAGACCACCATCCGATCCGCTCTTGCCGAAGGCAACCACGACCGCATCGCCAAAATCGTCCACCAGCTCTGCCATGACTACGCCTATGCAGTCCACCAGCCTCATGCTCGAAATGGAGGGTTAATCGGCTTGGCTGCAGCAGCTATCGCTCTTGGTTCAGTAAGGCGACCCACTCCGGACATTCAAGTCCAATGCAGTCCTAATGACACGGTACTGAACAACGCAGGAAGTCGCCCGGTATTTGCGCGAGATAGTACCTCCAGTGTTGGCCTGCTTCTCTGACCAAGATGCACGTGTACGATATTATGCTTGCGAGAGTATGTACAACATCGCGAAAGTTGCCAAGGGCGAGATCCTGGTCTACTTCAACGATGTCTTCGACGCTCTCTGCAAGCTCGCGGCCGATTCTGAACTCAGTGTGAAGAATGGTGCCGAGCTTCTCGATCGATTGATCAAAGATATTGTGAGCGAGTCTGCCGCCACATATGCGAGCATTCTCGCACCTGAGGACTCCTTTGGCGACGATGCTGATCGAGACGAACTTCCCATGGCTTTCAGCCTGCCAAAATTCATTCCCTTGCTACAGGAGCGTATCCATGTCATGCATCCATTCACGCGATCGTTCTTGACCTCTTGGATCACCCTACTGGATTCGATACCTGACCTTGAGCTTGTCGCCTACCTGCCCAGTTTTCTTGGTGGGCTCCTCAAGTACCTGACCGATACAAATGTTGACGTGCATACGACAACCAAGCAGGCTCTGGACAAGTTTCTCACAGAAATCAAGAAAATTGCAGCTGTCAAGAAAGGCATCGCAGAAACCAGGCGAGAGCGTGATTCTGAAAGAAAGCCCAGCGATTCCACAGTGCCTGGCAATGAGGGCCAAACAGGCGAAAATGCTGAGGCGCAAGATGCAGAACAGTCTGAATCTAAAGACGAGGCGCACAACGATGAAGGCGACGGCACAGATGGCGATTTTGCATCTGACGGCCGCTCGTCGTTGACTGCCAGCGACACCGAGAAGGATGTCGATGATGCTGAAGACGAGTGGATCCCTGGTCAAGACGTACCCATTGACTACCAGAAGATCCTCGATATTCTTGTGACATTCTTGTCGGAATCTCAGAACGAGGAGGTTCAAGTGACAACACTGAAATGGATTGAGGCATTCCTTGACATCTGCCCCGAAGATATTCTACTCTTCACGCCCCGCTTGCTGGGTCAGGTTTTGCCCGCTTTGTCTCACGACGTAGACTTGGTCAAGCAGGCGGCAAGCCGTGTGAACCAAGCATTAATGGCTTATGTCATGTCGCTACCCGAGGAACCGGCAAAGTCTGATCAGAACGCACCGCAAGCGCAACCGAATACACTGGCCACGCCCGCAGCGAACTTGACTTCAAGGAATCTGAAGGATAATTCAAATGGCGATCGCCGGGAATCAGGACCATCCTCGAGGCTGGCTCGCAAGCCCCCTAGTCCCGAACCCACAGAACCTGCTTCTCGCACTCCTACTAGCCGGACACCTGAACCGCCCGCGGAAGACACTCCCTCTGACGCCACGCCTACCATACATTTCGACTACGAGGCTGCTGTCAACGCCCTTACACTGCAATTCCTTCACGAACATGAAGCCACCCGAGTAGCTGCTCTTGCATGGTTGATTATGCTCCACCGTAAATCACCAAGACGGATTCTGGCTATTCACTCCGGAACATTCCCCGCCCTGTTAAAGACCCTCAGCGATCCCGCTGAGGCGGTCGTCACAAGGGACCTACTTCTACTGAGCCAAATCAGCAAAAACAGCGATGAAAGCTATTTCACCTCCTTCATGCAGAACTTGCTATCCTTGTTCTGCACAGATCGCGCGTTACTGCAGTCACGAGGTAACCTCATCATCAGACAACTGAGCACATCGCTGTCGGCGGAAAGGATATACCGCACACTAAGTGATATCCTCAGCACGACATACGATACAGAAGAGGACATCGAGTTTGCAACGTTGATGGTCCAGAACCTGAACAACAACTTGATCACGGCGCCCGAGCTGGCCGACCTCCGCAAGCGGTTGCGCCAACTCGACTCGTCCAAAGACAGCCAGACATTCTTCACAGTCCTCTTCAAAGCCTGGTGTGGCAATGCCGTCGCGACCTTTTCCCTGTGTTTGTTGGCTCAGGCTTATGAGCAAGCATACAACCTTCTTCAAGTCTTTGCAGACATGGAGATGACGGTCAACACTCTAATTCAGATCGACAAGCTCGTCCAGCTACTCGAGTCGCCCGTCTTCACCTATCTACGGATGCAGCTGCTCGAGCCAGAGCGATTCCCTCATCTCTACAAGTGTCTTTATGGACTACTCATGCTCCTTCCGCAATCCAGTGCTTTCGCTGCATTGAAGAACCGTCTCAACTCCGTCAGCGCAATAGGTTATTTGCACATTGCGCCGAGGACAGGCGGCGTTCCTCCTACTACGCCTTCTAGCGTCAGCACCTTCGAGCGACAAAACCGCCTTAAGAGCCGAGAGGACGGCGGCATCAGATGGACCGAACTGCTCGAGAAGTTCAGGGCGACGCAAGATCGCGTTCGCCGCGCACAGCTGCGGCAGCTCAACCCTCATATTGAGGAAGCACAAGCAGAGTCTTCGCCTCTCGACAAGTTTTCTGATGCTCGTGGTGCTAAACCCCGTTTGACTATTCCTGACAGAACAGCTCGGCCCAACAGCGCGGCAAGCTTCACCAGGCAAGGGCAGGGTGGACCTCCTATCACTCCGACAGGTAATGGTCCACCGAAAGCAAAGAGCGGTGGACTTGGCGGTCTTGGGAGACTGGCTGGAGGGGTGGCAGGGAAAGGCAAGGCGAAGAAGTAGGCCTGGGCATCACTTCCTTGCTGTCTTGTTGTCTTGTTTTTATGCAAGCGCGGCGTTCCGGAGATAGAGCTATACGCTTCACGAAATCGAAGACCCTCGTACGTCCTACGATGCAACGCCTTCCACACGCCAGACCTCCCAAAGATCAAACCTCAAGCCCAAACCCCGTTCCCGTACTCTCCGTGATACCTCCATCAACCACGATCGTCTGAGAAGTCACATACCGACTCGCGCCACTCGCCAACCAAACAACCGCATTCGCCACATCCTCCCCCCGTCCCATCCACCCCATCGGCACATTATGCCTCATAATCCGCCCCGCAACCTCCCTATCAACCTCCCTCTCACTCTCCGCCAAATTCTCCACCAGCGGCGTGTACATCAGCCCCGGCACGACAGCGTTGCACCTAACCTGCTTCGCAGCGTACATCGCGCCCGTCGCGCGCGTGAACTGCAGCACTGCCGCCTTCGCGCTCGCGTACGCGATCTGCGGCTTGCCGATGTAGCGCAGCGCCGTGATGGAGGCGTTGTTGATAATGCTCCCTCCCGTGCCCTGCGCTTCCATGACGGGCAGCACGGCGTTGCAGAGGCGGTAGACGGAGTGCAGGTTCAGGTCGATCTGCGCCGTCCAGGTGTCTTCGGACATGCTGCTGGGCGAGCCGGGGGCGGTCATGCCGACGTTATTGACGAGGATGTCGATGCGGTTTCCGTGGGATTCGGCGGCGAAGGCGACGAGGGCGCGCACGTCGGCGGTGTTGGTCACGTCGGCGGCGAGGACGCGGATGTCAGCGTGTGGGAACTCGGCGAGGAGGCGTGAGCGGGTGCGTTCGGCGGCGGAGAGGTGCAGGTCGCAGCCGATGATTTTGACGCCGTTGTGGGCGAGAAGTCGCGCGGTGGCTGCTCCGTTGCCCCAGGTGTTGCTGGTGGGTGAACCGACTTGGCCGATGCCTGTTATGAGGGCGACGCGGTCTTTGAGGTCGGAGTACGTTGGGAAGACGGGGGTGGTAGGAGGTTCTTGGGGTGGGGTTGTAAGCGTTGGCATGGTGGTTGTAGAGCAGTGTTGCGTTTGTGGAGATGGCGGTGAAGTGGTGGTTGACGGAGTTGTTGCCCTCAACCGGTGTATTTCGACTGATCGATATGTGATGATGTGGGATACCTTTGATTCGCTTGAAGCTCCAGTGAGATCAATCTCGGCAAGGGTATATGTTTAGTCTCCGCGGGTTGTACCGGTGCAAATGATCCGTTCTTGGTAGATGCCACAGCAATCGATGAAAGCCTGATCGGCGTCCTTGTATGCAATCAATAATTGTTGATGTGTCTACTCTATGAGAACGGTATGAACACAATCACGATGCCCCATATCACTGACGACAGCGATGTCGGCGGGGAGTTTGTCCGCATCCTTGGGTGATCAATTCAAGCTTGCAAGAGCAAGGAACCCAAATCTCCGCACGAGGTTCCCTCGGCTTTGTTGGATCGCCTCCAAGACGACACTCCATCCGTTGCACGTGAGATCGCAACGCGAGAAATCAATCGCCGTTATTTTATTATTGTATCGACGACTCGTCAAGCTCAATGATATAAGACCGTTCACATCTTCGAAGACTGTCAAGCAAAATTCGATCAATCACTCATTCTCTCAACAAATCACTATATCCAATCCGATCATCTCACAGCACCCAACTGCAAAACACTCAGCATCCACATCTCCCAACCGACCAATGGAAACAAAAGTATACCCCCTCAACCCACCCTCCCTCGCCGACCTCGCCAAAACCCTCCAACCCGCCCTCAGCGCGAACTACACCTCCGCCACAATCACCGTCACCCCCTGCCCCGACCTCCGCCAACCCCCCTTCCACCTCGCTACCCAAGGCCTCTACGGCGACGAACGCGCCGCAGACATCGGCGGTCAGCCCAACCTCTTCCCCGTCCCCAAGCTCTCCTGCAAATATTCCCTCCCGGCGCTCGCCCAAGCAATGGAAATGTCCCCCACGCGAGGCAGCCTCATCGGCGCCGGCGCCGGCCCCTTCCATCACCTAGGAACCAACGCCGAGCTCGCGCCCAACCTGTCGTGGGAGAACGGATTCGACAACATCAACAACCAAACGCACTACGCGGCGGTAAACCGCCCCGACGGCTCCGTAACCGTAAACAAGAGCCCCAGCACCGACTGCGCGCTAATGATGAACCTCTTCGGCTGCTCCGGCCTCTCCGGCGACGTCCTCAAAATCACCGCCCGAGGCCGCACGGGCGCGCAGAAGAGCTTCACCGAATGCATCCGACACGCTCTACACTCCGCGTACGGCGACTCGCGGCCCACGAGCCTCGGCGGCGCGTTCGTGATCAAGCGCGGGCGAGCGACGTACCACGTGATGCCCGACTTCCCCTCCGCGCCCTTCGAGTCGCGCGCGCAGCTGAATGCGTGGCTGACGTACCACGAGTTCGCGGCGCCGGTGGTGTGCCTGTCCGTGCTGCACAGTGCGGATCCGGGGAGGGAGATGGGGCTGCGTATGGAGCACACGCATTGTTTTAGTGTTGATGGGGGGAATCGGGGCGGGCATTATCATTATGATATTGATGCTGCGGATGGCGAGGAGGAGATTGAGTACGAGGGGTATTTTAATACAGCGAAGGTGATTTATCGGATTGATAGGCCGGAGGTGACTTTGGAGAGGGATTTGCATGATTGAGTGGTTGGCTTTGGACTTTAGTGGTTGGTAGGGGAAGAGGCCGGGGATCTGAAAACAGGATTTATGAGCTTTTTCGATTTTGATGGGAGACTAGAGCGTTATGTTGGTGTTCAGCGGAAACGATATTAGCCGACTTGAACCATACAGACCACCATCGACATGTGATCCGCTACCAGAAGAAGTATTCTCTCCTTCTCCTTGGTCACGCACACTTGCTATTGCAATCGGCCGTGTCAAACCCCTCATGCATTCTTCCACGAATTGAACTCTTTCCCAAAGACGCCTATATGCAACCTGTTCGCTATGGAAGTGCTGATGAAGAGGACTCAACGAGCGCATCTTCCGTCGATTCCTTCAGTAACCGATCGTAATGCCTGGAAGTTGGCCCAGCGTGGGAACTGGTCGTCTTTCGTTGAGGGCGTGACGTCGGCGCCAACCACGTTGACCGAGAGGCTAAGCACATCCGCAAGAGGGACCTCGGTGCCGTCGAACTGATAGACGTTCGTCAGTATGATTTCGGGTCAGCAGTGCAAAGTCTACGCACCCTTGCAACCCTGTACTGCAGATTGTTGGCCATATACTCCTCCACATGCTCAGGCTGCATGGAACGCATCTCGCCAGCCCTCGCCTTCTCCAGCAGAGCATTAGTCAGAGGCATTGTGCCCGTGACTTGAACGCCCGACAGAGCCTTGCGTCTGACATTCCGGCCATGCTTCTCTGCTTCCTGTGGAATCATTGCGAACACTGCATGTGTTCCGACCAGGTTTGACGATGTAGGCCAGCTTTTGGCGTTATTGCCGTCGAAATTCCCGAGGAAAATGTACACTGCGTATGAGCCATTGCAGCTGTATTTGTCGCTGGCAATGTTTGCGATGTACTCGCGGCGCTTTGGAGGCGGGCGCTTGGGACCAGCATCACGCTCTGACAACGTAGACTCTGAGTCACCAAAGTCAAAGAATCGCTTAGATAGAAGACTTTCGTTGCCAGTGTTGCTGCCGTAGAGCTTGTTGATTGCAGCCTTCACAGCGGACGCATTTGCATTGTTGACCAGTTCGGGATATGTGTAACCGAACGTGCGGGTGGAGCGCGCTGAATTTGCTGTCCACCTGTCGCCCTTAGCAGTACGGTGGAATGGATCGAGAGCTAAAGTCTGTTAGTGATTTTTTCCATCGATCAAAGACATAGTCACCCGAGACCTACGTGTATCCCCGTTAAGCGTCGTCCCCTTCGCAATCGTGTAAGAGTCCTGGAAAGCCTGCGTCGGCTTGACATAGCTGTCCGGATTCAAAGCCTGCCACAAAGCGAATGCCCGATCCACCATCATATGGTGAAGCCAGAAAAGCGGATCGTAGGCCGAGTAGTCCAGGTAAGTCATGTGTCCTCCGCTGCCAGTCACACCGTGAATGACATCGTGAATCGACTCGAGACTGTCAGCGTTTCTAAATGCTGTCCCGAACGCGTACGACTCCGTGCTGAACTCGCTGTAGTTGCTGTAGAAGGTGAACAGATTGTACAGTCGATCCCGGAACGAGATTCGGCTGTTGTCCAGGATTGGGCCAATCGTGTCGTCCAGGCTATGGGCGTCGAGATTGCCACTGCTCGGAGCGCGCAAAGTGGAATTCCAATCGGCCCACTAGACACGAAGATCAGTGAGTGCGATCGCATTGGATAGAAAATTATTTCACTTACCGGAGTGTAGTAGAAGTCGTCCTTGTAGACCGGGTGGAATTTGTAGGCGTACAGTGGGTTCGGGATGGTGTTGGTTCCATTAGGCATAGTAACCTTGACGAAAGGCGTCCGCATAATCTTAGGCATCAGACCCTCTCCATTAGGCGGAGCAGCAGCCCAGTCCCAGTACGGATGGCGCCATGAAAGTGCAGCCTGAGCGTAGCGAGTACGAATTGGCCCGGATGGAAATTCATTGACGGCGGCGACGATGTGACCGTAGAGAATTTGCTGCGTTTGGTGTTAGGCGGCAAATGGAAGATGGGTGGCGTGGGAGATGGGCAAACCTCGTAGAGCGCAAGATAGGGGCGGTGCCAAGGAAGGAACAGCTGTGATAGATGGAGGCAATAGCCCGGTGCGGTGACACCCGGCGCCGCATCGACTCCATCCCACGGCGTGTAAGGTCTCCCGTGAATCCCTTTTTCCGGTTAGAAATCTCTCATGCTACAAAGGTGGCTGTGGCGACTCACCTGCAATCTTGTAGTAGGATAGCTTTTCGCTCTCATTGGTGCGCATGAAGCGGTTCATGCCAAGCAGGTATATGTTCCATTGATCGGCATGTTTCTGCAGCTCGCGGATTTCTAGTCTAGGCTGCGGGCTGGTGCCCTTAATACCAGTGACGACGGTGAATCCAGTGCTGTTGGTCTGGCGACGCTCGAGCAATGGCTCAGAGTCGTCACGCTGAGGCAGCTCCTCGATCTGGTGGTTAAGCAGAGGGGGAACGGCAACGGTGGCGGCAAAGCGTAGAAACGAGAGAAACGCCAGCAGACGCAGAAAGTCCAGCGGCGAGAGCATGGCCGCGCAAGGTGAACGATCGATCTCGGGCGACCCAAGCGGGAGCGACTGTGCAGGAAAAGGGTCGTCCGACGTGCGCCAGGCTGGGAAGTCTTTCGGCGGCTGCAGAGGCGTAGGGATGCTCAAGTCGCGAGTGTGGCGGGTGGAAGAATGAGGTTGGTAGGATGGGCCGGCGGCGGCGATGGTCGCAAACGCAGCGACGGGCCACCCGCCACGCGGCGTCTGTCACTTGAGGCAACGGTGAGGCTGCTTCGCGGGTAGCCGGCTGCCGGGTATCTTGCAATCAAGGAAGGAGCGAACGGCGGCAGGCACTGCGCATGCGCGCGCTGGGAGGAATGAGGCGAGAGAGCGTGCGGCAAGGAGAATGGGCATCGGCGAGGGCGGGCGAACACATAAAAGGCAGCGGCTTGATGTCACCCTGCCGACACGCGCGCAGGGTTGCAGGGCTGAGGCGAGGTTGAAGTGAGATGCGCTGGAGGCGGTGGATGCAGTGGATGCAGTGGATGCAGGGCGAGGGCTGGCAGGGGAATGGATGAACGCCCGGGCAGTGCGCAGCGCAGCACCACGAGCGATGCGCTCTCCCGGGCGATCTGGTTATGGAAGAGGTACGCGTTGACTTACTGATCGTCTACTTACGGAGGCACACACTGGAGGGTGCTCGCATGGCGGCGTACAAACGGCCCACACTATAGCCCGGCGCCCTCGTGTAGTAGCGTGCGAGACATGTGGTGGTGGTGGCTTCACCATGGGGTCCGACGTGGGAGATGCCGGGTCCCATGGCGTCCTGAAGAGGGGTACTGGGAATAGACCTGCCAGATCAGCTATATACGGTAACAAACAGAGGCGTGGTGGCCGAGAGATGGCGAGCTGCTGGCCCGACGACGTTCGATGCATGAGGGTGGTGCAGCGCAGGCCGGGAGGCGAAGTCAACACGCACGCTTGGCGACGGCCAATCACGCACCCGCAGCGCACACTTCGACCGACCTCACGCAACGATCAGACAGGAAGTATAGTCAGGCAAAGACCCTCACCGCCTGATGGCAGCCAGGTCAAGGTCACGGCATTCCTCCTCGCAAGCTACAGCGTGCTCGAGTCCGCTCGCCTCGCGCCACAACATTGATTCCACGCCCTACACACCCACCGCCGTGCCACGGCAACTCCGTGCAACTCCAATGCTCGAGCGAGCCCACACATACCCAGACCGTCCATCAGACTTACCCTGTGCAGCCACCGTAACCTTTCCAAGCCGCTACCCGCCGCACGGGTCGGTGAGCTGCAGTATCGTCGCACAGCATATGCAGGTCCGCCGGAGGAAATCGCAACGGTATTGCTGGTTCTTGGTCTCTGGGGAACCAATACGTAATTGATGATAATTGACTCTCCGAGACGTACAAGTGCCTGTATACTGTCACTTTACTCAAACAATCGTTAGACCACTGATCATCTCTCCACTCCGCACGACACCTCTCACCTCGGCACACAATGCAGCATTGTCCTCGCCGCGCCGCGGCAACGAAGCAAGGGACGGCAGGTGTGCGCAGCACTACACCTTGCGCAACGGTGATCCCGCACCACCTTCACACTTCACACGCAACGACGTCCCGTCTCACCTCCCACCCCTTCCCTTCGCAGTCCAATCGCCTTGCCAACGGCCTCGGCTCGATGCGAGGCCTTCAATTTTTTGGTTACACAGACCGAGAGGTGAGAGGGAAATCGAAATCCAATCAAGCTGAGCTTTGTTAAGTGATGGCCGACTAACGATTGAATTGACAAGCGATGACACGGGGGCCGCCCGCGCGTCAGGTAAACTTCATCCCAAGTAGAACACACCTCTGCCGTCCGAATCGGGGTGGGATCTGTCACGCTGAGTGGCTGAGACAGCCGCTAAGTGTATGGGAAGCCACGGGCGAAGGAATCATCGCATCCAACATCCATGCGATTACATAGGCCTGCCTCGCCGTTGCTGCAATGCAACGAGATGGAGGGCTGCTTGCCATGGGCCGCACTCATCCCAACGAGGTAGATGTGTGTGTATGGTCCTTCCCGCCCGCTGAGCGGCTGAGACAACGAAAAGTACCTGCCTGCCTTATATCGACAGCTGCCGTCCACATTCGCAAAGGCGTTTCGTGTCATGTCCCGATTGAGAAGTGTGGTCTTTTCGAGTTTGCTTGTTTCGCCACCGCTTGCTTCTAAAATTATCACTACAGATAGGAACGCCTGCGAATGTGACAGGCCAAGTTTCGCTGCCTCTTAGCGGCCATCAAACGCCATGTTGCGCCGCCCAGAAAAGCCCTCAAAGCGCCTCCGAAAACGCCGCGTGTGATCTCTAAATTTGAGGAGCACACGGATGCAAATTGCGCTGACAAGCGCTCACAAACACACACACAGATGCCAAGCCTACCCGACAAAGCGGGTGCCCTCGCTTCCTCACTGCTCCGTAGCAAGCACCATCTTCTCCCTCTCGCTCCGGCGCTTCTTCTGGCCCTTGCGCGAGTGCTTGCGCTCGTTCTCCTCGCGGCGCTTGATGGCCTTGAGCTCCTCGCCCTTGATTTCGCCGGCCTTCTTGACCTGCTTGGGCACGTGGCGATGGCGGGCGATGCGGCGGATCTCCGGCATGTGCTTGTAGCGCTCCTTGAGCGCTTCGTCGTACTCCTGCTTCTGGCGCTGCGCAGCGGACTTGACGCCCTGACGCGCGGACGCGTTGGCGCGCCACAGGCGCACGTTGCCGTCGTCCGAGCCCGAGAGCACGTAGTTGTTGTCTGGTGTCCAGGCGCAGGAAAAGACGCGCTGCATGCGCTTGGTGTGGTAGATGTCACGGCTGTGGCCTTGGTTGCGCTTCCAGAGGCGGATGCTGCGGTCGTAGGATGCAGAGACGAGTTCTTCGCCGGTGGGGGAGAAATCGACGTCCATGACGGCGCTGACGTGATCTTTGAGCACGTTGAGCGCGCGCGAAAGGTTGCGCGAGTCGAAAATGTAGATGTTGTGGTCTTCGTTGGCGACGGCGAAGTTGAAGGCTTCCATGGGGTTCCAGCAGACCGCGTTTGAGGATAATGCCATGACAGAGCGGTGGAGAGGGCTATTGGTGCGAAGGTCGTAGAGAACAAGCGAGCGGTCTGATCCGGTTGAGGCCAGTAATGATGTCTCGGTCGGGTTGAAAGCAAGCGATGTGATCGTGTCGACGTTCGTAGGCCAGGCAATGCTTTGTGTCGGCGCTGAGTTCGGTCGGTTCAAGTCGTAGATGGAGATTCCAGATGAAGAGACCGCGAACGAAGGTTCCTTACGATGGCGAGAGATAGCAGAAAAGCCAAAATCACCCAACCAAGTAGCCAACGGCGCGCTCTTCGAAGGTGTGTTGTAAGGGTCAAAGAGCTTTACCGTCCTGTCCGTACCGCAAGAAAGCAGCTTCTGATCCTGCGTCCAGCACACGCCCTTTACAATATTCGAATGTGCCTGGCCCTGCCATACCTGCTCTTGACTGGGCAGATCCCAAACCTTCACGACACCATCACCACTTCCGCTCGCGAACCTCTCCAGCGACTTCGGGTCCTTTGCAATCGTGTAAACACCATCCACATGTCCTCGTCCCAGATCAGCAACGAAAGGCTGCGCGAACATGCGCTCCAACTTCGTTGCATTCAGCGCGCGCGTGTACTCTCGCGCCCTCTCGAACGGGTGCAGGGCAGGATCGAGGTTGCGCGGCGTGCGGGCGACATCGCTGCCGGGCGCCTGGGCGGAGGATGCGGAGCGGGTAAGCGCCTTGATTTTCTGAAGAAGTTGTTAATATCTGCAAGATCGTTTGCTCATGCGACACTGTTTGGGACTTACCATGGCGAGATGTAGTCCATGTCGAGAATTAGGGCGGATTTTCTGGGAGATCTCGAAAAGTCGTCGGCTTCTCGGCCTGCCGGTTGCGGGCCGCTTTATCGTGCATTATCGCGCTTTTAGCGCGGCGATAAGCCCCGCGAACGACCAAGCTTGCCGACCAGGTGACGGCACGATGTTGCTGCGAACAGGAATGCAATCGTCAACTTTGATTGATAATCACAGTAGCGCTTATACGTCTTATTCTACGTATATTGTAATTACAGAAGCTTACATCTGAATCCTCAAATAATCTACATGCTTCGTCTGTTCCAGCGTTCCCGATCATCTCTGTTAGCAAGCTTGACAACCCAAGGCCGTCCTTCCACTCTCACAGTCAAGAGTGCACTTGCATCCCATTCAAGAACACCAAAACTCCAGCTTGTCGCAACAATGTCCACCACAAGCACCACTGATTTCCCTCCCTCCGCCCTTCAACCCATCCTAGAAGAAGTCACCAACCTCCTCAAGTCCCGCAATGAAACAATCTCCGTCGCCGAAACCGCTGCCGGCGGCCTAATCAGCAGCTCCCTCCTCTCCGGCCCCGGCGCCTCCAAAATCTACGCCGGCGGCCTGACCCTCTACACCCTGCCATCCCGCATCGCCTACGCCGGCTGGACGCAAGAGAGTATCGCCTCCTACACCGGTCCGACGACGGACATCGTGGCCGGGCTGGCACAGCATGTGCGGAAAGACCTCAAGAGCACGTACACGATTGCTGAGAGCGGGACGGCGGGGCCCACGGGTGGAAACACGCCGAATCGCACGCCGGGATACGTTGCGCTGGCGGTGGATTGTGAGAGGGGGGCGTTTGTGAGGGAGGTGAAGACGGGGTTGGGTGGAGATAGGGTGGCGAATATGGTACAGTTTGCTGCGGAGGGGCTGAAGCTGCTGAAGGACGTGATCAATGGGGAGGCTAAGTTGTAGGACGTGATGAACGTTCGGTAAGATAGAAGACGGAGCAATTGAGCTTGGTTTCCATTTCGCAGCCATTGGCGACTGTATAAAAAGACGTTCATGGCGACTCCATTACGAAGAAAGGTTATCCGCACGCGGGTAGAATGTCCTCTCGGTTCGATCAACGGTCTTACCAAACTGATTTCAAAAAATTTGAACGAGCATCACAGATGACCAGAGTCGATACTGAGGACAAAAGCTCGAGAGCAACATCCGCCAACTAGACCCAAGGTCTGGAACCCTCCGCTGGCGCCATGGACAGCAACCGTTATGCAACATTGTTGCCTTGAAGCGATGGTCTATGCCTTCGCTCCACCCGCAGGGGGCATTAATCTCTTGACGAAGATCATGGTGGATGTACATACGTAGCTTTGAGAGACGGCAAAAGCACTCGTATGCCGGAGGTGGGTGCCCTCAGTGCTGCTGCTGATCTTGCTTGGTTGAGATTGTTTGACCCATATCGTAGCGCGCGTCTGCCCCACTGCCTCTCATTAATGCCATTCAACCATTCATTTCCAGTCCTTTCATACAACCATTAGGACTCTCAATTGAAACAAGTAGTGAGATTTGCGGTGAAAGTGCCCTCATGCAGAGCAACGCACGCCGCAGAAACACGCCAATGCATCATGTCGAGGGAGATAACCTCGAAAGGTTCCATAGCCGAGTAGCGATATCACGATAGCATTAGGGCTCATCCAAAGTTTGGGACCCCTCAGCACCGCCCGACTCGCTCTCTGCCGTGCGAAGGGTGACTTATGGCGTCATTGTGGGCGATCGAGAGTTCGTACGAAGGCGTACCTGCAGCGTCCAAGCTTTGCTGTCAAACCACGTGTTCTTTCGATGCCATTCGCTAGGCTCCGAAGGGACAACATCTGGACACTTTGGCGCGTGACCATGAAGTGAGACCGTGACCGCTTGGCTAGGCCGAGAGCGAAGGTTCGAGATGGCTAGTGCAGTCGAGGTGTGGCTGGATCACGGCGCTCGGACGGTAGAATTGGTCTAGCAGGTAATTCGCGCAGCAGAAGAAGCAAGGAGAGATGTGCAGTGGGTGAGATGTGACGTCGACTATGTGAAGACGCGTCTTTGCCGTATGGCTGTGTTGAAGATTGGCACTGGAAAACCCACGACGGGCCAGCATATGCAGAATGGCATGACCCTGAATGTACATCACAAGGCAGCGGAATAGAATGGCATGGCGAACCATCGAGATTTGCGGTGGCGGGCCACGTCCAGCCGCGAATAGGCGCCCGCAGTTGTGCACGCCATTGTTCGCATGAGCCCCTGTTTGCAGGTGTCTAGAACGCTGAAGCCGCTCATTGTACACAAGTACGTCATAGGCTGCGGGGCCAAACGACGTCACAAGCGGTCATCTTCACATGATCGTGCGATCGACTTCACTTCTCGGAATGCGGGCGCGACTGGCCCCGCAACAGGCAAGTACGTCAATCGTGCCTCGTGCCCCTCCATCGAACCCTTTATTTACCCCTTCCCCTCCTTGTCCTTTTCCATTTTGACTCTCACTCACAAACAACTTCATCAAACCCAAACAACACTTTCCAACAACCACCAACCGAACACCACCTTCATCAACATGTCTGCTCCCAACGCCAACGGTCCCAACGAGGGCATTGTCGGCCAGGCCGTCAACTCCGCCAAGGTACGCTCTTCTGATCTTTCAGCTATTTGATGACCATTTCTAACATATTTTCCAGAACGCCGCCAACTACGTCTCCGAGACCATCCAGGGCTCCTCCGCCACCGCCTCCAAGGAGGCCAACAAGGAGCAGGCCAAGGGCAACGTTCCCGGCCAGGACTCCCTCTCCGACCGCGCCTCTGGCGCCCTTGACGCCGCCGGCGACAAGATCGACGAGAAGAAGCACGAGGGCTCCGCCAAGGCCAACAAGGAGGGCATCTAAGCTCTCTCACTCGAGGCACGAATGAATCTCCCGAGTTTTTCACGAAGGCAACGGACATGAAGTATTGAAGGCGTCTTAATCGGATGACCTAATTAATTACGTAGTAAATCACAAAAACAGCATCTCGAAGTATCTTGTGCCACTTCTCTTTCTTCCCACTCCAGCCTGCTCAGCTCTTGTGAATTCGCTTCATCGCCTCGCCAACATTATCAGCGAAACGCAGTCATCAATAGCAGTCTCGAGGCAAGTTCACATTACAATGCCATTCCAGACAAACCTAACAACTTTACTAAGAACTACGCATACAATGGTCTTCATAAATTGCACCCGCCCTTATCTTCAACGGCAACACCCGAAGACGCTTCTCGTTCAACAGCCTCCAAAATCAACGACTCCTTCAATTTTCCTCTCACCTGCTATCTCTTCTCTCGTTCACCAACCCAGCCGCGTCCGTCTTCCCCTTGCCCTTCCCCTCAACCTCCACCAAGCTCTGCTCCACCCCCAACCTCGGATTCCTCAACACACTCGCAAATCCCACCAAAACCACACACAGACAAATCCCCGTGACGCACAGCACCCTCTGCGCGCCCGCATACGCCCTCACGACCGCCGCGCGCTCGACCGTCCCGACCGGAAACTCCGCCACGAACCCGAACGGATCCGCGTACGCCGTCTCCGCCACCTCAGCCAGAACGTCGCCGAGCTCCGCCCGCAACCTTTCGGGCAGGATCTGCGTCCAGATGGCGCCGCTCACGGCGTTGCCCAGCGCGGAGCCGATGCTGTAGAAAGCAAGGTACAAGCCTGTGAGCAGCGCGAGGTGCTCGTGGGGCGCGGCGGCTTGGATGAGGACTTGAGCCGGGTACGGGAAGAGACCGCCTGCGAAGCCGAGGACGCACTGGGCGGCTATGACGCCTGCGTACGCGTTGCTCACGGCGCCGTTGCGGAAGTGGATGAGCAGGCCGAAAGCGAGGAGGAACATGAGGGTGCCGAAGACGACGAAGGGTTTGAGATACGGGACGCGGAAGCGGACGAGGAGGGATAGGCCGACGCCCGTGAGGACGGAGACGAAGCTGTAAAGGGACGCGATGCGGGTCGCGGCGGAGACAGAGGCGTCGAAGGCCACGACCAGGACCGTGTAGAGGTAGTCACCTTGCAGGTACCAGGCGAAATTGAGCATGCAGGCGAGGCCGAGGGCGCCCCAGACGCTGCGGTCGGTGAGGAGGGGAAAGGGGACGAGGGGATGCGGCGCGCGGCGTTCCCAGAGGATAAAGGCTGGGATCAGAGCGAGGCCGATTATGAGGGGTGCAAGGATGCGTGCGCTGGCCCAGGATTGGGTTTGGCCACCAGCGAGGGTAAAAGGAACGAGGATCAGGGCGAAGGTTGCGATGACGAGCAAGACACCGATGAGATCTGGAGGCTCGCTGGTCGGTATTCTGTGAGGATGACTGGTCATCATTGGACGCCTATGCCGGAGCTTGACTTACCCAGCTGCCAGAAAAGACTGATGACGAGCTTCTTGAAACCAATCTGACGACGCAGTGTTTTGTGACCATCGAGATCGCCACATTTCCTCGAACGACGCGCAGCCAGGAGTAGCGACACAATCAATGGAATCGCCATGACAGGGTAGATGATAGCCCACATGCCAACGCCCCACCTCCAAGATGTCGTTTTAAGCACAGCTTGAGCAACATCGCCACTCACCCAAGTGTTGATGATGAAAGGAGTCGCAGCAATGTAAGACCAGAGCAGACGTGATCGAAGCGAGCTGATGTCCGCGACAATGACCTCGACGAGGAAAGTGACCACGGTCAGCCCGATCTGGTAGATCACCGCTCCTGCACAGAAAGTGCTGACGGAGTGAGAGAAGGTCTCGATGATCGTACCGACGACGTAAAACGCTACCGAGACGTAGACGAGCTCGAGACGGCCGAAGACATCGGCAATCTTGGCTGCTGTGGGCTGTGCCGCGGCGGCGATGACTGTTCGGACGACGTTGATTGTCGAAATGAGAGAGTGGTTCTCGAAATCTGCCAAAGCGGTGGCCTGGGGATCAATTGGGTTAGCCGATCGTCTGCGAGCCATGATCATTTGGTCTCATACCTGATAAGTGGCTCTGATAGTCCCATCCAGTCCGTAGGCGTAGGCGATCAAGAAGACACCTATGAACAATCCTATGCGATCTGCACGGGTGAGGTTCTTGTTGATCGCTTCAATCCTAGCGATACCAGGCGACGTATCCTGAATCACCTCATCTTGATCCGGCGTGTTGCTCCCAGAAGTGTTCGTCAAGGACTCCTCGCGGGTATTTGGGATCGGCTTGCCAGCCGAGGCCGAAGGAGCTCGGTCAACGCCTTGTCTGACCGAACACTCAGCCATGCCGCAAATGTCCTTCGATTAAAACAGAGCAGAGACTAAATCAGTAATTGCACAAGAATACTTCTATACCACAGTAGAGTCGCCAGAGAAACACACGTACAATGTTGAGAGAGTAGACTCCGATTGATAAGATCGGCAGTGTGAAAAATCTGATTAGATTTCAGGCTAATCAGATTCTGGGCATCGAGACGAGCAATTAGATGAGCCAAGGACGCGCTACGGTGACCTCCGTTGCAATACGAGCCCGATGATCGGAGTATTGGCCGTTCCAAGGTACTACTCGCAGACGTCTCGGGCCAGGGCCGAGGTTTTGCTTTTGCTTTACTTGGTCACACCGATTGCGATTGACCCGAAAGTCGACGTCGTGAAGTGCTTTTCAAATTGCGTCCTAGGTGCATCTCCAGTCCATGCTACCACAAAGACCTGGACGTCTTGGTTCAGCCATGATGGCACTAGCCAAATCTACAATGATACGAAACAAAGCAGTTGTAACGTGCGAAAGATGCGAATATTCCACTACCGAATGCTGCCTATGCCATGCATTGCCTGCCAAATCCGAAATCGCAAGAAAAGCACTCGTACTGCAAGTAATGATAACGTGAGATAGTGATTCCTCCGCACGCACGATCCATGTCGAGTGCCATTAGAAACCATCCATACGCCAGAAAGATGTATAATCGAAAGTTGAAAACAATCATAGAAACCCTGAGGGCTCTCTCTGTGAGCCTCCTACATCGACCTAGCAAAGCTCAGCGTACTCTGCCTAAGCTTGCCGGGCGTCGCCTTCTTGACACCGCTGCTGGTCGAGGACTCGGGACGTTTGCTCCCGCGTCCAATCCCTACAGCGCCAGCGACGTTCTTCAGCGCGTTGCCCAGCTTGCGCTTCTTGCTCTGGTCGGTCTTTGACGACGTAGCGAGAGTGACATTGTCGTTCTCGTCGTCCTCGTTGTCGGAGATGGCGGAGGAGGCCTGCTGGAGGAGGGCTGCGGTCGCGCTGCCGGAAGACGTTGGGCGGGCGCGGTGGGAGCTGATTTCCTCTTTGAAGCGAGAGCCGGTTGCTGACACGGCGGAGTTGGTTCGGTTGTGGCCTGGGCGTTTCGGCTTGGGAGTCATGGACGGATGCTCGGGAGCCGCTTGGCCTGGTGAGGTGGGGACTTTGCGAATGGTGGACTTCTGGGTGTTGATCGTCGAGGTTGAAGTGTGGCGACGGCTGGAGTTGCGCGCGGGCTTCTTGAACTCGGTGGCAGGCTTCTCTGGCGTCTGCTCTTCCTTCTTGGGAAGTGGTGGCACGTACTCTCCTCGCCTGGCGGCCATGCGCCTAGCGCGATCGGAGTTCTTCGCCGCCTCTTCCTTCTCTTGCTTCTCCTTCTTCAACTGCTCCCTGACCTGGCGATCCGTCAGGTCAAGCCAGCCCCTCCAGCCCGGACCTCTCTCATCCTTCTCCTTCTTCGCCTGCACGGCAGCCTCCGCGTTCTTCATGGCCTCCTCCGCAGCCCTGCGTTGCCGTTCCTTCTCCTCCTTGTCCCGCAGCTTCTGCTCAACAGCGTTCAGACGCTTCGACAAGAAGCCTCTGCAAGAAGACGCGCCGCAATGGCAAGTCTGCTGCGAAGAGCCAAAGTTGTCGAAGTTATAGTCGTACGTCAGCTCCTCACCGGTCACGACGCCGTCGTCACCCGCGAAGATGCCCATGTGCGGCCTATCGTCGGCGCCTCTCATCATACGGACCTCGCAGTTTGGCGCGCACGAGTGGTTGACGAAACGGCCCATGCTACCTTTCGTTCCGTCGATGACCAGACCGCGATCGAACTGCATGAGATAGTAGTTGTCGCTCTTGCTGTAGATCTCGGTCATGCGGCGCTCGCACTCGTATTCCGTGATAATCTCGCCCGTGTACTCCATGATGATCTCGCCAGGAGCGAAAGTGCGACATGCGCGCACGCCAAAGCCGCGGTTTGTCGTCTTGATCACCTCGACGCCGATGTCGTATGGTCCGCCCTTCTTGATGCGAGCGTTGAGCTGGGCGAATGGTCGATTGCTGCAGCCGACACCGTTGAGGTTGCAGTTGTTTTCGTTACATTCGTAGTGCATGGCACGGTTGAGGCAGTCATAGTCGCAGCCTTGTTCTCCTTCTGCAGGAGGTTGGCAAATGCACAGCGACTGCGCGAGGCTTCCTTTCTTGAACCAGATCTCCCTTGCGTCGCCCACAATACGGTTCTGGCGGTTTGGCTTGTCGGTCCAGTCTTTTGGCTTCGCGTCACCCTTTTTGAAGGTCGGTGCAAAGATGTCGTAAGGAATCTTGAAATCGACCTGTTTGTCCTCTCCCAGATACCCAAACATGGGCATGGGCATCATTGTCCGCCGAGCTTGCGTCGCTTGAGAGTCAAGGGTTCCAGCAGATCCCGAAGAACCAGGCCTTTTCTTCTGCAGCTTCTTTTTCGACCCGGGCTGCGTGCCGTCGGTGTCTATACTTTGCCCCACGTACAGACCCTCCCTCTGCCACCGCTTGCCCTTCTTCGCAGTCACATTGCCAAAAGCACTCGAAGTCTTCACCAGCGGTGGCGCGACAGGCTTCACAGCCGCCTGCGCCTTCTCCTTCTTGGCCTTCTTCGCAGGCCTCACTTTCTCCTTCGCCTCGTCGTCGTCGAGGTCGAAGTCCATCTCATCCAGCACGCCCTTAACGCCCGTGTCCAGCTCCTTCAAGTACTTGCTGTGCCTGTCGTTCCCGCCCTTGAGCTCTCCCACTTTCCTCTTGCCCGCCTCCATCATCTCGCGCGACCGCTTGCCGAGCACCGAGCCAACCTTGCCCGCAGCCTTCTTGACGCGGTCGCGGACGCTCGTCTTGCGCTGCAACGTGGCGCCAGAAGCCGGGCGAGGCGGCAGGTCCTCCGGGATCTCCCAGTCCATCTGCATGGCCTTCTCGACCTTGTCGCCGAAAGGCGTGCCGGGGGAGTGCTCGTCGTCATCGTCCTCCGCGGCACTGACGAGCGTGCGGCCGGTCAGACCAGAGACATTGCGGCTCGCATTGGCGCTTTCGACGACCTGGGCGTTGGACAGGTCGGTGAGGTTGTAATTGACGCTGGCCCTGGAGCGGCGCGATCTGCGGCTGGCGGGGGCGTCTTCCTCGGCGATGGCCATGGTGGGTTGGTCTTGGTGGGAGGGAGCGGCGGCGCCCTTGACGGAACCGACGCTGCTGGAGTCCCCGAGGCTGGTGGGAGGCGTTGAAGCCGGCACGCGGTCGGAAGAGCTGTCCTCCTCTGACGCGTGGACGTGGATGGTGGACAGCACGGAGGAGTCGACGGAGGGCGCACGCGTCATGTCGGCGCTCAGCGGACGCGCCATGTGCTTTTGCGTGCCTCGAGAAGCGGTTGAAAATGCGTGTTATTGTGTTGTTTGCTGGTCGTGAGGCAACGTGAGTGGCTGCAGACGCGTGGTGGAAAGTGGAGCCCGAGCGTGTTCCTCTCGCGCGTCGTTTCGAGAAGACTGAACCAAAGAGATATAAGGGAAGAAGAGGTATAGAAGAGTCAATTGCTGCCGAGCGGCGTTGGCCTGGACGAAGGTGGAAATCTGTCCTTCGGTGGGCAGACTTCACTGTTTGGCCATGCAAATAGAGGGTGCAAAGGTGCATGGCAGCAAACAGCAGTGGCCGTTGGAGGGCAATCACAAACCGCGCAGCGCGCACAAGCCTCCTCCTGTGCAGCTCCCCCTCCAAAGCCAATCAAACCTACCTGGCCGCGAGCCTGCAGCATTCCATGCACGTCAGACCGAGACTGGCACGCGGCTCGTCGAAGCCTTGCTCTATCAATCACTTACCACCTCAATTGTCGCCAAACTGCAATCGAAGTGCCAGCATCAGCGCCTGGATGAGTGTTGACCGCCACGGATGTTTCCCTATTTGCCTCTACATGTAGGGTCGCCGTCCAATGTCTGGCCACAAGTGTCTCACATTCGTTGTGGCATACTTGAAGGCGCATTTGAGGCAAGATAGAGATCAATGGCTCGCAATCCTATACCGATCATCGTCTATGTAAATTGCTAGCACAATTTGGGCAAGAACGCAACGCTCATTAGCTGACTTTCGAGGCTTACGAATAGACCGAACAGTTGATCCACGTTCACAGGCCCATTTCCTTCATCCACGCGGAGAACTCGTCGTGATGGCGTATGGCCTCATAGTACTTGGCTGGACAGGGCAAGACCTTACACATCTGCCTTCCAATCCAGATATAAGCCTCCCAAAACCATTCAAGATCATCTGCCATCTGCTGGCAATACGGGCTCAACTTGTAGCCGTAGAAGGGGTCTGGGCCGAAGGCCAAAGTCCCCATCCCCACAGCGCACCAAGTCGATAGCCCGAGGTCGACGGTGTCGATGACAGCTCCCAAAACCAGGAGTGTAGGGCCGCCGACTTTGCTAAGGAACCTTTCCCCCAGCCTGAAGAGCCAGGGAAACGACCTGAGCAGGAATTTGCCAACACGAGCCCCAGCAATTGCCTTCCAGCCCCTGGCTATGGCCTTGCCGGCCTTTTCCAGCACATGGAGTACGGGCCCAAGCGCCTTGCCGATCGCGCTGGCGATGTTGTCTAGATATCCGATAACCTTAGTGCCGAAGCCAGACGAGATTTTGTTGAGTAACCACCGCACATTTTCCTTGACCCAATTCCAGATCTTCTTGATAGCATCGACGATTTTCTTCCCCAAGCCCTTCTTTTTCTTCGAAACTTCCTCGCCGAACTTCCTGCCATCGATGTTATCAGGAAGCAGATCCACATCGTGGGGGCCCTCAAAAATAGCACCGTCGAGCTGCTCCACCGTCGACGGCTCCCAGTGCTTTGGCTTAACCCCCTCTCCGTGAAGTCTTTGCTCTATGGCGTTGACGTCGTAACCCTGAGCTTGGTCCATCCAGGACATCGGATCGAGCGGCCTCCTTAATCCATCATTAGGCTTGATCGGACTGTCCCAATGTTTCCCAGTGTACCCGCTGCCTCGTGAAGAGGAACCAGGGTATCGGAAAGAAGAGCCAGCATTGGAGCCTCCGTTGGTGAACGAGTTTCCGACGTTCTTCGGGGTTTTGGGAGGGTTGGGCTTGGGAAGGTCGGGGACGTCTCCAATGGGTCTTGGGCCAGTACCGCCCTCTATTGGCGAAGGAGGCCTTGGGACTTCCTTCGGAGTATTCGGAAGAACATCTGAGCCCGGCTTTGGGGAATTGGGTCTGGGAGGCTGAGGGTCAAGGCCATTACTAGGTGGTTTTGGAGTGTCAGGCTTTGGTGCATCAGGTCTCAGAGGCTCGATCTTCGGCGGATCAGCTTTCGGAGGTTCAGGCTTTGGGCCATTTATGTTAGGGTCCACACTGTCAGGTCGTGGGGAGTCGGGTCTTAGAGGCTCATGTTTGAGCGCGTCGGGCTCAGGCTTGAGAGGCTCAGGCCTTGGACGGCTGGTATCTGGATCGATGTTGTCAAGCTTGGAGTCAGGTTTTGAAGAGTCAGGTTTTGGTGTCTCCGGTCTGAGAGCGTCTGCTTCAGGCTTCAGAGGCTCAGGATTTGGGCTGTTGGGTTCAGGCTTTGGGCTGTCATGCCCTGGAGAATCAGGTCTTGGGGCGTTTTGATCAGGTTTAGGAGACCCAGGCTTCGTGCCATCAATGTCGGGATTCATCTCGTTTGTCTGCGGTGGCTCAGGTTTCGGAGAGTTAGGGTCGAGCTTCTTGCCATCCGGTCCCTGGGAATCGGGCTTTGGTCCAACCTGGTCAGGTTTTGGAGATTGAGGCTTTTGACCTTCGATGTCAGGCTTCACCTCATTCGCCTGCGGAGGCTCCGGTTTTGGTGACTTGGGCTCGGGGCTGACATTATCTGGCTTCGGAGGCTCAGAATTTCCGCCATTAACACCAGGCTTCACCTCGTTGGCCCGCGGAGGCTCAGGTTTTGGTGAGTCAGGCTCAGGGCTCACATTATCCGGCTTGGGAGACTCAGGTCTCGGAGGCTGCTCAGGCTTAACATCTTTCGGATCTGGCTTCACGCTGTCTAGGTCCTGAAGCTTAGGAGATTCCTGTCTAGGCGGCTCGATGTTCTGTGATTCCGGCTTGGGAGAATCAGGCCTCGACTTCGGGCCCCTGTTGTCCACGGGTTGCTCCGGGGGCGATGGGTTTTTCGGCTGCTCAGGCGGAGACGGAGGCTTCTGTTGAGGCTCTGCTTGCTCGGGTACCGGTCTTGGAGGTGACTGTTCAGGGCTTGGTTGCGGCTTTGGTTGCTGCTCTGGACCGCGAGGAGGCTCTGCTGGGCGTGGCTGCTCAGTGCCAGGAGATGCATTCTGCTGAGTTTGTGGCTCTGGATTTGGCTGCTCAGCAGGGTGTTGGGGCCTTGGTTGCTCAGGTGCCGGAGGTTGTTGCGGTGCCGTCTCAGGACGTCCGTGTTGCTGAGGACTCGGTTGTTCGGGCGCAGACGGAGGTCTACCTTCGTTCGGACTTTGAGGCCTGGGCTGTTGTTGAGGGGTGTTTGGCTGTTCTTGCGGCGCTTTTGGTTCCTGAGGTGTGTTCGGCTGAGGTCTAGTGTCTTGCGGCGCGGTGTGAGGCGGTCTGACTTCTTGCGGCAAAGTTACTTCCTGTGGCGGAGTGGGATGGGGTACGGTGGTCGGGCCCTGCGGCGCGGGAGGTCGAGGCACCTCCTCCGGGGTCATTGGTGTGCAATGGGGCACTGCTTCTGTAATCGGAGGGCCAGGGTTCGGGGCTCCTGGAGGAGGCCTGATGTTGGCAGTGGTGACGCCTGAGATCTGTGGATTCGGCTTGTACTTCCAAGGTTCCGGCTCTCCATAAACAATGATTCCAGCAAACACGATGCGACGTCGCTTCTTTTTGTCTACCTTGTAGACATAGGGCACAACTGTAGCATTTAGCTTGTCTGCATCGTGCCGTTCGGAGGTCCAGTAGGCTGCTGGGTCCTCATGACTATGGTGCCAGGACCCTTTGACAGCGGCATCAAGAGTCGACTGATCCGGGAACTCATATGAATTGACAATGATGTATTCTGAAGATCCTTGGGGTACCGGCGCAGCAGGAACTGGATTGAGCCAGTTCAATCCAACAATTGCAATGATGAGACGTAATGCAACCATCTCTGCGCTTCTTGAGCACGTGCTTGCAGACAAGACGTCTCAGAATATGACCTGCCTTGCACAGTCTTTCCACGAGACTAAGGCGGTGTTTCCTCGCTCGTTGCAACCAGAAGAGTAACACTAATGGTGAAATGAGACACGAGTGGCATCAGCAGACTGCCTTGGAGTGACTCGGTAGCAAGTAGATCATGTGCTGGTCTCTTCACCGCAGCCTCAATGACCATTCTACCCCTCACACAAACGAGCTTGATCCAGGTATCACCAATGCGAAGCAAGGTAATGCACAGAAGCAAAAGCCCAGTGGAGATACTGCATTGACGGTGGACATTTCGGACTCCATACGACGGAAATTGCCGTAGAGTTGGTTGACCTCATTGCCATTCCTGGCGAGTGGCATACTTACCAGAAGGCGGTTCTGTGAATGCTAGTTTTGAAGGCGACGAGGTACGTGGGTACCAAGTGCCGGTCATGCAAATGGCTTGAGCCCGCCGTGAACCGAGTCGCTGCCTACTACAGCTACCCTAGAAGTCGTGATCGGGTCCTGTTTGCTCGTGTGCAACTTATTATATGGCATCTACACTTCAGAACCCACACGTCTGAGATGTCGGATGTAGAGCGAGACGAGGCAAAGACAGGCTAAGTGAGGACACACCTCTTCGGCAATGGCAGAGATGCTTTTGCTTCTTGTTGACTTGTCGCGTGTTATTTTCGAGGTCTTCTGATTGACCTTGCATGGGGAAGTTGCCGGCCACGTGGGTCGAAACGCAAAATTGGCGGTTCCGCGATCTTCCCGAGAGCTGGTAAGCATAATAGAGCATTCGGGCCAATCTCAACCTTCGCGATTTTGATCGAAGGTGTACGGGTCGTGCGGAAGCTGCGTTGATGCATCGAAACTCTCGTGAGAAGGAAGAGACGATGTATGCAGATAGAAGTGAGGTTGGAGGGCTGCAAGCGGGGAAGGCGCAAACGCGAACGCGCCTCACGCTGCAATTTGCGACCAGGACACGGACACCTCGAGGCCTCAGATAGTACACTCATGTAAGCGAACGTATTGAACCCACCTGCTAGGCATGAATGAGTTGCGTACGAGATCGCACTTGATACCGACGCTTTGTGTGAGTAGCTTACGGCCGAGAACACGAGTTCCCAAATCACCAATGGTACAGCCGCACCATTGCATCGATATGGTAGAACTCCTACCTACATCGCAATTGGCATGCCATATTTTACCATGGATCAGGAAGTATAGAAAAGACAAATTTAGATGTCGGGGAATTCAGCTGGGCAGAACCGATCGATACGCGCGGCCGGCACTGATTTTGTGTTCCGAAGAATGTTGCTTTTGTTGCTCGGAAGTGACGGATCCCGGACGCGCAAGCAACCAACCTGCCTCTCCCATTGCACCCCCTTGCCGAGGCTTTCCGCCATTTTCACAACTTCAGTTGGAGCATACCAAGAGAATGTCTGGCCTTTTGCTGGCACAAGTAAGTCACGACTGACTGGTGAGAGGTTAATCTGGCTGTGCGAAGAACATTGCATACGTGCAAAGAGCTCGAAGATGTGCTACAGGATGCAACTGTTGCAACATTGCGGGTAAGCAGCCGTACTCCCGACATGCATTGCATTATTCTCCTGCCACGCGGGCGGCTCGTATACCGCGTGTCTAGATTTGAGATTGGTGTGCGGTAGCGAAGACAAGCTCAGCTCAGCCACCCGTACGTACCAAACACCACCGTGAGGGCCGCCAATCAGCGTGTGCCGGCCTGACGAGAGTGGGGTCATATCACTGGACAGGGCCAGCGGCAGCCCTGCATCCGCGAAGCAGCGCTTCCCGGATGTGGTGTGACTTTCTGACACGTCCCATCGGTGTGTGGTGGTTGTGGTGGTGGTGGTGGTGGTGGTGTTGGGCGGCCGGACGGCGTGCGAGGGATGCGCTGCGTGCGTTGTATGCGCCTCCGCCGGGGCGCTACATCAACCGCATGCCGCCTGCCTCCGGTGGCTACTCCTCGCTTCGAGCCTTCCCAGTGTATTCTATGCGACTCCGACTGATGATGCCGCGCTCCTTGTGATGAATGCGATGTTCCTTGACCCTTCTCACTACTCGAATCCTCGCATACGACCTCGCCCTTTCACGTGCCAACAGTGAACGCGCTCCATCTGCCGGCAGCGTACACCCACCTGCGCCGCGCATCCCTCCGTCTTACCACCGGACCAGCAACACCGCTGACCACAACCTTCCAACTCTCCTGTTCACCCACTCAACCCATCAACAAGTAAGCAAAACACCGTTTCAATCCCACTCTCCAACTCCCCACCTAACCGCCCCCTCACAGTGGCCGGCCAAGCAGCCAACGAACCACCAGCGCTCAACGGCGTGCTCGTCACCTTTCTCGTCATCGTCGGCGCCGGCTTCGCAGTCCTCGTCGGCTTCGCCATCTCGCACCGCTTCATGGGCCAGCGCCAAGGGCGCAACTCCGCCGGCATCGAAGGCGTCGACGGCCAGGTCAGCGACCTCAGCCAGGCGTCGTACATGGCGCAGGTGCGCGACCGCAACCGCCAGGACCTGCTGCACAAGTACGGCTGGAAGTACGAGCTGCGGCCTGTGGCACAGGATGTCGAGTCGAGGGCCGGCAGCCAGAGCCATTATTGAGAGTCAGCTCGCGGAGGTCTTGCGCCTCGGCGCTGGCTCAGCGGGCACGATGGCGGAATGAATGGTTTGCGCCACGAAGCAGATTAACAGCATGCTACCATGACCTAAATATCACATCAGCGATATGCCCTGCAACGAAGATTGCGCGCGGGTACCCAAACATCCCAAACGACACACCTCACTTACCTGAAACGTCCAGACCAACGGACGTCCACCCTCGGCATCCCATCACTCCTTCACAACGGACCTCGTAAGAAGGCCCGACAAATGGCAGGATTACGAATCCAAAAGCGAAAAGCCAGCAGATTTCCGCATGCACATCATCAGTCTCCTGAACTCGCTGCCGATCCGCATGGCAATCGCACCATCCATTCTACGTCCCTCCATAATGGACAACAACTGTCCCAGCAAGTACTGGCAAGCCAAAGACCACTTAGAGTCAGAGATCGTCTAATGTGGAAACTTGCGCGCGAATACCCAGTAGCCACTGGCGGCCAAGGAGCAAGAATCGTACTGCGGGAAATTGGCAGCCCCCTGAAGGATCGGTAGGCCGTCAGGCCCGACAGAACGGAGGTCTCGGCGTGAGAGGTATCAATTAAGAATCAGAGGGCGGCGACGAACTGTAATGAATTAGACGAATCGTAATGCCAGACGAACAAATGAGATATCCGAAAGCCAAATCGGCGGACTGTGAGTCCCAACGTCGGATCAGGTCATTGACGTGTAGAGCGCATCGATACTCGCAATCGGGAGACACTTTGAAGCAGTTCTTGAGAGGAATCGTCTGGGAGGAACAATAAGCAGATTTAAAAAGTGGAAAAAATGCTCCCAGCCAACCCATCGCGCGTCTACTCTACACCATCTGCCACTCAAGTAAACCGCTTTTCCATCCTCGTAAAGCAGACCAGATTCCGCTTCAATCGTCGGTAAACGCCACCCATTCCACCATCATTTCCGCAATAGGCTTCATCATAATTACGAAATGACCTTCTCCCTCAGCATACCAATGAACTGCGCGCCGCTGACGCCCTGGTCAGCACGGTCCTCGACAAGCAGCGTCTGGGCCCAGAGGCGCAGGCTGGGCTCGCCGTCCTCGCGGATGAGGTAGAGCGGGGGCACGACGATGGAGCCGCAGCCCTTGCCGCGGTGGTCGCGGCTCTTCTCGACGACGGCGCGCACGCGCTCGTTCATCTCGCTGTCGATGACGGGGAGGGTCGTCTTGCCCTGCTTGAGCTGGTTCTTGTCTTCGGTGCCGAAGACGTCGGCGATGAGGGCTGGGACGGCGTCGCGGCCGAGCCACAGGAACTGCGTCTGGCCGTCGTCGATCAGGTACAAGCCGTAGGGAACGAGGTTGCCGGAGGAGAGATTGAGGGGCGGGGGCATGACGATCGCGCCGGTCTGGGAGTCGGGGAGGCCGGCGTCGTCGGGCATGTCGTGGAGGGAGTACATGCGGGGATAGATGTACTGCATCAAGAGAGGGAGAGGGAGGGTCGAGAGCAGGCAGAGAGCTGCGGAGCGGAGGTCGGTGGGGATTTGGGCGGATTTGCGAAGGCCAAGCTGGAGAATGTTTCAGTATACAGTCGTCATTGAAGAGAAAAGGTGAAAACTTACGTTTTTCATCAGACCAAGGAACAGCATGGGCAGAGCGCGCAGGTTTGCAGGGAACTGCAGGCCACCGCCGCCCATGTTTCCACCGCCAAGCTCCTTCTTGTATGTCTGCAGCAGCTCAATGATCTTGGCCTGCACCGCATCTCTAGCAGCGTCCAATCCGGAGCTCAAAGCACGCTCAACGGCCTTGTGCGAGAAGTAGTGCGTGATGGCTTGCTGATCTGCGCTTGCGTAGACCTCAGCTAGATTCTGAGTCGTGGGAATGCTCAGTGTCAGAACACGAATCCTACGCTCACCGTTGCAAGTCGTGTGCAGCACACCGACCTGCAGGCATGCGAAAGCCTTGGTGACGCTCTCGTCAATCGCGATCTCAACAACGTACGCCTGGTCACGGGGCATGGCCGGGAAAGCGCACAGGTCGCTTGATCGGTTGAAGAAGTTTCCGTAGAATGCGCTGGGACGCAGACCGGTCGTGGTGCGGACGCGGAGAACAGCCTCGAGTCCGATCTCGGAAGAAAGGTAGTCGCTGAACTCGGTCGCGAACTTGATCGCATCTTCTGTCCGGGCGGCGTTCCAAGCAGGGTAGAAATATGTCTGGCCGCCGGTGTATCTAGGGAGGTTGCTCAAGCTCGCGACGTCCTGATACTGTGCGCTGAACAAGAACATGTCAATCGACACTTGAGTCTTACTGCATTCAACCGCGAAGCTCTTGTAGAAGCTGTTCTGGGTCTGCAACAATGAGTTCTCCTTAGAGGTTCCGAGCAGTTTCTTGTCTTCACGCATGTCAAGCTTTCCGTGTCCGACGTTGGGCAAGCTGGCAGACAAGCACACAACCTTACCACCAACATGGCTGATAAGCTTGTGGCCAGCCCTCAGAGCAGAGCCCATCGCAGAGCCATTGTCCTGTGTGCTTGCGAACATGCCCTGCAACTTGCCAAGGAAGTTCTCAATGTTGGCGCGGCATTCAGTGAGGTTGACCAGAAGGTCTTCAGGGGTAGGCAGGAAAGGCTCTTCCAGGTCGCTGACAACCAGCATTTTGGGGTCGCTGTTCTCACTACCATCGCGCGGTATGCTGAAATAGTGTAGCGAGCTGTCGACGGCCATAAATCCAAGTCTAGTCCTGCGGTCTGTGTTCGGTATCCTGTCCAAGCTCTCGAGAATGCACCTGGCGGCAGTGGCAAGGAGGCCACTCGTCACACCAGCGTAGCTAACGTCAAAGAGGAAAAGATAGATCAATGGCTGGGGAGCGCGTACCATGTACTCCTGCGGCGCAACGAACTCGCTCACAGAGTAGTTGAGCTCAGGGCGCTGCCACCTATCCACAGACTGCTGTTTTGCGCTATCCCAGTCGAAACTTTGCGGAACATCGTTGGTCAAGTTACACATGTTGCAGCGCCACCTGTGTGAGTGATCCAAGAAGCTGGCAAACGGGTTGATGTATGTCCGACATCTCCTGCATCTGGCAATAACCTGATCGTATTGTACGGGGACGTCATCTTCCGCATCGTGGAGAGTCGCGTAAGGCTGAATGATAAGCGCAAACGGAAGCTTACTCTTCTTGAGGAGGGAAGAGGTCGTGGGCATTGCGTTAAGAGTTGATCGGACATATTTGGGTGGGCAGTTCGCATGAGGAGAGGGCGTGACCGAGCTCTGTCTTGTGCGTTAGCTTCATCCGTTGAAGCCCTCATTTGGGTACATACGTTAGGTGGGAGGATGATGGGAGGGGGAGGCTGATCCAGATCGGCGACGTGGAAAGGTTGGCCTTGCATGCTGATGTCCGTCGGAATCAACGGGTTCAGTCTCTGAGCAGCCTGAGGGACCTGCTGAGGCTGCGCTGCCGCCTGTCCACCCATCCCCATCTGCGCAAACTGCTGGGTGACACCTTGGACGCCAGGAGCGGGCTGCTGGGGGTAGCCAGTTTGGGGGGGCTCGTAACCGGCCGGCTGGCCGTAGGCAGGCTGACCGTACGCTGCGGCCTGCTGTTGTGCGGCGGGATCTACATAGCCGGGCTGGCCATATGCTGCTTGCTGGGGCATACCATACGCAGGCTGTTGTTGTTGCGGCTGGCCAGGGAATCCAAATGCGCCTGCGGCGGGCGGTTGACCGCCCTGAGGTGCCGCAGCCAGACCTGCGTTTGCGCCTGATCCGAAGTCAAATGCCTGCCCAGCGTATGCTCTCTTCTTCTTGCCACCAGCCGCCGGCGCAGGATTGGCAGCCGGTTGCTGATATGCGCCGTCCTGCTCTTGCTGGCCATACTGCTGGCCGTCTTGGTAGGGGTTGGCCATCGCTGGATTATGATCCTATGCGTGTAGCCTGAGAGAAGATCGACGACCAAGCTGAGGTAAAGGCGATAGTTCCGGTTCGCGAAGGAGAAGTTGCGGAGAGGTGGTGGTATGTAGGAGGCCCCGAAGTGTCAATGCGCGCTTGATGTGGGACGAACGTTCGGTGGGAGGTGTTGGCGAGAATGGGGGTTTAATTGACCGCTAAGCAAAATGGCAAACTGTCCACTCAACTGGTTACGGCGTGTGAGTGAAAGTCAATTGTAAGAGCAACGAGTTATTACCCTAACTTGACCGCAGGCCAATAGATCAGGAGGTGACGATTCTAGTCCATCGTGCTGCTGGTCGGTGAGTGAACAGCTTGCCTGGTGTTTGTCTTCCCCACACTCGCCTGAGGCATCAATACTTGCTTCACAATATAGGCGGCGACTGATGGGATCCGAGATGCGCATCGTGTGACATGACCTTATGTATGTGAAGCTATATAAATGGGTATCTTGATAACATGAAACTCCTCCACCAATGCTGCTGCGATTCATGCCCCCCGTGAGTGCACAAGCAGATGCTTTTCTCCCTTCCAAAACGCCAATGTTCCTTTGAGAAACACGCTCATCATTCGTAAGACCCATCGCTGTATTCCGTGCCATTGGCAGGCGCCAGGAATGGATGCTGCAGCGCTTCATCTGCCGTGATGCGCTTCGCAGGGTCAAGCTCGAGGCAACATTTCATGAACTCAACAGCCTCCAGCTCCTCTTTGCTCAGACCAACGCCATCTTTCTTGTTCCTGCCCGTGCACCACAACAAGACCTTTTCCCAGGTATGACCCGAGTCTCCAATAGTCGGGATGTTGGTCTGCAGCACTTGGCCATGCAAAAGCGCGGTCTCCTTCATTCGCTTCTTGCCAAAGATCGTACACAATTCGATAAAAGCATCGATGTCGTCGGCCGAGTGAAAGAATGGGAAACGCTTGCTGAGGAATGTCAAAAGAATTACGCCACAGCTCCAGATATCGATTAAGCACGATTGGCGCGTGCATTTCAGAAGAACCTCTGGAGCGCGGAAACCGCGCGTGCCCGCTCTGTTCGCACGGCGTGAAGAGCGCTGGTCGTTTGCTGGATACGCCGGTCTGGGTTGCTGCCCATTCGCCTGTGCTGCGGCAAACGTCGATGCGTAAACGGAATTATCGATTCGCTTTTGTCGCTCCGCAGGCTTGAATTCACAAGCACATTGGCTGGCGTCGGTGAACTCCCGTTCGGCAAGACCGAAGTCCACGAGCACGCCGCGCTGACGTGCTGGTGAGTATAGGAAGTTGGTTGGCTTGATATCACGGTGGATTATGCCCGCATAGTGGACAGACTGAAGCGCAGTAAAGAGGCTGTGAAAGTACGTCCGCATTTCGGGGATCGACAAATCTCGGTAGTAATCTCGGAAATCCTTATGCTGGAAGAAAGGTAGGACTGCAATGACTTGGTCCTGATACCGGAACGACGTGATCAGAGGACACACGTTGGGGGAGTTCCGCAAGTCATGTAACAGGTCAAGCTCGTTCAAGATGCGTAGCGGCGACGAGGTGACATAAATTTTCTTAATGGCGACATATCGCGGCTTAGGTTTGCCATTGGTTTTGCCATTGGCTTCCTCCTCCATAGCATCGATGTCCCAGTCGTTCTTGTAGTGTTCGTAGAGGAGGTCCTCGGCTTTGTAGACGGTGGAAAACGTGCCCTCACCGATGCGGTTGATCAGACGGTATCGCTGAGTGATGTTCTTGAAGCTAGCCTCAAACCGCTCCATATCCTCAAGCACCATGTCGTCAATCTCCTCTTCTTCCTCGCCATCTTCCGAGATGGTACATCCGCTCTCCTCGAGCGGACCCTTGCTCTCGTCCATGTCCTGCGGCTCTTCGTCTTCTGTGCTGTCACCGTGACCCGTCCGCTGTGGGTCGTCAAGAGCCATATGTTCCCTTGATTCTCTGAGTGCCGTGGCCATGCTGTGTACCGACCAAGACCCTGTGATCACCTGCAGATAGTAGCGGGCCAAGTGTCGTACAACAGAAAGAGCGGTGTTGGCGGCGGCTCGCGTGAATGCTTGCATGCCCGCAAAGCAAAGCAAAGCGCGTGCGCGCTCTAGGCCGACGCGGGGCAGCCGCATCCACAACAAGCAACCCGCCTAGGCAATTTGTAAACAAACGCTGCAACGCCAGGTTGACGCCAACACAGACGACATCGCCGCCGCACCAGCGCGCCCTTCTGCGCACCACACACGCCATCATGGGCGACTCCGCCGATTTCGACGTGAACGCTGCGCTCAAGGCATACCTCGACGACCCGCAGTCCATTCCATCTTCGCAAGCCAACCCTGCGCTGCTCGACTGCGAAAATGACCCTGAAGCCTTTACGCCAGGCTTGGTGAATAGCGTTCTGAATCCCATAGCAGAAGCTGTGGGAGAAAGCCCAGAAAGCGTGCTGCAGCCTGGGATCCTTGACAGTCTGCAATTCCTCCTCAAGTGCGCGCCCACCATTCCCCCCGATCAGCAACCCAGGCCGCCCTCCAAAAGAACCCGTACTGATTGCGAGCTCTTCTCGCGCTCTAGGCAAACATCTTTCATCCCAGCGACATCTCTCAGTAAACTGCTTGAGCTCATTCTCTCCGGTCTTGGCGCCGAGGCCGAGACCATTCACCACGAAGAACAAGATGGTGAGACCGAGACGGCACACCACAAGCAAATACTTGAGACCTTTGCATTCCTGCTGCAGTGGTGCATCTCAGCCGCGGAGACAAAGAGCGCAGAGAAACCGGCATCCGCAGCCGCAGCGCGGGGGAAAAAAGGTCCCAAGGGCAAGGCGGCCCAGAAAGATGGCAGCTGGGATCCTTCAATTCAGCTCCAAATAGCAATGGAGACCATGGCGAAGGTGATGAAGCTGAAGCTGGCGAAAATCTTTGTGACGACGAGTGAAAGGGACACATTCATCAGCCTTTTTACACGGCCAGTCTACCTTTTGCTGGAAAACGAAGCGAGAGTCAAGAACACAAGTATTCGCATGCACGTTTTCAAGGTCCTCTGTGTAGCCGTCAAGCATCACGGACATGCGTATGGCGCGCAAACGAGCGTCATGCAGAACCTCACCTACTTCGAACATCTGGCTGAACCGATGGCCGAGTTCCTCAACATCTTGGCCGAGCAATACGACTATGCACAGTTGGCCGAAGAAGTCATGAAGGAGCTTTCGAATAAGGAATTCGCGGCAAACGACACAAAAGGGCCGAAATCCGTCTCAACTTTCATCGCACGACTCAGTGAGCTCGCGCCGAGAGTTGTGCAGAAGCAGGTCACCTATCTCGCAAAATTGCTCGAGAGCGAGAACTACACTCTCCGTTGCGCAATCATCGAAGTATGTGGAAACCTGATTGCCATGCTTAGTAAGATGGAAGAGGGAGACCGAACGGAGAACCACAAAGGCCAGATCAACGCGTTCTTCGATGTGTTGGAGGAGCGCTTCTTGGACGTGAACCCCTACTGCCGATGCCGCGCGCTTCAAGTCTACACCAAGCTTTGCGACCTTGAAACGAAATACCCCAAGCGCAGACAGACCGCTGCAGACTTGGCGAGTCGGAGTCTGGAGGATAAGAGCAGCAATGTGAGACGAAATGCGTTGAAGCTTCTCAGCCGTTTAGTGAGCACTCACCCGTTTGCTGTCATGCACGGTGGGCTGCTCAACTACTCCGAGTGGCACCAACGTCTGGAAGCATGTGAGGCAGAGCTGGATGCAATTAAGCCTCCAGCGGAGACTGGACTAGCTGAGCAAGCGGAAGGCGAGAAGACTGTTGACGAGTCGCTTCTGGACGACGCTACTCAAATGCCTGAGGAAAAGCCACCGATGACTGAAGAGCAGCAAATGGCTGCATTCCAAAAAGCACAGGAAGACGCTGCGACTGCTGAGGCGCTCAACAAATTACAGCTCACTCGGCGGTACTACGTCGAGGCCATGAAATTCGTTGATACTCTGCACGAGGCTGGACCGCATGTCAACCAGCTGCTTGCCTCTAAGAACAAGAGTGAAGTCATCGAGGCGATGGATTTCCTGGTTGTGGCAGACGCCTACAATATCGAGACTGCCAAGTCAGGCATTCGTCGTATGCTTCGCCTGATCTGGACGAAAGGCAATTCCGATGAAGGCAAGGGTGTGCAAAACCACCTGATAGAATGTTACAAGGGTCTCTTCTTCCACGCGCCGGACAACTTCAGCGCTAACGATGCTGCCAACTACGTTGCTCGCAACATGATCAGTCTCACTTTTGGCGCATCTCCGGCAGAGTTGACGAGTCTTGAGCAGCTCCTGGCCACCATGATGAAGGAGAAAGCCATCAACGCTCTCGTGATTGACAAACTGTGGCAAGTCTACGGCGTGCAGAAGAGGGCGATTTCTAGGCAGCAGCGACGGGGTGCTATCATCATTCTGGGCATGCTGGCCCTCGCCGATCCCGAAATTGTCGTCAAAGAAATGGAATCTTGCCTCAGGATTGGCCTTGGTGCGATTGGCCGCAAAGATCTCGTGCTTGCGCGGTACACCTGCATTGCGCTGATGCGCATGACCAATAACAAGCCGACCAAGGGAACCGAAGGCAAGCCTAGCATGAGACTGCCCAATGACCACGCTGTGCTTGTTCGCCTTGCAGCTTTGATCGATCTCGAGAGTGACAGTAAAGACTGGTACGGTCTTGCTGAGCAGGTCGTGGGTGCAATCTACGCCCTCAGCAAGCACCCGGATGTCCTGTGCTCTGACGTGATAAGGCGCAAGACCAAATTTGTCTTCTCTCCACAGGCGAAAGCAGCTCCGCAGGACGCTGAGCAGAAGCAGCAAGCAGAAGTTGATGACGGCCAGATGGACGTGGATGGCGATGTGGAGATGAGCGACCTTCCAAGCCCTCCCCCTGAGCCAGAAGAGGACGTCGAACAGCCGGATCCAGCCGTTGACGAAACTGGCCAGTCTGCGCTTGCACTGTCACAGCTTCTTTTCGTCGTCGGGCACGTCGCTCTGAAACAGATCGTTCACCTTGAGCTGATCGAGCAAGACTTCAAGCGCCGAAAGGCTGAAAAAGAGAAGGCTGGCGCAACCTCATCTTCTAACCTATCCGGCGTCAAAGCAGGTGGTAAGAAGGGTCAGAAGTCAGAACCTGAGGAGGAGAAGGATGAGATGGATCTCATCGGCGGCACCACAGAAGACGATTTCACGGACGCTATTGCACATATCCGTGAGCGCGAGCTTCTCTACGGCCAGGGGTCACTCCTCACCAACTTTGGGCCTCTGGTAAAGGAGATCTGCAGCAACAACACATCTTACCCCAACGCAGAACTTCAGGCACAAGCCGCCCTGTGCATGGCGAAGCTCATGTGCGTCAGCTCCGAATACTGCGAGTCGAACCTTGGCCTCCTCATCACCATCATGGAGCGCTCGCCCTACGCCAACACCCGTAGCAATCTTGTTGTGGCGCTTGGCGACATGGCTGTCTGCTTCAACCACCTCATCGACGAGAACACGGACTTCCTCTACACTCGCCTCAGCGACCAAAGTCTGCAAGTCAAGCGTACGTGCTTGATGACTCTGACATTCCTGATCCTGGCCGGACAGGTCAAGGTCAAGGGCCAGCTTGGCGAGATGGCGAAGTGTGTAGAGGACGACGATGACAAAATCCGCGAGATGAGCCGCATGTTTTTCGCGGAGCTTGCGGGCAAAGACAACGCTGTCTACAACCACTTCGTCGATATGTTCAGTCTGCTATCCGCGGATGAGGCTTTGGATGAGGATCGCTTCAAGCGGATCATCAAGTTCCTCGCTTCTTTCATTGAGAAGGTAAGCTGTAATAGCAAATGCAAGTTTTCACTTTGGAATGCTAACAGATTTTGCAGGACAAGCATGCCAAACAGTTGGCCAGCAAGCTGGCTCCAAGATTGGCCAGGGCTGAGAGCGAGAGGCAATGGAACGACGTCGCTTACGCACTTGGTCTGCTGCCGCACAAGAATGAAGATATCACAAAGCTGGTCGGCGAAGGTTGCAAGGTTGTTGAGGCCGGTGGTTGATCAATCTGCCTTGTTTCCTCGGTTTTGGCGTTCTTGGTTGGATAGGTTGGGGTGCGCGGTGCACAAACTGTCGATACCCGGGCTTTTCGTATTTCCGTACTTTAGTTCATGTTGCAACACATTCAAATGGTCAGCCGGTTGTCTGTTGACGACGAGATTCAATCTAAAGTACTTGTCCATCATCAGCTGTTCTAAACCATCAAAGGCACGGCTGGTGCGCCGAGACAGGATGGTGCTGTCGATCAATTGAAGCGGGGGAATTGCAACTCAGCGGAGCTCTAGGAATGAGCGACCTACATGCACCCAAGCATGTGGGCCGCGTCATACATATTACCGTGGTGCATCATTCTCGCTCGATGGGCTTCCTGCAGCTATCATGATATCTTGAGGCCTTTTCCGGATCCATCAGATTTCCAACCCAGTCCACCAGGGTCACGCCAGCCAGTTCCGTCCCTGTACAACCAGCGCTATTCGGAGCAGACCTTCATAGGCACACACGATGCCGCCGCCATTCGCACGAAAGACAACAACTGGTCCCTCTCCGGAAATCAGTACTTCAATGTCTCCGCCCAATTAGCTGCAGGTGTTCGCTTACTCCAAGCCCAAGGCCACCGCAACCCGAATGGTGGCGATGAAATCCGCTTGTGCCACTTCAACTGCGCGCTGATGGACGGCGGGAGTCTGGATGAACACTTAGCGATTGTGAGATCCTTTCTCGAGAAGCACGAGGAAGAAGTCGTCACGTTGCTGTTCGTCAACACCGGCGTACCGCTGCGGTCCTGGGCAAAAGCGTTCTTCGACGCCGGCTTGGACATCATATCATACAGACCGTCTGCCGACAAGAGAGGTGGCAATATGCGTACAAGCGACTGGCCGCTGGTTTCGGAAATGGTCGCGACGAAGAAGCGGCTGGTCACCTTTATTTCCTCAGGTGCAAACGAGGACCTGGTGCCCTTCCTCCTGCCTGAATTCGACTACCTATTCGAAACGAATTTTGGTATCGAAAGCCCAGATCAATATACATGCTTGCCTTCCCGACCGCAGTTCCCTGGCAACTTCGTTCCGGACAGGCTCTCGCTGGTGAATCATTTCCTGTATGCGAAACTTCTCGGATTTAGGTTCCCCAACGCTTCATACGCAAGCACTACCAACGCTGCTGGATTTCATGTCGGGGAAATGGGCGAGCACGCTGTAAGGTGTCGAGAAATGTACGGAAGGAGGCCCAATTTCTTCCTCGTGGACTTCTTCAACGAAGGAGACGTTTTCAATGTTGAATGGGGCATGAATGCTTATTAAATTTTGTGCACTGTATATGTGAAGTCTTCATAACGATATATATCATGTTACTGTATTTGTTCGCAGTCGCGTGTATTCTCCGGCCCCGGTTCTTGATCCACGAGAACATGATACTCCGACTCAATGGCACCTTTCCCCAGCTCACTCCACAAGGTTCGAGGCCATCTCCATCGCCGGGACGCGAGAATCAACACTCCCAAGAGGAATATTCCAAACATCACTGCCGAGAGCAACCAGACGCTGATTAATGCAGGCTCACGAAGGAAGCTATTCGAATAGCGTAGGACGTGGCCTTTATCGTCCAGAGCGGCGATTCGATAGACGGTCATCTCGTCCACCGATGGAAGCATGAAAGATGACTCAAAGTCTGCTCCTTTGGTTACACTGGCAAGCTCTTTAAAGTCTCGGTTGCTAAGTGACAGATGCCACGTGTCATTGTTCAAGTGGCGCTGCGTTTCGAGAGACCAAGACGCGACTTCTGTGGCACCGTTCCAAGACACGAACGCTCGCTCGCCTTTCACACGCGCCACAGGGTCCCAATCGGCAGGAGTTCCCTTCCAACTAAAGGTCTTGAACGCCCGGTACGACTTGACTCGCTCGAAGTAGAAAAGCCAAGATGCGCCGAAGTGCGTTTCGCATAACAGATCGCCGTTGAGAGCGTGTTCTGTAAAAGCTGCCGAGGCTCCCCATCCGATGAATACATGGTCAGCGTGAAAAGGCTGCTCCAATACCTGCACGTCGCCTTGAGATGGCGAGGCGACCGTGTTCCGAGTTGTGTAGCTTTGTAGAAGCGTCGCCGTCCAATCCGTGAAGTTCAGTTGGATGATCATGCCCTGGCTGTACGGCGCGTCACGATGGTTGTGCGCAATGCCGTTGTCGAACAAGCTGATAATACCCTCAGACTCCGAAACCCAGCGTGCATCATGTTGCCACCGGAATGCTGTCGCTTCGCCCATCGATAGATCCTCAAAGTCGCTGGCAACACCGCCGAGTGTCCATAATAGCTCGCCTGTGTCGCCGTCTACGCATACCACGGTATGTAGGTGCCGCAAAGATACCACATAATTCCCTTTTGAGTTTTTATCAACGCTGTTGATGTGAAAATAGTCCAGCGCACCGTCCGCCACGCTGCCTCCGGAGGATGTCTGAAGCGCGACATGGCCCAGATGTTGGGACGCCCGCCATTCAAATAGCAGCTCTCCAGTAGCCACGTCAATTTCCTGAAACAACGCATCAACGATGTCTGTGTCTGCCGAATGCGCCAGGGTGGTATTTCCAAGGTCGACGAGCTTCCTCTCGTACACCGTGATGAGTGCCGTGCCTTCCGCGGTGATTTTGAACTCATGCAGATCGCCCTGCAGTCGTTCTCCCACAGCCGAAATCACGTATGCTAGTCGATAGGAGGAGTCCAGCATGTAATAATTTCCCAGACCCGATTCCTGCAATTTATCGCCCGCCCAAAAAGTCAAGTAATCCTGGTTGTCGTACCGCTGGATCTTGGTATTCGCGGAAGCAGCACCATATTGTCGAGGTGCTGACCATACCAAGTTGCCCGCCATGTCCAGGATTGTTGGGCCGCTGTCAGGTACTGATTGTCCATCAAGAGATAAGAGAACCAGCCCACCCGAGCAGGCATCATCGGATTGCAATACGTTGGCGCGTGGTGATGTGAGATTTGCCGACACATATTGTCGTGAAGGATACGCGCCGTAGACCGCAGCGTCAAGGAGGAAACTCTCAGAAGCCGGGTAATAGTAGACCAGCAGCGGTAGAACGAGGTACCATGATAAAGCAAGGAGAGCCGAGAAGCCTGTCAGGCCTATGAGAACATTCCGAATCAAGATGAAATTCCTGTATCTTAGTCTTTTGTCAGGTCCGCCAAGGGAAGTCGTGTTAGAGGTCCAGTCCTCGTCGTGGCATACCCTCATTGGAGAAACCAATGCCAGCTGGAGGCTCGCTCGGAATGTGTAATGAAGAAGAACATAGAGTGACGAAGCCGCGACCGCTATGCGTAATGTAGATCCTTCGGAAACCCTAAGTCTTCCTTCTGAATTGAAGTGAAGCGAGTCAGATTTCGTAGCTGCTTGATCTAGCAAAGGAAACCTCGAGAGTCATTGGCTACCGACATCCTAGGGCTACGCAAGGAACGAAGAGGAACGCGCGACGATTGCGAAGGGAGCATGATCAGCAACGCTAGCTTGTAGATACTTACACTAAAGTGGCCTTATGCCTTTATCTGTGACTCTCATGACGGATGAGGACTCGGCCTGGAGACAACGAAATGCTGTGATTGTCAAAGTCATCCCTTGTGCTTCTCATTCTTGTCAAGGCCGCCATCGGTGATTTGAAATTGTTCGAGATACCTACTACCAATGCGATGTGTCCACACATGGGCATTTGCGCGCATGATTAGACCGCGATGAGGTCCGCGGAGCAAGAAACTGATGTTTGTCTCCTCGGCCTCTTGCGAGCCGGCTCGCACGGCGCTTGGCACGTTGGCAGTCGTCACCTGAGCGTCAGTTTGAGCCACCCTCCAAGCGACATCATCTTAAAAGCGGAAATGCCAATGTCTGCAGTTCAGCCAGACCTCATCTATACAGAGGATTTTGAACTCCTGCGAACGGCTTGTGAATGATACTTCATGGTAGACACGCGATGATCAGGCGTCGAAGGCGACCCATCCGTGTCATCTTTCTCTCTCCCGCCATCATCTGCTTCCGTACGTGGGACTAGGCTGACCGTTCATTTCTGGAGACCACCTTATGCACCAATTTTTATACGGGGTTGTCTCCAGCATGATGAGGCTTGCGAAAGCTGGAATGAGTGCATTTCGCTGCTCGCAGGCTGCCGCTACAGTCCTAAAGAAGTGATTTGTTTTCGAACAACCTTCACCAGATGACTGCCGTCAGGAAGCGGAAATGACGTCGGAAAACTCACTCCAGGATTGCCAAGCTAGTTGGTCTCGACAAAGGTTTTGCAATTATTGATGGGCTGCTTGCCTTGAACGCAGCCTTCGCCGGGCAAGTCCTTCTTCGCGTGGTGCATGTGGGTCGATGACCCCTTGACAAGGTTAAGTAGTGCGAGCTCGAATACCGAGCATCACCCATGGACTTCTTTATTAGCGAACTTTTCGGGCCTCCATTGTGCAGGGGCGTTTCGGCACTTGAAAATAGAGCTCGGCAGTTGCATTTGTTTGAACCAGAAGAAATTTTCGCCAGATTTGAGATCCAGCGAACACTGGATCTGGCAGTTTTGACAGCAAAAAGTACATGTCAGATAATGCATGCACGTTGTTGCCCTTTACAGTGAATGCTGTTGTATTGCTAATTTAGCAGATCTGGGAAGTTACTCTTCATTACTCAGCTAATTAACAGGGAATTCAGATTCTGTCATTCGGGTAAAGCGCTAGTGGCAACCTTACCACGTGCTATATCCATGTACCGGTCTGTGGCTGGCATGTCAGCGCATGGGTCTCGTCATCCGACAATTTCGAGTGACAAAAATACGGTAGGGCTCAGCTCCGAAAAGACGGGCCCCTCCCAGTTGAATGCCGAGTCTCGGCAGAGTATATAACGAGCCGAGAAGAAAGAAATGACAAGACCAGCCTCCTCTGCTTCAAGGCGCATTGGGCTACTCCTTACATCTTCTGTAACCTTATCTGACGATCTCCATTGAACATGCGGTCAGCGGGACTTCTTCTTGCTGTTGCCCTTGGGGCTTCAGGTGCCGTTCTCTATGAGGGTGCTACGATCATCTCATTCAACGAGACTGACGAGCGTGTATCAATTTTGAATGATGCTTCAATGCTCATTGATGGCGACACCGTTGCCGCGCTCTCCGAGGGAACGATCGATAGTGGAGTCCCTGACAATACTACCCGTGTAAATGCGACTGGCAAGATCATCAGCCCTGGATTCATCGACACCCATACGGTCAGTTAAACCACCGCCAAACAATAGCTGTGGTACTAACAACTGTACAGCATCTATGGCAGACGGCATTCAAGACGATTGGCTCCAACACATCCTTGGCCGACTACTTCCAGAAGTTTGGCGAGTACGGCCAATCTGCAAGCGTATTCACGCCTGAGGATCTCTATCTTGGTCAGCTTGCCGGAAGTCTTGAGCGTGTCCACGTGGGTACCACGACGGTCCTCGATCACGCCCACGCAAGCTGGTCTGAGGAGGGCACTGATAGCTGCATCAACGGATCAGCCGACAGCGGAGTGCGGACAGTCTACGCTCATGCAATTCACGAGGTGGCTGGTGCATGGTCCTGGGACGAACAGATCCGCAAGCTGCAAAGATTGACCATGGACGATCGCTTCCATGCCGACAATGGCCTCTTAACGCTGGGTCTTGCTTACGACCGTTTCTTCGACGCACCTGCATCCAATATCAGTACTCTGTGGAACATCACGAAGGGCGCAAACCTGTCCGTCGTCACCACTCACCACCTTGGCGGTCCGTGGGGCTTTACCAACAGCCCGACGAAGCTGCAATATCATGGCTGGCTGAACGACACTATCCCTGTGGTTTTCTCGCACAGCAGCTTCTTGAACTACAAGGACGCCCAGCTGCTCCGCGAGACCAACCAGTACATCTCAACTACCCCAGAGTCTGAGTTCCACTTCGGTCACAATCACCCTCATGCCAACCGCATCCAGGACCAGGCCTCTCTGGGTGTGGACTGCCACTTCACCTACAGTTCTTCCATGGTCAACCAGGCGCGCATGTGGCTACAGAACCTCAGAGCTGGCCGCTATCTGAACACCCTCGAGAAGTGGGAGGTCCCCACTAACAGTCCTATGTCAGTGGAGCAGGCCTTCTACCTGATCACCCGCGCCGGCGCCCTGTCTCTTCGCCGCCCTGATCTGGGAACCATTCAAGTCGGCTCGAAGGCGGATATCGTCGTCTACAGCACCGACTCGCCCAACATGCTCGGCTGGAGCGACCCTGTCGCCGCCATCATCCTGCACGCGGACGTCGGTGACATCGAAGACGTGATCGTCAACGGTGCCTACGTCAAGCGCGCCGGCAAGCTGCAGTACTCCGACTACGCTTCGCTGCGCACCCGCCTCACTGCTTCGGCTAAGCGGATCCAGAAGGTCTGGGCGGAGACTGAGTGGCCCGCACTTGAGGGTTCGCTGCAGGATGGCGAGGGCGCCCCTTACGGACCGACTGAGATCGTGGACACCCTCAGGGGAAATGGTACAGGTTACTAAATTTCCGGAAAACGAATGAGATGATAGATGGTGGACAGAGCTTAAATGTGTCACAAATCACTGTCATGATTATAAACGAGAAGTTCGCAGTATGTCTCTTTTCAATCGGAGAGCAGAAGAGGTCTCCAAAGTCTCTCACCATGTTGAAGCTCGACTGATGACACAAAGCCTGGATCACAGACTCAACTTCACCTTTAGCAAATCCTTCTGCACAATCTCATCCTTCTTCTCTACCAGTTCTCCCACATCGCTCTTAGCATTCAGCAGCCTTCCGCAAAGCCACTCCCTTTCCCTTCCCGCGCTAGTCAGCCATGTGCAAAAGGCGCCACACAGTTCGGAAGAATCAGTGAGATAAGGCTTGAAGACTTCAGGCGTGGTTTCGGCTGCCATTTCGCTGTTGACGGCTCCAGGATGGACAGACCAGCTCAATAATCCCTCTTCGCGGAACTGTTCGTGGACATGCTCCATGAGTTTGAGTTGAGCCAGCTTGGAGACACAGTATTGTGCGTTGGCAATCGGGCCACGGACTATCATCGCTGCAAAGCTAGACACTGTAATGAAGTTTCTTGCTCCGCTCTCGGTTCCGAGGAGGAGTGGGATAAGGTATTTCGCGCAGAGAAAGAGACCGACGTAGTTGACATCGCTCGCTTGCTGGAACGTCGCAGGGTCTGTCTCCGTGAGCTTCAGCACCACGGGTCCGGAGTAGCCTGAGTTAAACACAGCCACGTCGAGCCTGCCAAATCTATCTTTGACTCTGTCTCCGAGGGCGGAGACGGAATTTGCGGAAGTGATATCGCATTCGACAATCTCAATATCAATTCCAGGGCTGATATCCTTGCATTTCGCAGCTGTGGCTTCGAGGCCTGATGTTCTCCGAGAAGCTAAAACCAAGGCCGAAGCAGATGCTTTGGCGTAAGCGTATGCGATACCAGCTCCGATACCCCTTGATGCACCCACTATGCATACGACGAAGGGTTTGGGTAAAGACACTGCAGCTGGGTTAATGGCCGGATGAACTTCAGAGTGAGAGCTCGAGGTGAATGTGCCTAGACCTGCTGTGCCCCAGTCTGTAGTCATTTTGATGGTTCAATGGATGCTAAATGTGGCGATGATGGTCCGTTGTCCGAAGTGTCAATGATGCACCTGTTTTCTGGGCGGTGGACAACGACTGATAATTGAGTGGTATTGGCTTCTAATTCCTTCTCGGAGAAGCATCTATGTTTACATGTATATCTTAACAAGTGGTGTGAGCCATATTTACTCAGCCGCACATGGTTAGTCATTGGTACATGACTTTAGCGAGCTGGAGGAGGCGAAGTCGGATTGGGATGCAAGCTTATCGGCATATACACGCTTGTGTATCCGTCGACGTGTATCTGTCGAGTGAAGGTAGACGAAGCAAGTCATAGCAATATCTTTACGAGTAATGAGAAATATCTGCGAAATACGAGATCCATTGCGTCGCTCAACGCAGAAATGCTCATCCCGTCCGACAGGAAGGAGAACAAGAGGGGACGGAATTGGCCGATCCGGAATTTAAGAGGCTCCACCTCGGCGTGGGTGCGTGGGCAACACGGGTGAGACAATCGCGCCAGGGGTTCCTTGATCAGTGCTCACTACCTTTTGAAGATCGCGAGGGCGCTCTTAAGTACTCACTGCTGAGGTTGTGGCGCATGTTGTTAAAGAGCAGACATGATCAATGTTGCAAAGGCTTCCTATACGCGAAAACCAAGTCTTCTTCATCTTTCTCGACATCTTAGACCCTTTGCCGCCGAGGAAGGCCAATCTTAGCTACCATCTAGACGCCAATAGGTCGTGGAGCCTGTTAGCCATTTTGAGCTTCCTTTAACGACCGTTTCATGCACTTGAGCAATTAGAGGTCGACCGACCACACACCAACATCCGCGGGCGCATTTGGCACCGTTGAGCGATTCATAGTCGCCACTTACTTCTGGACGCATGAACATTCAGCAATGCGCGGCGTAGAAACGCATAGGATCCCTAAATAAATAGACACGATGTTCACTGAACTTAGATTACAGCACATCAGTCTCTTGAGCCCTCGCAACTCCGCACAACATCTTACATCACCACCATGCATTATTCGACTCTGACTACCCTTATTCTCGCCTCAGCCTCAGTCGGCCTGGCTGCGGACAACTCCCAAGGGTCCGCATGCATTGCGCCTTCTCAGCCTGACCGCAAGGTCGAGGCCTATCCCTCTATTCAGACTCAGTGGGGCCAATGCGGCGGCAAAGACTACGATGGCCCTACCAAGTGCTCAAACGGATGGTCTTGCAAGAAACAGAACGCTTGGTATTCCCAATGCCAGGAGGGGCCGGCCGGCATTCAGGCACTTTATGGGCAGTGCGGCGGCAAGGACTATGAAGGACCTACCAAGTGCGCGGCACCCGCCACTTGCAAGAAGCAAGACGAATACTACTCCCAATGCGTTTCGTCTTAGCGACACGGAATGAAGGAATGAATGAATGGTCGGACTGTGGGATCTAGAGGGATCAGGACAACAAGACCTTGAAGTACAGCACCTAGGGCTTCCGATATAGCTCAGATTCGCGACCTTCGCTGCGACTGGTTCCGCCTTCCGCTCATGGACAGTTGCTTCGAAAGCCGTGTCAGCTTATTACAGCTTTGCAGACGCCAAAGAGCGCTCGCTGCCTACACCGAAAAAGGCCCTGGTTCATACACGATACGGGAACCACGTGGAGGAGCGGGGGTTTTGGAAGCCGCTTGCTCCACAACAGAAACTGTCGGTCTTCCGGACTGCGGCAAGCATCTGTCTTCATAGCGACAAGGAGTAGCGATACCAGTAACCATGATCGCATGTTTTGAAATCATGCTTAGGCTTGATGCCAGCACTTCTTCGCACGATGTTTACAGATCCAGGTTTCTTTTTCCATCCATCAATCCTTGTATTTATGCCCATGGCTTTCTCTTCACAGTTGAACGCGTCTTGTATTCGCGATCTTGCATGAATCGCGTCGGCAATCCGAACAGCCGGCGCGCATCCCGAAATTGATGTTAGGGCCGAAAAAGGGATCCACCCCTCAACGGCGTAAAGGGGCGTCAGAAGCACATGAGGGAGATCGACACGAGCGCGGAATCACTAAAGGACGATTGATCGCCCACCGAACTGACGTCAAAACAAACACTTCATGGTTGATACAATTTGGATTCAGCGAAATACTGTTTCGATGTCTCGGAACTTCAGGGAGGCGTAGTGTGTTTCCCTTTGCCACTCCAAATGTACCGCGGAGCCTAGTGCTAGGCCATCAAAAAGTCGCCCCTAAGCGAGGCTTTAAACGGTTGTCGGCCTCCTGGTGGCGTTCAAACTTCACCCAGCCGTGTCATGTATACCATTTGGCATTGGTCAGGAAGCATCTTGGTAGGTCGCGATATCCCGCGTCCCGAAGTCAACCTGTTAGTATATAAAGGATTTCGCCCTTCCACCACTCTTAAAGCGTGCAGGCGACTGTACCAACAATCTGAACCCTCCGATCAACTCTCATCATGCGTTTCGACATCCTCACTCTATGCATGCTGGCTTCAGCAGGCCTGGGCCTCGCCGCACCGCCGAAACCAGGCCATAGCAACAAGTCTGCCTGCGCTCCGCCTTCTCAACCTGACAGGAAGGTTCCTGCCTACGGCCCTCCCTCCCCTCCTAAAGGTCCCAGAGGGCCCCCTCGTGCCGGCAAGCCCCAAGGTCCGGCCCTGGAAGAGCGCGAGGAAGCCTCCGCTGTGACTCTTCCCGTGCTCCACCGCAAGATCACCACTCACGACGACGAGGCTCTTGGACGTGCTTTCTGATCTCTGAGCCCAACAAGCTAATTTATCTGCCACTGACAGCGATGGATTACTGGACGACCCTGAGGCCATTCTGAGATGGGCGTCAGGATGGCCCGGCCAACGAGACTTGAGAGGATATTCTGCAAATCTGTTTCTGGGAATACTTCAGACACACAATAAGCAGGCTAGCTTATGATGCGGTCTCTTTTGGTGTCGGCTCATCTGCAGCTAAGCTTTGCAGTCGCAGCTCACTGTCATTCGCTGTTGAATGCTCCGCGCAAAGGAGAAAGCAAAGTCAGCAGCGACGATGATTGCAGCCAGATGCGGCGGCAGCGATCGCCTAGGAGGGTCCATGGTTCTTCCGGACTGTTGAATATGAGTCGGTTGACATGCTGAATACGGCACAAATGCTTCTACAAACGTGTCGGCGTCCTTGTTGATGCCGATTGCGAGTTTCGGCTCATGGTTGATTGGACCCAAATCCGGTCGTGAGATTGTCCATAGGCGGTGGTAGGAAATTGAACAGATCAGTCGTCAATACATCAAAGTCAAGTGAGGACATGGGATCGTCCATCCATGAACAGATGTCTTGTGACGGTGCAAAGGCATGACCCTCGCTATTTGTGATCGGAGGCGGTTGACTTGATACGTTATTGTGCCGGCTGTTGAAGTAGATGTAGTCGCTTGTAGAAGTTGGCGAGGCCGGGCGAGCTGATGATGGGAAGTGTATGTGCCCATGAGCGGAGATAGGGCGTTGTGTCGGACCATCCGTGCCCTGATCTGCCACACTGCTTAATGCGTTGGCACTGCCGGAATTTAGGGTCTGCCCTGTTGGCCTGTTCGAGATCGCGTGCTCAACTGCCTTCAAGATCTGGTTGATCGATTCTCTGGCGTTGATGGTGGGAACATCAGCAACCATGTCGTCCAAGCACCGCAGCGCTATGTGAATGTATTCCAGATTATATGCATGTTTCGCAGGGTGCCACAAGGAATCGTAAAGCAGCACAGCGCAATTGCATTCAATGAAAAACGCCGTGAACCTAGATTTCTGGTGTAAATAGTCAGTGTCGCGCCTTGCTGCTCCCCATGGAGTACGTTACAGCGAAGCCTTTAGAAGGATGCCAATGCATACCTTACATGTGTCGCTTGACGCATATTTAGAGCTCATAAAGACGAGGGAGTCTTGCGCTGCGTTCACAGCATGCCTGCAGGCCTCCCGGAGCCACATTGCTTCGAGCCTTTGCTGGTCACTAATAAAGGTATCGGCGACAAGGAAGGGTCGAAAATTCAGCAAGACCGCATGATAGTATACTAATGAGGCAAGTCAACATCCAGATGGCATAGGCGGGCTTGGAGAAACCTACTGTTGCGCAGGTGAAGCGACGCTATCTCGCTATGTCTACCATTTGGTGAGGAGGCTGTCTCAGCTTGTTCCATGATGGTACGTAGTTGAGCGTGTGCTTTTTCTGCCATGAAATAGAGCATGCGCAAAGACTCTGACTTCTGGAGATACATCACTTCAGCATTGGCCTCAGCAACGCGTGCCACTTCGCACAAGGCAATGAGAACGGGTTCATGTGCCGGAAACTTGGTGGTAATGTCTTGCATTTTAAGTGCACCTTGTCTTCCCATTGCCAAGGCATGCCACCTACAATGAATTAGCACTTTGCATTCATGAGGCGGGTCTCAATGCATACCTTTCGTGAAAGTAAAGGCACCACATTGTCGATCGACGTCTCTGGAGCAAATCATCGCTAGAGGCCTTGCCAATCGCCTCCCTGTTCAGTCCCATGGCAAAAGCCTTCCTCACAGCGATGCCAAGGTGAAGATACGCAGAATTAGGACGACCGATATTGATCTGATAATCACCAAACAGAATGGAGAGTTGGATCATGGACAAAGTCACGGCTTCATCGAATGCGAAAGCTGTGACCTTTGCCTGCTCATAGAGGAATTCGGCTTGGTCGGTGCAGTCTGTAGATAGGGCACCGATGGCCAGCACTGCGTACAAAAGAGCCTTCTGCTGGGGTCGCAGAGGAGTACTTTCAGATCCGAAATACAAGCTTTGCAGTAGGTCTTCGAGCTCAGGTTTGGTAAACATTGGCAGTAAATGTATGCTCACCGCCAGGAACTCGGAAAGGAACGAAAGTGCTTGCGGCAAAGTAACTACCTGACTCAATGGGACGTGTGGCATGTGATGTGACGCCGCGGCCCTTCGTGGTGTGCCGAAGAAGATAGACCTCTGCACGAACATGTCGAGACCTTCGCTGCCCTCATGACCTTCCTGTGGATCAGGCTGCCGTACGGCGCCGAAGTGAAGGATGCTCCTATGGAGTTGTTGAAGGAACGCGAAGTTCGAAGATGGCCCGTAGAAAAGTTGTGGGCACTCGACAGGTTCGGCTCCGTGCGTGTTAGTTGCCGTAATTCCGTGATAGACTATTGGATTGGGGGTGTCCTGAGTGATCTCTTCATGTTCCGCAGCTTGAGTCGACTCTGCAGGAGGCGCCTCTTGCGGCACATTGGGAGTGCTTGCAGGCGTAGCAGGTTTGGGTGCCGTTTGTGCTGCGGATTTGCGACTTCTCGTTTTCACCCGATACGCACAGTGGCCTGGTTGTGAGCGGCAAGCATTGCATGGCTGAAGTCCATTGCAACGTATTTTTCGCCGACGGCATGGCTCGCAAGCCTTCGAGATCTTGTTCGCAGCGGCAGAATGATTCATTATCTTGGCTGCATGGAAGTGCTTTTGCCGAAGGGTGGCGGATGAGAGCGTAGTTAAAACGTGGGTGCGAAGATCCGTCACAAATCCGTAAGTCCGTCGAACGGATCGCGCACGGGTTCGCTCGGGACAGAACTGCTTCGCATGATTGGTTTTCATGATCCGAACGCTCTCCGTCACGTCGCTTGTGCGATCCTCGCTCACGAGGGCATCAAGCGGCGTGCCGGCGAGCAATCTCTGCCAAAGATAGTATTCCAAACTTTGCATTGCTCAGTCAATGTACACTCAGCGCATTGGTAAATACTGACACGATGCCGAGCGATATCAGATGCGCTGACTCCAAGATCCGCCGGCATGCTACCTGTTCTTCCTGGTTCGCATTGCAACGCGGTCCAGAAAATCGCATGATCAGAACATGGTCGCTACCACTATGTGCGGCTCGAGAATGAGTCGCATTGCGCCCAGCGTTCAGTGCTAGATGTCCTTGATCACGCGATAATGTTCTGGACTGCCGCGCAACCCACGATGCCGCGGATTCGGACGATGCGGGCTTGGAAATCCGTAATTCCGCCTCGCCGTTAACGTGCTCAACGCGAAAGGATAGCGCTTCGACGACAGCATTGCGGTGAGTCTTGCTTTGTATCGGTGCTCTACTTCCGGAGAGGTCGTCAATTCCGAACAAGCTTTGCATTGTCAATTTGATCCACTTTCCGTGAGCACGACACAGACTACATATAATCTCTAGGTCCGTTGAACAGACCCAGTCAGTCTCCCCCCTCACAAAGACTGACAGACATGGCAGACACAACGCAGAAACGCCTGACTGTCACCTTCAATGAGGTGGCGGTAGAGGTTGAAGGCCTAGGAGAGAATTATGGCTCGACCGTGGCTTCTGTGGTCACAGACCTGATACCCTCGTTCAAAAAAAAGAGCACCAGTTCGAGGGTATGTGCAGAGCAACAGAAAGGCTGAACTCGTAACTAACATTTGATTAGAGAATCCTCCAGGGTGTTTCCGGCCAAGTACGGCCAGGTGAAATGGTATCGTTGCCGCCACGACTACGCTCGATCAAGCGCTGACGACAGAAATAGCTTCTAGTACTTGGCAGGCCCGGCTCAGGCACAACCAGTCTACTCAAAATTCTCTCGAACTCGCGAAGAGAATTCAAGAATGTGACCGGCGACGTGTGGTACGGAAATGCTGGTTCGCGTGATGCTGAGCAATTCCGGCATCAGATTGTGATGAACACTGAGGAAGACCTGCATTTTCCGACGCTCAAGGTCGCAGAAACACTGGATTTTGCGACTTCAGCAAAGCTACCTGGCACACGGCCAGATCATCTCGAAAAGAGATCGGCTTACATTACCGACAAAAACGCATCGATTCTGGATTCTCTTGGAATATCGCATACCTCGGACACTGTGGTTGGAAACGAGTTCTTGCGTGGTGTGTCCGGAGGTGAGAGAAAGCGCGTGTCCCTCGCAGAAGTGCTTGCCTCTACAGCACCGGTTCAGTGCTGGGACAACTCGACACGTGGGCTAGACGCCAGTAACGCTTTGGATTTTGCGAAGGTTTTGCGAAAGGCAGCAAGCACAGAGCAGAAGACTATCGTCTCAACGCTATACCAGGCTGGAAATGGCATCTACGAACAGTTCGACAAGGTTTTAGTGCTCGCAGAGGGCAGACAAATCTTCTACGGAGCCGCATCACACGCTAAGGCGTATTTTGAGGACATGGGATTCGTGTGCTCTCCGGGTGCCAACATTGCCGACTTCTTGACCTCTGTCACCGTCCCAACTGAGCGCCAGATCAAGCCTGGATTTGAGGCTACAGTACCAGAAAGTGCAGCCGAGTTCGCTGCACGCTTCGAGCAAAGTGACATGAGACACCGAATGGCCGCGCAAGCTACTCCGATCACTGACAAGTGTCTTGCGGTGGAGATACAAGATATGCAGAAAGTCAGAGGCTTGGAGAAGAATCGCTCGCTCTCTTCGTGGTTCTCTCGTCGGAAGAGTCCGTACCATGTGTCTCTCGGTCAACAGATTCTGGCATGTACCAAACGACAATTCCAGATCATCTGGGGCGATCGCCTAACGAACATCCTCAACATCAGCTCCGCCCTGATCATGTCACTGGTTACATCTTCCCTTTTCTACAACCTTCCAAACGACAGCACCTCGATCTTCCCAAGGCCTGGAGCGCTCTTCTTCCCAATTTTGCTATTTGGTCTGAACGCAATGTCGGAGGTTCAAGCGTCCTTCCTTGGTAGACCCATCATCTCACGACACAAGCGCCTTGCATACACACGTCCTTCGGCCTATGCGATTGCGAATGTCATTACGGACATTCCACTAACGATGATAACGCTCAGTATTTTCGAGATTGTCTACTACTTCATGGTTGGCTTTCAACACGACGCCGGCAAGTTTTTCACCCAATGGGTGCTTTTACTGGTGACTATGCTGTGCTTCCTATCCTTCTTCCGCATGATTGGAGCATGGTGTCGCCACTTTGGAATGGCATCCCAAATAGCGGGCGTATGCATCATGGGCATCATGGTGTACGCTGGATATCTAATCCCAGTGCCGGAGATGCACGTCTGGTTTCGATGGATCTCATACATCGATCCCGCGAGCTACTGCTTGCAGGCATTGCTCGCCACAGAAATGGGAAACCTTGACATCGCATGTGTCGAGCCACAGTACGTCCCTTTCGGGCCCTCGTACACGGATGATTCCTTTCGAAGCTGCACGGTAGCTGGATCCCTGCCAGGTGCTGATAGCATCAATGGCGAGACTTACGTGAACACTCAATATAATGCATCCACTGGAACTATCTGGCGCAACTTCGGCATCATTGTGGCTTTCTGGCTTTTCTGGGCACTCATGGCTGCCGTGGGATTTGAGCTGAATCTTTCCATGGACACAGGCTCACGGATCTTATTCGATCGCCGCAGTCGCCAAAAGGAGGTGGCACGAATTCAAGATCCCGAAAAGGCCGTCAGTTCTCATTCAAGCAGTAGTTCTTCGCATGAAGGCACCGTCTCTGCCGGTGAAACTATCTTCACGTTCGAGAACATCGATTACTTCGTTCATCATCAGGGAAAAGAGAAACAGCTACTTCAATCGGTGTCTGGTTACGTTTTGCCCGGCCAATTGGTTGCTTTGATGGGCAGCTCTGGAGCTGGCAAAACTACTCTCATGGATGTACTCGCACAAAGGAAAGATAGCGGCCGCATTGAGGGTAGCATCATGGTAAGGGAAACGAAGTATCCTGCCCGACTACTGGTCTGTCGAGCTAATTGCGCCGCAGGTAAATGGCAAGCCTCAGGGTATTAGCTTCCAGAGAACTACAGGTTACTGTGAACAGAACGACGTCCACGAACCCACCGCCACCGTTCTTGAGTCACTACTCTTCTCAGCACGTTTGCGTCAAAGCTACAGCGTTTCCGACGAAGACAAGGTCGACTATGTCTATCAGATCATGGATCTCCTCGAACTTACTCCTCTTCAGCATGCTATCGTCGGCGGTAAGTCCTATCTAGCTCATTTCATTCGTTGAAGCTGACGCAAAGATAGCTCCTGGCTCTGGTCTTTCGATTGAGCAGCGCAAAAGGCTCACACTTGCCACCGAGCTAGTCGCCAAACCAACACTGTTGTTCCTGGATGAACCCACTTCTGGACTGGATGGGCAGTCTGCTTTCGAGATCTGCAGATTTATGCGCAAGTTAGCAGCATCCGGTCAGACCATTATTTGCACAATTCATCAACCATCGGCGGCATTGTTTGAAGCATTTGACGTGCTCCTACTTCTTGCAAAGGGAGGGCGGACAACTTATTTTGGTGAGACCGGAAAGGACTCATCTATCCTTCTGGAGTACTTTGCCAAAAACGGCGCCGCGTGCCCTAGAGACACCAATCCGGCAGAGCATATTGTTGATGTTGTACAAGGCCGACAGGGCGATAGTATCGATTGGCCCGAATGTTGGCGCACCTCTTCAGAATGCCAGCACATGATGAGCCGACTACAGGAGATCAACGCCATGCAGGCTAAAGAGACGAACACACAGCCTGACGCACCTGAAGATACTGCAGACTTTGCGACACCAATCAAGCATCAGATGCTGCTGGTCACTAGGCGCCAATTCATCTCTTTGTGGCGTAATCCGGACTATGTTTGGAATAAAATCGGCCTCCATGTCACAAACAGTCTCTTTGCAGGCTTCACTTTCTGGATGATCGGAGACGGAACTTTCGACCTACAACTGCGTCTCATGTCGGTATTCAACTTTGTTTTCGTGGCACCTGGGTGTATCAATCAGTTACAGCCCTTCTTTATTCGCAATCGGGATATTTTCGAATCGCGAGAGAAGAAGAGCAAGACTTACCACTGGCTGGCTTTCATCACAGCACAACTCGTCTCGGAAATACCGGTGTTGATTGTGTGCGCAACTCTCTTCTTCGCTTGCTGGTACTTCACTTCCGGCCTACCAGTCAAGGCAAGCGCTTCGGGTCAAGTGTACCTCCAAATGATTCTCTACGAATTTCTGTACACATCCATTGGGCAAGCCATCGCTGCTTACAGCCCGAACGCATATTTCGCTGCACTCGCCAACCCCGTCATCCTCGGAGCCGCGCTGATCAACTTTTGCGGTGTCGTGGTCCCATACGCGCAAATTCAGGCCTTCTGGCGCTACTGGATGTATTATTTGGATCCATTTACATACCTCATCGGCGGTCTCCTCGAGCCAGTCGTGTGGGACGTGAACATACAATGCAGACCAAACGAGCTCACGCGCATCCCTCTGCCCTCTGGAACCACCTGCGGGGAATACATGGCCGATTTCCTGAGCTCCAACGCAGGCTACATTGTTGATCCGAACAACAGTACAATGTGCGAGTACTGCGAGTACAGTACCGGTGCGGATTATATGAAGACCATGAATATCAACGAGAGATACTACGGTTGGCGGGATGTCGGTATCACCGCACTATTTTGCATTTCCAGCTATGCATTGGTGTTCCTCATGATGAAGCTGCGCAGCAAGGCCACAAAGACAGCGGGTTGAGTCTGACACAAAGGCCTGAACTAGACACACATGTTAGGGCACGCCATGGAGATGCCAGGTTCAAAGTCCTGCCGAGGAAGTTTTCATTAGGACATGGTTTGGCGCACGGAGAGACATATCCCGTGAAGATTGTTCTCACGAGGGCAAAGTTTGTACTATATAATCACAAGGTCTATAATTGCACGTCAGCGAACATTGCCCTATCCTCTATTCGGCTCCAAAACATTGGGCATCTTGGCTTTGAGTTTCGAGTTGATTGAAAGCCCCGCCAAGCAGTCTTGTCAAGTCGGGGCGCATTTGGCCGAAACGTTCAACTTCCACTGAACTTCCACCTATCCTTGTACAAGCCTGTGCGCTACCTGGGACTAGATATGCAGCGTGACATGACGATCTCTCCTGGGCGGGCGAACCGAGTTTCGGATGAAATAATTGACACCGAGCGTGGTCGCTCTCGGGCGTGGCATTGTCACGAGTGAAGAGGGCTAAAGTAGGTATAGCATTGTCAGGAGGAATATGTAACATGAGCAAGCGCCGACCTTGAGCAAAGTCAGGTCACCCTTCCTTCCCACAAGATCGTACTACTCAATTATTCTGCAGCATGACTCGGCTTTCTACTTTCGCATCCGCCCTTGCACTTGCCTCTTCCGCCTACGCGCAGTGCGGCTCTGGCAGCCCCGATGCTGTCGTAGACGGTTCAGGAAGCTCTTTCACCGCTAAGAAAGGCTCTCAGCAGCTCTACTCTGGGTCAGACTATCGTACGGCCATCCAAACGGCCCTAGACTCTATCTCATCGGGTCAGCGCGTCTCTGTCTTAGCCTCCGGTTCTATCGGCGCAACCACCATCGACATCTCCAGCGGCAAGACTTTTGAGGGATGTGGCACCATCGATGTCGGCTACAACAGCGGTCGTGGCGCCATCCGTGCCATTGATCAAAGCGGCGTCAGCATCCCATACCTCAAGATGACTGGAAGCCCTTACTTCGGCCTCCAGTTCTCCGGAGTCAGCGACCTTACTCTTGGTCAAATCGAGATGGACCTGAGCGATGGTCTCGGCATCCGCTTCGACCGCGACGGTGCGCCCAACTCAAACGTGGAAATGGACAGCATCACAGTCACAGGCGCTGGATCTCACGCCGTGGAGATTTGGAACATCGATGGTCTGACCATCAATGAAGTCATTGCGCAAGATGTAGGCGAGTGTGGCTTGCTCATCCAGAACACAATCAATGCCCAGGTCGGTCTTGTCGACGGCACCAATGTCGCTACTGGCGTCGGCTATGCCACTCTGCGCTTCGCGAACCGCAACGGAAGATACGCCGACGGCAGCTACCCTGACAATATCAACATCGACCGAGTCGTCTCTCGCGGCGGAGGCCGTGGTATTTTCTGCGTCTCCGAATCCGGCGGTGCCGTGATCGGCGCTATCGACCTGCAAGACAACGGGAACAACGCCATCCTAATCGAGAATTGCTACAATGTCAACATCAAGTCCGGCACTGTCCAGGGTGGCGGAGAAGTTCGCATCGCTGCACGATCGGAGTTCGAGAATACGCGCGACATCTCCCTGTCACTGGAGGTCAACGACAACACTGTCCGCGAGAGCCCGTGCGGAGAGAACATGAATTTTGACATTACTGGCAATGCTGCTTTGGATATCTGCTAGACTGGCATTAGACTTATGTTTTCCCGCAACAACAGACATGGCATAACGATCCAGAGAGTACTTGAATCAGTACGAGATGGTTTATTGACAGCAATAGTGCAAAATAGATTCTGATTTTGCCGTGCATGAATTTGACGTCAAACGTGACGAAAGTTGGGCCCCGTTTCCTCGGCACACCTTGGTCTGATGCTGCCTCTGACTTGCATATCATTCACGCCTCTCCAGAATCAAAGCGCTCATGCAAAAAGCAAAAACATACAACAGGCGGGATTCCCAGATGGTCACCCACTCTAGTACTAGTCGCCCGGTTCAGTGCTTATGTATGGCAGAGCGGACGGGATGCCCAGTTTTCACTGACCTATGGTCGTATGTGCTCTTCCAACCTGATCGACGCTTCAAGTCTTCGCCAATTATGCGCAGAATCAATGCACCGCCAGCCCAACAGCAAAACGAAGCAAGCAAATAAAACAACGCCCGCCACCACACCCCTACGAACGACCCCCACATCTCCCATCACTCCCCCGTCCCCTCCCTCAACCACTCCCCCATCCACCCGACCGCCGCCCCCAACCCCCTCTCCATCGCCTCCCTCTCGCCCGCCTTCGCCGGATTTCCCCTAACAAAACACGCGTGCTCGACGCCCGGAAAATGCCTATAGTCGAACGGCACGCCCTTCTCCTGAAACACGCCGAACGCCCTCGCCTTCAAGTGCGGCGTGAACATGGCGTCGACCTCCGGCGCGAGCACCTGCACGGGCACGCGGGGCGAAACGGCGTCGATGTCCTCCGCGGTGGCGAGGGAGGGGTGTCCGATCGTGAGGCAGTCGAGGAGAGGCTGCTGGGAGGCGTCGGCGGGGTTGAGGGTTTCAGAGGCGAGGTAGAGGCCGGCCCAGCCGCCGTAGCAGTAGCCGATGGCGCCGAGTTTGGGATAGTGGGCGCGGAGGTGGCGGGCGCAGGCGAGGATTTCAGGGGCGCGGGCGGAGCGGGAGTTGGTTTGGAGGTAGGTGGTGAGGTTGAGAGTGGGCCAGGGGGGTTCTTGGGTGGTGAGGATGTCGGCTGGGAGAGGGTCGTTGTTGAAGCTGGAGGTGGAGGTCGTTGGTGGGGAGGGTTGCTGTGGGGGGAGCGGAGGGTCTTGCTTACAAGTCTGGGACGTAGACTGTTGCTCCGACGGAGCGTGCGAGGTGATCGGCGAGCAGTCTGTTGTTGCGGAACTCCCAGCCGAATAGGTCCGCGATGAAGAGGATTGCTGCTTCAGAAGACGAGCCTGTCATGTAGGCTTGATTCGAGGTGGTAGGAAACGGGATGGTGTGGCCGGTTGGTTCACCATCCCACTCGAATCCTGTAACACAGCACTTAGACACGGACATCCTAGATCGCTGGATATTGAGTTTAGAAGGTGATCAAATCTTACTTTGGAGGGTCCTGAAATTGGCCATGATAGACAAACGCAGGACCGTGGATATATATCTTTCAAACTAAGGATACCTCGCGCGCCATGTTGGGTACACGCAAAATCCGGAGATATCTGCTCAGAACTGGGTCCTCATCGCCGTTGTGATGAGATAAGCAGAGGTTGAGCGCATGCAGCCGGAGCCATAGCTCGAGGTGGAAGCTTGAATCCTTCCGTGACACGGAAAGCTGACACAATGAACAAGGGAGAAGGCGCGTGCACTTGCACACGAGGGTTTCAGGTACTTGCCTGCCCAATTGAGCTCGTCGAGGATGCATGTGATGTAGGTGGCGTTTAGCGACGAGACCTCATCGGCGTAATCGAGGTGACCAACAGCATGTTCTTGGTCTGCTTTCGCAGATCGTTTCGTCAAGCAGAAATGGCCATTGTGCATTTGCTATCAAGGACGTCTGAAGGCCTGCGCAAAGCTTGACTGACACGCAGCGTGCCGGCCGAATACCAAGAATGTAAAATGCCATCGTTTGCAGAGGCCTTGTGCCGCATAGGCTCTCATGAAGGGCCTTAAGTTGCATCTGTGTTTTTGTCGCGAGGTCTTCACTTTCCTCGAGTGCTAGGTTTGCAATCCCAAATGTACTTTGTCATGACCGTGCAGGTGAATCCACATCATCTTCTCGTAGACCCGCAGGTACATTGACATTGCCCTTGTACCCTTCCGCCCAAGGCGGCCGACCATCCTCATCGAACAAAGCCCACTCGAAGAACGCACAGCCCTTCTCGCCAGGCGTGTAATTACGATTGCACATCCACATGTACCTGCCTCTGCTCGCCTTCTGCTTCTGCACGCACCGAAGCGTACACGGTACATTGCACTTACATTGTGGCGTGTATCGCGGTTGCATGTAGCTCTTGTAGCAGCGGTAGGTGATGTTGAGACGCTTGTTGCCGGCCAGCGGGTGAGGGTCGATCGCCTGCGCAGGCGTGATGGCGTGCTTCCATTCCTCCTGCATTTCGGCGTGCATGACGAGGAGACTGTTGTGTGGCAGGTGGATTGCGATCTGGCCTGAGGTGTCTGCGGCGGAGCGGTCTTCGGACGGGACGATTTTCCGTACGCGGAATTCTCGAGCGACACCGAGAGATAGAGAACCTATGACAGCGCGTGGGCCAAGGTAGGTGAGTTCGTCGGTGTGGTAGCCGACGCTCTCTTTGCCGCCATCGTAGCAGTTGACGAAAGAGGTGTTCGGTCGCCATTCTTCGGCTGATTGGAACTTCAATTTCTGGCCGTCGTTGAAATCGCGTGTTCGACGGGCGATCTCGTCGTTTACTGCATCTCGTACCAGCTCGGACACTTTGAGCATCTCGGGTCTTGATTGACGCACATGAGAAATATAGCTGCCGTTGTAAGCATACTGGTCTTTCTGCTCCTCGACGTCGTGTGGAGTGTCAACGTAAAAGCCCGTGGAGTGCGGGCTTTCGACAGTCCGCTCGAACAGCTGGAAGACATCCCTGCGAAAACTGGGTACCTCGTCAAGAAGCTCCCTCAGCAAGCGGTCGGCATCGGCGGAAGGGAGGAAATTATGGATGATGGAACATGGCGTGTGGTTCTCGATGTCTTCAGGTGTGTACAGATGCAGGGTCTGCCCTTTTTTGGTCAACTGTTTCCGTGGCCTTGCACTCTCTGTCCCGTCGCCAGTGCCCTTTGCGAAAGACGCCAGAGACGACTGATACCCGGTAGCAGCAGCACGTTTCCGCGCTGGTGAGCCTGCATCTGGCGTGTTATTGATTGCGTGGGACGCAGCCTCTACGCAGCCGTTGTAGGCGAGTAGATAGTCTAGCAACACGTCTTGGCTCTTATCGGGACTGATGGATGCCAGCATCGCGAGCTTGAAGTCCGTGTCTTCGCCGTCATCTTGGCCGTGTGGCTGTGGCGAAACAGCACCGGCAGAGCGCTTGCGCTTGCGCGGCGCCGGCGAGTCCATCACCTCCGGCGTATATGGCATGCAGGCATGCAGGCATGCAGTAGTGGGATGCTCTGCTCATAGCAACGCCACCACGTCGACATACAAACGCCCCGGTTCACGTGCAGCGCGGTGCAGGGTTCTGCATGATGTGCGGAGCCGGTGCCCAAGAAACACACCAGGCTGCGGCGTGGGCGCGCTGGCAAGCCATCCTTCTCGTCAGAGGCGTCGCTGGACTCGGCCGGGGCTCCCGCACCGAAGCGCGGGCCTCTCACACCCGCCGTTGCCTAGCGCTCGCTCTAGCGTTGTTGACTGTAAACAGTGACATGGCGCCCGACACCGCCAGCGACCCTGCCATCATTGAACTATCGCAATTTTCCCTTGGGCCCAACTGAGACATCAGACTCTCATACTTCCACTTTCGAGACACCACACTTTCGCCCTTTCACGAGTCCACCACGCGTGCTGCTCGTCCTCCGTCCGCATCCCGCGCGCCTCCATCGTTACCCGGTGCGCCGTACAATGCTATTGTCCGCCTTGCGCGGCGTCAGATCTGTCTAGAGGGTGCATTCCGACCAACGTATCCTGTCCATTCCTCGGCTCGACGTAGCCTTCTGCCGCAATGTCGGCCGCCATGTCGAGAGATCCGTCCCGTGACCGCGGGTCATCCAGCCATAAACATTCCTTCTCCGAGCTCAGTGGTCGGGCCAGCGTCCCAATGTGAGTGCTCCACCAAGCACCAAGCTTCATCGGCGACATGCTATGTAAACCAGAATGGGGGTACTAACACAATTCAAACGCAGGTGGGACAGCTCCGACCCTGAACGCGCGCCTCCGCCTTTGCCGCTGAATCCTGGGACGTCTTCGCCGACTACGAGGGCAAACACGTCGGCTACGATTGCGGCTGCGGCGAAGAAGATCGTTGAATCGTCACGAGACACCGCGCCGCTATCCTCCTATGTCTCCAATGTCACACCTCACGGGTCGCCCGAAAGATCACTCATCAAAGGCGCACATCACAAGCGCATGCAGTCATTACAACCGGGCAGCGTCAAAGACCTTAGAAATTACCTGGATAACTCTCGCTCGCCTGATAAGTCGCCTGAACGCCCGGCAGCGGAGAGGAGACAGTCCATCGCTAGCGGTCTTTCACCCTTCAGCGCCAGAGACGGTAGAGATTACATGTCGCCGATGTCCCCAACTCCAGAGAGGGAGACCACTCCGACGCCTTCGGCGCGCGATTCGAAAGAGACACCCAATATGCGCCCATCCAGTCGCCATTCCAGAATCTACGGCGAGAACACACCGCCGTCCGCGACAATGCTTGCCTTGCAAACCATGCAGGTGCCAGACGAGCCCTTTGCGGACGTCACCAACAGGTCCGGAACCCCCACTACGCCTCGCATGAACAACAACTACGATTTCGCCAGCCAATTGCTCAACCTTACAACGATCGCTACGAATTTACAGAAAGAGATGGCAGGTCTGAGCAGGAGGAGCAGAGACAACGCTACCGACCTTGTCTGTCTCAAGGAAGCCGCGACTGCGCGTGACGAGGACATCCGGAAGAGCTTGAAGTCACTCACTGCCTCCATGTCAACACAGACCCTCTTGGGTGCTCCGCCACCTCCAGGCTTCAGAAGCCGCAGCGCCAGCACGAATGCCCCAGAATCGTTCCTCGGCAAGCCTATGTTCAGCTCTCCTCCGCCGGCCGGAAGCTCATACCATGTCCCTAGGGCGGCAAGTGCACACAGTTTCCTGGATGACGGACGGCTGGGATCCCCGTCTCCCTACTCTGTGGAGGGTGCGGCCAGCGTCGCGATGCTCGAGAAGATCATCCGCGAGATGGTGACGAAGGAAGGTCAGGAGCGCCTTCTTGGGACGCTCAATGAGCTGTTCGAGAAGAGCTCCAAAGACAATACCGAGGCTGCGAAGAAGGTGGAAGAACTTGCTGAGTTCATCAAGGAGAAGTCAGAGTCGCAGGCTCTCGTCCCGGTCACTACAAGTGCAGACGGTGGGCCTCCTAAGCTGGAGCTCAACTTCGATTCACCCAGTGCTCTGGCCAAGCTCAGAGAGGCCGCCGCAGCTGAGAGCGTGAAGCCGGCCCAAGACGAAGAGACCAAGAAGCTGCTTGAGCGGATCAAGGACTCTATCACACATTCTGGCGGAGCCACAGCGGAAGTCAAAGGAATCGTTTGCGATCTGAGAGGGGAAGTTTTGGGTATGGGCCGCGAGCTTGGTCGCAAGCTCGACCAGGTCAGCGAGGCACAACTGAACAACACTCTCGACCGATCGATTGAAGACAACCAAGCCACACAGACTGCGCAGGAGATCCACCGCGTTGTTGAAGAGGGTCTCAACGAGCTCAAGCAGCAGATCCACTCCATGTTGCAAGAGCGTGCCGAGCAAGACGACAACTCTTTCAGGCAGCTTGCCACTACCACCAACTCTGGCCCAAGTAGCGATGAGATCTTCGCTCTGGTGAAGCACGCTCTCTCCGAGCAGCACGAGAACACATCGCGCGAGATCGGGCCAGTCAACACCGGGCTCGAGCGCGAGGATGTTCTGGAGGCTGTAAAAGACGGCCTCAAGGACTTCGAGCCCAACATCGAGCTGCAACAGTTCGGCCTGGAGCGCGATGAGATCCTTGCCGTCCTCAAGGAAGGCCTCGAAGACTACCAGGCCAACCGTCCTGAGCCCGCGGCGCTCGGTATCGACAAAGCCGAAGTTTTTGAAGTCATGCAGGCAGCCCTCCAAGACTTCCAGCCCGCTTCACCGGATCACCTCCAGGCCGTGAGAGACGAGATCCTGGCCGAAGTGCGCAATGCTCTCGAAGAGTTCAGATCCTCTCCCAGCGCGCCGGCACTAGACGACGAGGCCACTCGCGCGGGCATCCTGGAAGCCGTGCGTCAGGGCTTCTCTGAGCAGCCGAGCCGCGAGCTCGAGATCACCCGAGACGACCTGTTCGACGCGGTCAAAGCCAGCCTCGACGGCACCACCATCCCCTTCAACAGCTTCGGCGAGCAGGTCTTGCAGCAGCTTCATGAGTTGGTCGACGGCATGCGCGGCGAGTTCAAGCAGTACTCCGCCGCCAACGGCAGGGACACCGAGCAGGTCTTGGACGCCGTCAAGGACGGCTTGGAGTCCCTCCGTGCAGAGATCGAGAGCTACGTTGACCGCGCTCAAGATGTCACCGGCAAGGATGAGATCGTCGACACCGTCAAAGGCGGCCTGGAGCAGCTCCGCACGGATATCCAGGGCTTCGTCTCTGACGGACCGTCTCACGACGCCGGCAAAGCCGAGATGTTGGACTACATCAAGCTGGAGTTCGAGCATTTGCACGAAACCATCGCCAACTCTCGCGAGGCGGAGGAGACGAAGCCGGACAACACCGCCGCCGTCATCCTCGCGGTCAAAGAGGCTATCGAAGGCCTTAAAGAGCACACCAGCAACTCTCGCGGCGTTGAAGGCGAAGAGGACAGCAGAGAAGAGATGTACGCCGCCATGAAGGAGGAGTTCGAGCAGCTCAAGGGGTCTATCCTCAACGCCCACGCCACTGACAAGGGAGAGCTTCTGGAGACTATCCAGGACTCGATGGGTGCGCTGCACACCAAGCTTGAAGGCAGTGACCTCGGCACTCGCTCAATCGGAGAGCAGGAGGAGACACTCCAGATCTTGCGTGATGACATCGCTCAGCTCAGGGCCATTGTTGTCGATTCTGGCACTGGTTCCGGCAACAATGAAGCCGTTGTTGAGGACATCAAGAACACCATCGAAGAACTCCGCACACAGCTCATCCTGGACCAGAACACTGCTTCCGAAGGCACCATCGGTATGATCAAGGACGAGCTCGAGAAGATCAAGGATTCTATGAACAGCTCTCTGGTCGTTGCTGGCAGTGGCCCAACCGACAACAGCGAGATGCTCACAGCCCTGCGCGAAGGCCTCGAGGAAATGAAGGAGACCGCCTCCGCCAACGCTGCCAACGGCGGCGTTCCGACCGAGCTGCTCGAGGCGATGCACGGCGAGTTCGAGCAGCTGCGCAACTCCATCAACTCCACGATGGTCGCCCCCGGCCAGAACGACGAAGTGCTCGACACCGTGCGCATCGGCCTCGACGACCTCCGCAGCCACCTCGAGAAGAAGATGGACTCGCCCGAGCACGCCGAGGTCCAGACGAACAACCTTCTCGAAGCCATCAACGAGGGGCTCGAGACCCTGCGTGCAGACGTCGTCAAGACGCTCGACAAGCCGGCCGATATGACGGTCAACTACGAGATCCTCGACACCCTCAAAGACGGCCTCGCCAGCCTCAGGGTCGACATGGACCTGCTCAAGGAGAAGAAGGGCGTCAACGAGCCTCGCTCTAGTGGAACCGAAATGGTCCTCGCGGACGACCCCGACGGCGAGCAATCGCGCGGCCTCTCCGAGGAGGACATGGCCGCCGCGGCCGCCGCTTCTGCAGCAGGCGCCGCTGGCGGCCAGGCCGTGAGCGTGGAGCGCATGGAGGTCTTGCTGTCGCAGCTGCAGATCAAGATCGAGGCGATGGACGCCGCCATGCAGGACAACGCGGCTGCCGCTGCCGCGAAGTCAGCTGAGCCGGCCGAGGGCGCTGCCACGAGGGTCGATCTCGAGGCTGTCGAGCTCGCCATCCGCGATATGCAGGAGTCTGTTGCTGCGGTTGCTGCGAAGGAGATGCCGGAGATTCCTGCGCCGGCTATGCCGGAGGGCTTGGCGATGAAGGAGGATACCGATGCCATTGAGACTCTTCTTCAGAACATGAAGGACCAGGTCGAAGTGCTTGCGCTTGCCGAAAACTCCAATTCCGCTACCAAGGAGCAGGTCGAGGCCGTGGAAGGCGTGGTTGTCATCACTAAGGAGGCTCTCGACGAGCTCTCGGAGAAGCTCGAGAACTCCACTGCCGCCAAAGCCGACGTCGCCGTCGTTGAAGTCCTGGCCCAGGACGTCAAGACGATGCTCGAAGAGCTGAAAGAGAAGGTCGGCGCCGAGCCCTCCGAAGAGGAGCAGGCTCTCCGCATCACCAAGCCCGACCTTGACGTCCTCGGCGTCATCTGCACCGAAATCAAGGAGAAGGTCGCCACAATGGAGCTCCCGGATCCGGCTGAGATGCCCACCAAGGCCGACGTCGAGCAGCTTCAAGGCTTGATCAACGACTTTCGCGAGAGCCACGACAAGATGAAGGACAGCTACGAGAACGACATTGCCATCACCGCCAAGGCGTTCGACGACCGCAAGACTGAGTTCAACGATACCGTTGAGCACATCGAGGGCGTCAAGGCCAACCTCGTCGAGATCAAGGAGGAGCTCATTGCTAAGCTGGCCGAGGGCGAGACGGGCGTGAGCACCATTGGTGAGGCGCTCAAGTCGCTCGAGGAAAAGTCCAACAACGAGGCAGTCACCGCCGACGTCAAGGAGATTCTCGAGACCGTCAAGGCGGAGTTCGAGAAGGCTCATGGCGCTCTCGAGGCGATGAAGACGGACAACGAGCAGAACGCCGCTTCGTCTCTCGAGAAGCAGGGCGAGCACAAGGAAGCCACTGTTGCCGAACTGACCGAGAAGCTCGACTCGCTCTTCGACGGCATGATGAGCAAGTTCGACGACGCGCAGAACGCGGCGGACGAGAAAGCCAAGGCCGTGGAGGAGAAGGTTGCTGCGCAGGACGAGCTGTTCAACAACACCAAGACCATGACCGACGACCTCAAGCTCTCCATCGACACCCTTGGCACTGCTCTCACCACCTTCACCAGCACCTACCCAGATGCTGTCGACAAGGCCGCGGAGGACTCCAAGACCGTCTTCAACCGCGTTGACGACACTTACAACAAGCTCGACGAGACTCAGCAGGGTCTGCTTCACGAGCACACCGTCACCCGCGAGGAGCTGGAGAAGGTCGTTGCTTCTGTTGCCGCAGTACAGAGTGACCTCACCGAGCACAACCCCCGCTTCATGATGTCGCTCAAGGAGGTGCAGGCCCTCATCGGCCAGCACTACGAGCACAGCCAGCAGGCTTCCGAGACTGCCGCTGAGCACGCTGCGGCCATGAAGGAGTTCCAGGAGCAGATCAAGGCCACCTTGGAAGAGTCGAAGGCCAACGAAGCCGAGCGCGCTGCCGAGTTCAAGAGAGATCTGCCTGCTCTCCTCCCCGCGCCTCGCGACATGCCTGAGATTCCCGAGAAGTACGACGACTCTGCCGTGCACACTAAGCTCGACGAGCTCATGGGTCACGTTCAGCAGCCGGCTCCGGAGAAATACGACGACTCGTCCGTGCACACCAAGCTCGATGAGCTTATGGGCCACGCCCAGCAAGCTGCCGATCCCTCTGCGCAGCTCGAGCGCCTCGACCAGATTCACGAGAAGGTCATGGCTACTGCTGCTGAGGTGTCGGCGTTCGTGGCTCTGCAGAGCAAGCAGATCACTGCCGACCACGAGAGCAAGGAGAAGGAGGCCGAGGAGATCGCGCTCCTGCTTGAGAGGCGTCTGACCCAGAAGGACCAGATCGAATCTGAGATAACGGGTCTGAACGGAGAGAAGGACTCTCTGCAAGCTCTAGTGGAAGGCCTTCGCGCTGAACGCGAGGCTCTCGCCGAACAGAAGTCGAAGATGCAGGCGGATGTGGCCAGCCTCGAGATGGCGCTGCACATCCGCCGCGACGAGCTGCACGCCATGGACGCCAGGGCCGAGCAGATCGAGAAGAGGATGATGGAGGGCGTCATGAACCAGTCGCGCATGATGCTTCTTGCCAAGTCCGCGAGAGTGCCCAAGCCGCCGTCGCCCAAGAAGAAGCCGCAGGGCCGCGACCTCAGGAACCCTAGCAGCGGCTCAATGATGTCCAGCATGACTGGCGCCTCCGCCGCTCCCTCGTCTCTGAAGAACAGCCAGGCTCTGGCCACCACGAAGATCCGCCCGCCGATGGCGAGGTCCATCCCGAACAATGCTGCCGAGCGTCGTATTATGAGTCTTAGCCAGATCAACAACAACGTCCCCACCGGCGGGCACGCCTTCAAGAGCAAGACGCCGAGCCTGATCTCCTCCAACACCGGCGTCAGCCGCAGCCACTCTGTCAAGACGAACTTTGCCGGCAAGCCGATGTGGCAGAGCGGCAAGCGTGTGCACAGCCTGGGCACCTTCAACAAAGAGAACGAGACGCTGTCCGAAGAGTCCGAGGGCGAGCTCGACTCCCACCACCACGACGTCGCGACCATCAACGAGCCCGACCACGACGAGTTCTCCTCCGACGCCGGCACCGAGCGCCGCCACTCCCACCTTAGCGAGGCGCGCAGCGGCATCAGCGAGGACAGCCGCAGCCACTACTCCGAGGGCGTGACGCCGGGCGACGACCGCGGCAGCCGCTTCAGCTTCGACCCGTCCGAGTACACCTACGGGACGGGCAGCTACATGACGGGCTCCGAAGCCGACCGCCGCGACAGCCGCGACAGCCTCGAGAGCACGGTGCACGGCACGATCGGCGTGCCCTCGACGCTGGACGAAGATCCCGCCGAAGAACACGACGCCGTCGGCGGCGCGGAGCCCGAGCCCGAGCACCTTTCTGACGGCGAGGGCGACGAGACAGCCATGCAGCTTGAGCCGCCGCCTAGCATGGAGATTCTGGCCAAGGGTGGCGAGTACGCACCGCCGAGCGATAGTGGCCTCGGAACGGACTTGCCGACTGCGAACGGTGGGAGCCAGAATGGAGATTACTTTCAGTGAGGCTCTGTGGAGCGAAGGGGGCCAGTAACGAGGTTACGACAACGGGAGTTCTGTTATTCGGTGGTGACGAGAGGGTGTTTTAATTTGGGATGGGTTTGGAATGGAGTCTGAGGGGTTTCGTTCTTTTTCTTCCTTCACTTTCTTTTTAGTGCACATGAAAAGAATCATTCGACGTCAGGAGTCAAAGGGATAGACGTTGCGCGTTTGTTCTTGTCTAGCGTTGAGCAAGTCCTTGAATGGTGTGTGAGGCAAGACGGTTTTGCATAGCGTAAATAGGGATACGAGTTTCATTCACTTCTTGGTTTTATCTCCAACCTCAAGCGTGTCACCCAGGTAAATGTAAACGACTTCCAGAACCAAATCCAAAGAACGCCACAAGAAACAATTGCAACTTTCTGAACCGCCCGACGGCCACGCCCAACGCCTTCGCTAAATCCAGTCACTACAATACCCACTGGAACGTGGTTTAAATGAGCTTCAGCGTCCGCTGGAAGTTCCCCTTCGGCACGTGAGATAGATAACGGCTTTTGAGGTCAGGCTGCTGCAGGCGTCTGAACGCCTCTTGGATGTGGCGGGCGCCGACTGGTGTCCTCGCCTCCTCGGGCGGGTCGAACAAGCCGGGCTCGCGTCGTCGCTTCTTGCCTCTCTTCTCTTCGTCGCCGCCGCTCTCCCGCTTGTGCGCGTCCTCGACAGCTTTGACTTTGAGGGCTTCTTCAGTCAGAAGCGTGACGATTTCGTAAGTCAGGAATCCCAGGATGTCGACAATATCGTCATTCGGTTTGCTATCCGTGACGACGCCGAAGCCCGCCCACTCGCGGAAACGCTTGCCCTTGCGGAAGGTGAAAGACGCCTGTCGGCATTCGGAGAAGTGCAGATACTCTTCTGCGTTCATGCCTTTAGTGCGCTCGTCGGCTTGCTTCAGGCGCGCCAGCGTCGCAGCAGTCATCTCGTCTTCTTCCTCGTCCTCTTCGTCCTCGCGCTCGGGCACCTGCTCGCTGTAGAAACTCGACACGTCCCAGGGCAAGCCGACTTTGGCTTTCTTGTTCTTGCTGTTTCGCGTGCCGACGCTGGGGCCGGTGCCGAGAGTGGGGTCGTTGGCGGTCAGGTCGAAGTCGTCCGCGGCGGCGTCGGCGCCACCTTTGTCGTCGCTGTCTTTGGCACTTTTGCGGACGTCTTTCCAAGAGAGGAAGGTGCGGAGGCGGCTCACTTTAGCGCGGTCGTGGCGGATGAGAAATATCAGGTCATCTGTGCTGATTGTGCGGACGCCGCGGCGGGCTGCCAGTACAGTGGCGCGTGTGAGCTTGGGGTTGGTGTTAGCGTAGGCTTTCTGGATGATTACATTATGACCTTACCATCTCCATGACCTGTTGTTGCACGATGGACTCAATCATGCTCGTCGTCTCGAGAGCCACATCTGCTGTTTCGCCGGAGACGAACATCATCTGGAGGAAGTGACTGGTCAGCATATGGCACTCTCCATGAGTAGACAGAGCAACTTTGGCGGCAGTGGCATTAAGATAGGGGCACAAGCAACAGGGTTTGCTTCGACAAATCGCTTTTGTTGACTTCGCAGAACCTTTCCAGGAGCGAGGCCATGAGATACGGCGATGAGGAATCAAAAGCAGTTGGATCTCGGGCTTCATGTGACAGCGTCCTCGGCCGAGAATGTCGGGAGGATGTCACAACGGAAGATCGTGATCAAGACTTTGGAAATCCTATTCGGCCAGTATATACATGACAGATGGACCGTAAGCGCTGAGACGTCTTGTTGCAGGGCATCATCGAGCCGCAAGTCCAATTCAACGATCATCCGAACTAGAGCGGCTTGCGAGTCACCAGCAAGCGTGGGCTTGCGGCTTCGATAAACCTCCTCGGCCTTCTAGCGACGTAGACGTATCGGATACGTCGAGTCAAAGCCAAGTTCCGCACCAGATCCAGATAGTGGCTAATATCATGGAGTGAGATTGAGGCAAGATAGCCAGAGAACATACCTGCTGGATCTCAGTCCGGTACTTCCCCTTGTTTTCCGCCATACTCGCAGAGCTCAGCCAGATGAGCTGTAGGCAGTCCAAAGTACAAAAAGTTGTAATAAAATATCACACCGAGCGGCCTCATCTGATGTTTGAACCACGGACGGCCTGAGGCGAAATAGAGCGCGTCGGGAAAACCGCGCTAAGGCTTCGGATCGGACCGCGTCTGATCCGCAACACTAATCACTCGGGGTCAAGGCGCATGTGGGATGATGGTGGGGGAACTTTTCTGTTACCAGAAAGTGAGTGACACAGCAACACTGCATACCGCAAAGCAGTCCTAGCAAGATGCTGCACATCATTGGTCTCGGCTTGGCCGACGAGAAGGATATCTCGGTCAAGGGCTTGGAGATTGTTAAGAAGGCCGAGCGCGTCTACCTCGAGGCCTACACGGCAGTTCTTCTCGTCGATCAGAGCGTACTCGTGAGTCCATAATCTTCGGCAAGCACATGTTCAGCCGAGTCGCGTGGCTTACATGTAATATGCAGTAGGAAGCCTACTATGGCCGCTCTATCATCATTGCCGACCGCGAAATGGTCGAAAGCAGCTCCGACGATATCCTAGCGGACGCTGATACTAAGGACATCGCCTTCCTCGTCGTCGGCGACCCTTTCAGCGCGACTACGCACACCGATCTTGCGCTCCGCTGCCGCCAGCACGATCCTCCTATCAAAACACGTACCCTTCCCAATGCGTCTATTCTCACAGCTGTTGGCGCGACGGGCCTTAGCTTGTACGCTTTTGGGCAAACGGTCAGCATGGTGTTCTTCACCGACAACTGGAAGCCCGACAGTTTCTACGATCGCGTGAAGGACAATCTCAAGCTGGGTCTGCACACTCTGGTCTTGCTGGACATCAAGGTCAAGGAGCCGAACCTGCAGGCTCTCGCCCGGGGGAGAATTGTATACGAGCCGCCAAGGTTCATGACGGCTGCACAGTGCGCCGAACAGATGGTTGAGACAGAAGAGACAAGACAGGAGGGTGTTTGTGGCAAGGATAAGCTCGCAGTCGGCGTCGCCAGACTGGGCAGTGACGGAGAGAAGATCGTTGCTGGAACCCTGGAGGAGCTGAGCAGTGTGGATCTGGGCGCGCCGCTGCACAGTCTGGTCCTTTGTGGCACGAACATGCACGAGATGGAATGGGAGTATGTGAGAGAATTTGCGGTAGACCAGAACAAGTTCGACGAGATCTGGAAGAGGGATTACGCGGGTAAAAGCTGAATGCGCATTGCTTGTATCATGGGAAAGAAACAATGCATTTGCGCATTTGACATCGCAGACTCGTCGCTATGCTGCTATCCTATGGAGAGGCCTTTCATCTTTCTGAACGCCCGCTGAGACGACCCAAAGACGTAAACAAACCTGATGCATCGCCCCCTAATCACCTCTCACGATCAAAGACCTAGCGTGCCAGTGATGCTCGTGATCGTATTTGAGATGGACTGTCCAACATCTTCACCAGACAGCTTACTGCGCTGCCCACTCAACTGCAAGAGGATATGTCAGCATCCCCGAAGCTCCTTTGAACTATTTGCGTAGACTTACCTCCATGCCCACAGCCCGGTGCAGCATCACAAGCCAGTCGACGTAGCTGCTTGCCTCGCCGTTACGGTCTTCATACAATAGCCTTGCGAACTCAAACTCCGCGCCATCGAGTCCCTGCCTTGCCAGCTGAATAGCAAGTCCCTTGCTACCACGCTGCGACTCGAGGTGGAGCAGGATATTACGCGCTTGCGCGTTCAGCAAGGTGTCAAGAACAGGCAGCGAGGCAGTGTTGGGGTCCAGCGCCTGCAGACTGTTGAAGCCCGGTCCAAAAAGATCTTCGAGCAGGTTCGGTGAAACCTGCGCGTGGAGCCAGAGAAGCAGGATTTGGCCATTGTCCACGAGGTAGGCACCGCCTTCTTCGACGGCGGAGAAGGTCGCGCGCAGTGCGTGCGGGAGCTTCAGATGACCTGTCTCGTCTGCGAAGCCCTCGTTTGGCTCGAGATTGTGCAGTGCGATGACGCGTGGATAGAGGTATAGGCTGAGTTCAGCGGGGCCCATAGATTTGACCATGCGAGCTTCGTGGATGCGGCGATCGGTAGGCTCTCGGCCGGCTTTGATTGCGCGCGACTTCACAAGTCCGAGCACGTACATCGCGAATTCCTTGAGGTTCTCTGGCAGTACGAGCTGACCACTAGGGTGGCTGCCGGAGAAGTGCTTTCGGTAGCCAGCGAGGATGTCCGTCGCTTTGTCCTGTAGGGCGGCGCGGATGTCTTTCAAGGAACGCTCGCCGACTTTAGCAGCGGATTCTTTGGCCATGATGCCGACGACAGCGTCTTGGTCAACGAAGCGCATCGAGTCGCGCGCATTCTCCGTGACTTGAGCAACAATGTTTGAACATCTTACACGACGCTGACCGGTGGAGGTCGTGTAAAGAAGGGCTGATTGGAAGTGTGCATCCAGCTTTGTGTCAAGCTGTATTCTCCGTTATTAGTATTCTCATTCCCTATGGTACGCCGCGAGCGTGCGACTTACCTTTCCATCATAGCCGAAAGTCACCGCCATTCCTGTGTCTTGTGTTACACTGGCCAACTCCAGATCCGCACCAAAGGTGTGTTGCGTGAAGTTGCCACTGTAATGTGCGACCTGCAGGCCATTTGAGCATCGCACCTTCATGAGCGCCGCATATCCCTGGTCGCGCTGCACAGTGTGCTCCAACTCCTTTCGCAACCGCAGTGTATCTCGAGGATATGCCCAGTTGGGAAAGTAGAATGTATCGCCGCCGGTTTTCTCGGCGATATGCCCGATTGTGGTAATGTCAAGATATCCTCCAGCAGGAGCCGCGAGGAAGAAATCGACGCCAACACCCGCCTTCACGAGATCACCCTGCACCTTGCGATAAGCACTGTTCTCGACTTTCAAAAGCTCCTTCGCTATTTCGCTGTCCTCGGCATTCGAGTTTGACTTCTCACGCATCGTCAACTTTCCAGGACCATAAGAAGGCAGACTAGCAAGAGAACAAATGATCTTGCCGCCAGTCTGTTGAAGTGCTGAGAGAGCAGACTGAAGGACCGGGATGAGAGTAGGCTCAGGAGTCTTGATGCTCATGAACATATGAGGAATTTGGCGCAGAAGAGTCGTGATGTTAGATTTGCTCTCGGACGGATCGACGAAGAGCGCATCAGCGGAAATTGCTGCGAATGGGTCTTCGAGGTCTGATACCACTAGCTGTTGGGCTGCCATGAGAGTCGAAGAAACGTTGTAGAAGTGGATAGAGCGGTCGAATGTGACGAACCCGACCTTTGATCCTGGTGGGAGCTTGCTCGACTTCGTTGATGGTGTTTCGTCCCCTTTCTCGTCGCCGTCTTCGACATCGAGGTCATCACCGTATAGCGCAGCAAGTATGCCGTCGCACGTTCCCTGTAGAAAGCCTCTGGTGCAGGCTTCGGCTGTGGTGTCGATCACGAACAGGTATCGCATAGGCACCGGCTCCGTGGACCAGTATTCCTTGGGAACAAGGAATTCGCAAGTTCCGAGAGTAAGCTCTGGCCGTGAAGCTCGATCGACGCGTACACCGGAAGGATCGGTCGGCGCGAAGTATTCCGGTGCAACCTCGTTGGGATGACCGCAGAGATTACATGTCATTCTGTTTCCTCCGTTTGAAAATACCATGAATGGGTTGATGTAGGCTCTGCATCTCCTACATCTGGGCGGCCCGACATCGCCAAAATCAAGCACAGGCACAGGCTGTTCTCCGTCTGTGAGCTGCGCCAGAGGTTGTACGACTAATCCTAGCGGGAGTCCGGTGTTGGTGAGCTGCTCGGACGTACTCGGTATGCAATTCAACGTGAGACGACCGTATTTGGGGGAAGCGCTTCCTTGATCGAGAGCAACAAATGGCGTTGTTGCAGGAGGCGGAACATGCTGCTCCATTGTAGGGTAGACATGTGTCTTGTAGTGCTCGGCAGGCAGATCGCGGCTTAAGGGTACACTGGGGACTTGATCCGGGTTCACTCTGCTTTGCGCACCGCCCGGTCCCATGGGTCCTTTCTGTTGTCCTGTTTGCGCTGGATCCATGCTGATTGGTGTTCCGGCGGGCACTGGTGAAGCACTGTTGACCGGCCCAAGTGTTTGCGACTGCCATGGTTGCGTAGTCTGATGCCATGATTGACCGGCTTGCCCATTCGTCTGACCTCCAGAACCGGCGTTCTGTTGCAGTGTACTTGCTTGTGGCTGTTCGATCTGGTGGTACGCATGTCTGTCTTTCTTCTTCCTCGCTGTATGCGCCGACGGTGCCCCTGCCAAAGCCATTTGTCCAAATTGCTGATTCAGCGCCTGGACGCCGGGCTGTCCATATTGATCCTGCCCCTGCGGCTGTGGCTGCGCGTACGCCTGCTGTCCGTACATTTGTTGGCCATATTCTTGTTGTTGTTGGCCATATTGCTGGCCGTACGGCTGGTTCTGCATGCTGGGCGGATTCGGGATTTGTACAGTCGCTGGCTGCGTTGGGAAGTAATCCTCTTGCGCTTGTGTGGAATCTCGATCGTGAGGGGAGGGAGCTACCGGCGGTCGCCAGCGTTTTACTGGAGGTCGTTCATTTGTTGGTGTACCCCAGGGTGAAGCGTTGGGGCTGTTGATTTGAAAGGACATGGAAGCTCTCTTATTACGCGTGTCTTCTGGCCGCGTCTGTATTCAGGTAGCTTCGCCGGTCCCTGCATTCACGAACTATATTTTTGGGCATACATCTGTCATTCTACTACATTACAAACGTCTATGATGCGCGCGACGACATATATAAAAGACAGATATGCCTATCGGTTCGCTACTTTTAGGCGAGATGGTACAGTAGCTTACATGCAGCATCAACCCCACCTCCCGTGATCCCAGCTGGCGTTTATGCATCCTTCATAAAATCGTCCGGCGACAGCACAGTGAGCTTGTGATGATTGAACAGGATGAAGAGAATATGCAACGCAATTCAGTGGCGGTCAGGAAGGAATTAATCGGCTCCGAACAATTTGAATCGTCTCTTAACCTCTGGATTATATTCAGTAATCGCGCAGAGCAGAGGAGTCGTCTTTTAGGTTTCCAGTGGGTGTCGCTCCCATGACCACATGCCTTCCGGGTCGCGAGAACCGAGTTGACAGACCCCTTCGAAGCCAAACCTTGATACAAAACGTCGATGAGTATCTTGAAGAAAATGATGAAGAGGTGACATTACGTGCAACTCGGCAAGGGCGATTGGAAGCTCTTGATGTTGAATACAGGATTACCCCAACCCTAACCCTACTAAGCCCAAATGCGGGCTGTACCCGCGCGTGCATCATGATCTCCTATTCGCTGCTTGCGCCACACCACGTTCACGCATTACGTCCGTGATGCGAATATGAGCTGCTCAATGAGTACCCAGTAGGTCAGTATGGCTGCTTAAGGTGGAAGAATGGAGTCTGGAGGCACGCCACGAGACAGGCGGTCACGCCGTCTACCGCCGTCTTCTACGTACATCTCACCGACAACGGGCGAGCGCATTCGACGCGTCTTCACCTTGCGAGATGCTTCCAGAAGTACGAGCGATGCCTCGAACAATGAACGGCAGCCGCTCTTGCCGCAGAATCGTGATAATCAAAGCAGTGCCAATTGGCAGGCAAAGGCAAAACAGCAGGTCCGGACTCAAGCTTCAACCGCCTGGACATTCGCCAAATCTTCCACTGGACAGGGAATCCTTAAATGCTCTCTGGCCTATGTTCTAGGAAGTCTGGCAACCTTTGTTCCCGCGATCTCCTCACTCATTGGGAAAGCGGACTCAAAGCATGTGGTATGCACCGTCACGGTCTGGTTCTCACCTGCTCGCACCATTGGAAGCATGCACGAGGGCACCATCTTAGCATTGATCGGATTCTGCTATGCTGCCTTCATATCATTTACGAGCATGGCGATTTCCATGTTCTTCGGCCAGAGAGATCTGCTACAGGTTGGCCATGTGATTGTCTTGATCTTCTTTTGCGGAGGAGGTCTTGGATTCATCGCGTGGACGAAGCAACACTTCGGCCATCCTTTGGTCAACGTCGCCTGCTCACTTGCATCCCTGGCTTGCGTATCCACTTTAGTAAAGGAGGGTGCCATACAAGCTGGTGCGTTCTCGGACGACAGAGTCACACAAATCCTGATCATGGTGATGATGGGTATTTTCGTGACCACCTTGGTCAATCTGGTCGTACTTCCAGTTAAAGCTCGCAGGAAGCTACACAAAGATCTGGTCAAGAGTACAGGCTTGCTAAGTGAATTGCTTGTCAACATTACAAGAGCATTTCTAGTTGGAGAAGAGGACATCCTCCGAAACGGTATGAGTTTCCCCGTGGACTTGCAATGGAAAGGAACACTAATTGACTTGGTGCAACAGGGAAGCAAATCGCGAAAGACCACGAAAGCACGATGGCCTCGATGCAGAAGAATTTGATTGAAGCACAGCGGGAGCACTATCTCTTGGGCTCGGAGAGACAATACCACATCGAAGCAAAGCTCGTCAGGTGTCTTGCAAGACTCTCGCAAAATCTTGGTGGCCTTCGGAGCGCTGCATATACGCAGTTTGCTATCTTGAGTAAGGCAGTGACCCAGAAAGCCAATGGGCAGACTCAATTCGCTTGGTCCACTGGAACTTCTTCCCCCGTGGACATGGCCAAATCCCGTGCAGGCTCGATCTCAAGAGCGCATTTGCTCGACGTCATCAATGAGGATTCCGAGGAGTCAGACGAGAGAATCTCCACGTCTTGGGATGGTGCCAGTACCCCTTCAAGGCCAAAGTCTAGGGTTTCATTTCAGAACATCGCCTGGAGCAACCAAACTGGGAGCAGCTCGCCTAATGTCGAATTTCTAGCGCCAGCCGACATGTTTGTGACCTTCATTGACCAGCTGGGGCCTCCTGCAAAGTCCCTAGTGTTCACGTTGAAGAAGATGCTGGATGAGCTGCAATTTGGCCGTAATGGCACTTTCATAGTAGATGATCGCTTCCAGACGAACCTGAGGACGGCTATCGACATGTACACCACCTCGAGGAAAGAGGCGCTGGACACCTTATACCGCAGCAGGAGCTTGAACGGTCCACGATCCACTGAGGTGTTAGCTGATCTTGAGGAAGTTGCAGCAAGCTGCGGCCATTTCAGTTTCTCGTTGCTGGATTTGGCGGAAGAGGCACTAAATTACTTGGACCTGCTTGAAGACTATCGTGCGGAAATCGAGAGATCGCCAAAGCGGCGCACCTGGTTTTGGCTCATGTTCTGGCGCAAGAGCGAGGATGCCGGAGACGAGCCGCGCAACTTTGGTAAGTGAAGGAACATTCCTTCAGAAAGGCAAGCGAGGTGACGGTTCACTGATTGCCCCAGGCACTTTCCAAGCGCAGACTGAAGTTGATCCCACGAGCAACATCCCCGAGACCATCAAGCGTGCAGATTCTTTCGCCGATCCTGGACGATTCGCCCGTGAGCGACCTATCTCACTCATCATTTATCAAGCCATGAGTTTCTTCCGTCGAGACGACGTACGATTTGCAATCAAAGTCGGTGTTGGAGCTGCCTTGTACGCGCTACCTGCTTTTCTGCCCGAGACAAGGCCTTTCTTTACCCATTGGCGTGGCGAATGGGGCCTGATATCCTACATGGTGGTATGCTCTATGACGATTGGAGCGTCAAACACAACGGGTATGGAGCGACTTGGCGGTACTATCATTGGCGCTGTGTGTTCCATTGTGGCATGGCTGGTTTCGAACAACCACGGCAATGCGAACCCATGGGTCCTCGGCTTTTTTGGGTGGCTGATGGCTCTCTGGTGCTTCTACCTGATCCTCGCAAAAGGGAGAGGTCCTATGGGTCGCTTCATTCTTCTCACCTATAACCTTGGCGCACTCTACGCGTACTCCCTATCGGTGAAAGACGATGACAATGACGACGACGAAGGTGGCGTTGATCCTGCAATCTGGGAGATCGTCCTACACCGGGTGGTCTCGGTCATCGTGGGTTGTATCTGGGGCATCGTGATCACCCGTTTCATCTGGCCAATTTCTGCTAGGCGCAAACTGAGAGACGGGCTCTGCATTTTGTGGCTTCGCATGTGCCTTATCTGGAAGCGTGACCCGTTGGCCATATATCTACTCGGTGAGCCGAAGAGCAACTATATGGACATCAGAGAAGAGGCCGAGCTGCAGTCGTTCTTGACCTACCTTGATTCTCTGCGAAAGGCCGCTGCGTCTGAGTTCGAGCTGAGAGGGCCCTTCCCGGACAAAATCACCGGGCATATTGTAGAGCGGACGAGGGCGATGCTTGATGCTTTCCACGCCATGAACGTGGTCATGACCAAGAACATACAAGCAACACCGGGCGAGGCTGCGCTACTGCGGTACGTCAGCTTCATTCGTACCATCACATCCCCTGCACCTACTGACTTCATGATAGATTCACCCGGGAAGAACGTTTCGCTTTGTCAGCACGCATTAGCCATTTGTTTTCAGTATTGGCAAGCAGTCTCAAACTGGAGTACCCGCTCAACGATGTTCTGCCGAACATCGAGAATAGGAGAGACAATCTGTTAGCTAAGATCTTCGAGTTTCGGCGAAGCAACAATGAAGTCGCCGAGGCAGATTACGAACTGCTCTATGCATACGGTATGCCATGGTTTCTAGACACCCCGAGGACTCCTGCTGACTACTATAACAGTGCTTGTCACCGGCCAGCTAGCCGACGATATGCAGGCTGTGATTCAAGATATCGAAACTCTGTTTGGCACCTTGAATGAGGAGAATTTGAAGTTGCAGTAAAAGATGTTCGCATGATATCTATTGTAAAGCTGAAATACCTATAAGCCTGCTGTTGCTTTCTCCCCAAAAAAAATGTGCTCATGATCTCGTCAGTTTCCATCGTTCATGCATGCAATGCTGTCCTGTACATAACGAAGTATGCTTCCCAGCCCAGAAGAAAAACATAAACATCATCGCTGTATATTGCTCTCAAACAAATCGTCGCTCATAAATGACTGAAACGTGAAAATCACCCATCATATGCGAATCCACACAATGCAAGGAATCATGCTCAGAATTTCTCCATCAAGTTCTTCCTCACAGTCCACATCCTACCCCTCTTGCCCCAGATGTAAACCGGAATTGTGGTAAGCAAGCACGCCAACTGGATGCCTCCGATAGCATTGAAGACAGTCTTGCTCCCATCCGACTCCAGCCAGCGATTGAAGAACAGACTCCACACGAGACCGTGCAGAATGTTCTTGCTGAAGTTCAGCGTCACCAGAGCCTCGCCTGCGTACTGGCGGTAGGAGTCAACGGCGAAGGTGATACTGGTCGTCGAGCCGAGGGAGCAGCCGAAGGAAATCAGACCGAAGAAAACGGTAGGCACGATCCAGTTGTCGCGCTCCTCGACGCTCCAGCCAAAACCCATCAGGCCCGCCACCGTACTGATCAGAATGGGGATGGCCATGACGAGGCGGAACTCGGGCTCGTAAATGCCGCCGTTCTTGCGCGCCATGTAGCGCACGATGACATCGGAGACTTTGCCTGCGATCGCGGTGCCGATGATGCCTCCAATGAAAGGGCTGATGTACACAAGGCCGACTTGAAGGGGCGTGAAATTGTAGCTGTCTCGGTCTTCGTAGATGTGGCCGACGGATTCGGACAGCACGATGAGCCAGCCGATAGAGAGGGCGTACACGAGCGCACTCCAAAGGATGCTGGGGTAAGCGAATAGGAAGAAGGGCCGGACGGCGACACGCCACCACTTGTCCTTGCTCAGTCGGCCGTTCCACGGTTTCAGTTGCTGTTTCACTGATCGAGCAGGGCCCGAGTGAAGCGACTTGGTGTAGTGGTTGCCGCTAGGTGATGTGGACCTTTGAGATTGTTGTTCGGCATCGCCTGAGTTCGAGAATGGGATCGATCGGATAGATAGCACGCTGGGCGACCTCGGGGAAAGGTGATTCGCTGCAGGGTGCTCAGACGCGGGAGAATGGGCACGAGGATTATTGGTCGAGGTCATTCCGTCACTGCTTTGCATCTGGTCCGGGATAGCTCCAGAGCTCAGCGCATCCGCAGATGTCTTGTCGTGGGGCGTTTGGTGCTCGCCGTCTGCGAAAGCAAGATATGGTCTATCAGCAGGCTTGCCGTCAGTCCTCGCGCCGTCGCCTTGACCAGCCGACAGATCCGTTGCAACGCTCTTCTCGTCCATTCTGTCGAAATCGTTCTCTGCCTCAAAGTGTGCATGCTTCTTCGCGACTCGATCCGGAACGGCGACATCATCTCCTCTCTTCTCTTCATGGCTTCTCCTTGCAAGAGGCGAGCGAGAGCGGAAGAGGTGCCTGTTGCTCATACCATGATGTCTGCGGCGAGGCACAGGAGCCCTATCCCAGAACGTTTCCGGGACGAAGAAGAAGAGCAGAGCAGAAGAGAAGGCAATGATGATGGCCACAATCCAGAAGACCCAGCGCCATCCCAGGCTTTGAATAATCACGGCGCTGACCAGAGGAACCAAGTTTTTGCCGCCGAGGAGAAGCAGAGTGTAGATTCCAAGACGGTAAGCTTTTTCGTGGAGGAAGTAGATCTCAGCGATAGATGCGCTGGGCAAGCATTCGACAGAAGACACAGCAAAGCCCTGGAAGATGCGGGCTATGAGCAGTGAGACGAAGTTGGGACTAAGCGCGCACCACACATTGCTGGCGAAGAAGCAGAGGCTGGCCACGAGGTAGACTGGTCTTTTGCCGTACAAAATTGCAGTGGGTGACAGAAATACAGAGCCCAAACCCAAGCCCATCATGTACAATCCGGTTGTCAAGGCCACGTCGGGTACGGTGACACCTAAGTCTCTACTGACCTCGTTGAAGCCAGCTGCGAGGATCGGTGTCATGCCGCCGCCAACCATGCAATAGAATCCCAGGGAGAACAGAGCAAGATCTCGTCGTAGAATCGGCCAATTCAATGGGTCGTTGGCGGAGTCCGTAGGTTGTGGTTCAAGTACGAATTTGCCGTCCTTAGTATACTTTACTTCTTCCACAGATGGTTTCCTCCTGGGCGCTGCTGCACTTGAATTTGAAGGTCGGCGCTGAGAGGGTAGAGACGAAGCTGATGTGCGCGCCGGTGTGTTCCGCATGCCCAAGGGCTCGTTGTAGTTGCTCACCTTGGACAACAACAGGACGGAACCAGGCACTTCATCGGTCTCTGCGTCGTTCAACACACCAAGACTCCATTTATCCGGTCTCGTTCGTCCACTGTCGGCCTGCGCCGCTGAATCCTCCGACGGCCCATTGTCTGCTTTGCGTCCAAACATTGCTCTTCAATCAAGTATGTCACTTCGCCTAGTCGTCTCTTTAGCCATGCACTGTATCCAAGATCGTAGTCATGAATATCATATGCCTTTAATCCAACAGGTCGCAACAGCCGTACGTAAGCCCGCGCACGGGCTCGCACGTGTAGATAAGGAATGCCTGAAGAGAAGGCGGAAAGGTATAATACAATTCAAATTGGACGGAGGCGCCAGCGCCACGTTATTGTACAAGAATCGAACAAGCGGTATCAAGGCAGGCGGCGGAACGCAGGCGGTCACGATGTGCACGCCAGGGGTGGTCAGGTGGTCGTGATGCAGGCGCGACAACAACGCTCTTAGTCAGTGTGCGCGCCGGACTAGCACGGGACCAAAGAGAAGGTGAGATTGTTGTCGCTTTTCTTCGCCGCGCCCAGGATAGGGCCGAGAGATAACGCGTCAGTACGACGGATATTGTTGATCTGCTGTGGAGTCGAGCGCCCTGCGTCACGATCTGCTTTCGTAGCGTGAAGGAAAGCGTGGGGGAGACGAAACACTGAGTCAATTGCACGCGGCCTCATGTGCTTTCTCGGCGCCGCCAATTCTGACGCAACAAACGTGAACTCTATATAATGAAGGTGCTCAGCCCACTGTTACACGATCGAAATGTACCACGTCCCTCGGCCTGTAACAATAACAGTCCCTCCACATATGAGACGTCTACGCGAGATCTCCCTCTCCACGCTCCTGCTGCAAGCCGACATCATTCCCATATTGCACGCGCATAAGGCGGCTCCGAAAGCACATGTCGCTCATGTGACAGACCTGCCCCAGCCCCTGCACACACCGTCTCGTGGGACGCGGGAGGAATTGCCGATCTTCAGCCGACCACAGCTCCAAGGCAGCATACCGACAGGGATTGTGAGTAGCCGTCTTGCAGTAGTGCTCTTGATAGGTGTGAGGGATACGAGTAGGCGACAACACGTGCTCAGTAGTTTGAGACAGCTTTCACCGACTGACGTGATCGGCGCGGAAAAGTCGAAGTGAGACATCACTTGTTCATGAAGGTTGGCATCTGAAGACGCGACGTGAAAGCGAGACGGGAGAGCAGTGGTAATAGACTCCATCCATCGAATTACCTTCGAGGATATACAAAGGGTTTGCTCTGAGGTGTGCATAGGACTGTGAGCATATTTGGTGGTGTTGCAAAACATCGACGCCGCCAGGCGACGTTGCTTGACGACGAGAGGCATCCTCAGGCCAGCATATGAGGTATAAGCTGAATGCGTCGGTCAACAAATATGAGTAGGCATGCGCAATACCGAAACGAAAAGAGACCGCGGGGACTAGTGGCAACATAGACCGGCATCTGTAGCTCATATGTACATAGTGCAAGTACATCACATTGCATATCTCGCCATCGCCTCATCACTCTGACGAGGCAGCGACCCAAGCAGCCCAGGAACCACGAAAAGATTTGAAACCTAAATGGTTTGTCCACAGGTCTTCACAGACACCTCAAACACATTTCCATGCCTCTGGCTTCTTGTAGTTATCCGGGTCAATGCAAGTGTTGCGTGTAGGATACTTGCAGTGCGAGCGCTCGAAGTCCACACCCAAGCTGACCGTGTCCTGTCACAGAAAGTCAGTCATGAATGTTCGATAGAGGGAGAGGGTTGGACTGCTCATATTCGGCAAACTTACGTTGATGTACTTGTAACCTGTCACCGTTTCAGGCGCGTTGCCATTTTCGACCCAGTCCACGATGCGAAGCAGAACGTTGTTCTGCGCTGTCTGCTCGGTGCCCTTGAGTACCTGCGCATTCTGGCCAATGCCCCAGGCACCATCACCGCCAGAGCAGTGGTTCATGCCACTGATGCGGAAAAAGCGATAGAACTCGTCCAGATCGCTGGACGGCAGAGACATTGTGTTGGAGACGTGGTTGTAGTAGCGAGGGCTATTGTCAGAGGTGATGACAGAATCGGTAAGACCGTGGTAATGCAAGAGCTTGCCGCCGCTGCGTTGGAAGGCTGAAAGGTCGCCATTCCAAGTCTCGATGTTGCTTGGGTTCTTCGCAGCTGCATACGCAGCATCCTCCAGGGTCATGTTGGCCGCAGACCATGTCGGATCATTGTAGATGGCGTAACGGTACCAACCTTCTGTGTACGGGAAGGGCTGACCATTGTAGTAGATGAACCTGGCTGTGAGCTCACTTCCGTAATTCATACGCGAGTAGATGATGCTGCCGTCAAGCCCGTAGTAGTCCGTGAAGATTTCACGAACGGTGCGCACTTGAGGTGCGGTAAGGCACTTCGTGCTGTTGGTGCCACTACATTGAAGGTTTTCCGGGCGGTAGGCGCAGAGGTCATTGTCTTCGATAATTCCATCGGCGACGCCGTCCAGGTCATCGCACTGGGCAAGGATGTCCTCATGTACGAGAGCCCAAAGATCTGAGCTCAAGAAAGTAGAAGCATTGGGCGATCCAGTCACCTTGAAAGAACGTCCGGACCACGTGGAAAGATTGTTGAAGGCGAGAGCCGGTGCTCCAGCGACGATGCCGTCGAAATCGTCCGGAAAATCCTGAGCCTCCTTGAATCCTTGCCTTCCTCCGGTAGAGCAGCCAAGGTAGTAGCTCTTCGTATGCTCTTGTTCGTAGTATGCTTTGGTGAGTTGCTTGCCGATCACAACACCAGTGTGCAGGGAGCGATATGCGAAGTCAGTTACGGTTTCCGCATTGTTCAAGAAGCCGATACCAGTGGTGCCATTGTATCCGTTGTTAGCACCAACAGAAGCGAACCCATAGGAGGTCGTGTACGCCAGATCATCGTACTGAATGCAGCCTCCCAGACCGCCATTGCCGATCGACAGGAAGCGGCCAGTCCAATTGCTCGGGAGCCACATTTCTAGCGTAATCTCAGATCTATTGCTCGTAGCAACATTGGCAGCAATCCTGCAGAGATCCACAGAAACCGTTGGGTTCGTGTTGCCGCACTGCTCGGTCCCATTGTTGATAGGCAGAGAGACATTGGTGCCTGCCTTTACGTATTGGGCAAGATTGACTGTCACATGCGGAGCGCTGAAAGAGCTTCCCAAGCGATCGCATGCAGACTGAGGGTCCGAGACAATTTGTTGCGCGAAGCTGGTCGCGAAGACGCCGGAGTATAGAAGCGAAGACAATCGCATCATGCCTTGGTGGTATAAGGATTGGCTGTGAAATGGGAAGAGAACCAAGGGTCAGACTTCTTGCGGGCCCATGTAAATATAAGGATGCGGCGGGGCATTTACCTGATGTTCCAATGCAACTCCATGATTTCGGTTATTGAAATTCCCCGAGGTGTTCGCGGTTTGATGATCGTCTGGGGCTCCGAAACCGATGCCAGTTCGGCAAGTCCAACTGCCGGCGCGCTCAAGGGCGGAGAACAACCAGTTTGGGTAACGCTCGTTCACTTATTACTTGTACATGCTCCGAGCCTTCCTCAATCGTGAAAACTTGTGCGCGATGTGCAATTGTGCGCGATGTGCAGACCACGGTATCATCATCATTGAACAAAGATTCCGTTGATGCAAATGACCTTCCAATGAAAGCCAGCTTCATCGAAGTGTATCGATCTAGATTTTATCATCACTTGCACAATAGAACAATATGGGGAGATGGGATTTTCATGTCGCTCGAGACTTCCCAGTTCCATGCGTACTGATATTCACCTGTGTCTGATCTCTGTGTAGGGTGTGAATTCTACGAAGAGACGTCAGAGCTTTGGTAGGACCGCGCCATGGCATCTCGGAACGTTGGAAATCGCAGAATCCACCCAGCTCAGCTCAAGGCATTAAAACCCACGCTCGATTTCTATGATACATTGTATACTCACGCGATCCATCGAACGCTTCCATCGTCGTTGCGTGTTACCTCCATCATGCGCCAAGCTAAAGCTTGCTCGCTTTAGTTCGCCTTGACGTTCTTGGAACTCTTTTCGGCAACGGGCTGAATGCGAGCCATCATCTCCTCCTTCGTGATCAAGTGGTCAATACGCTCGAGCAACCCGAGCAAGCTCTTCATGTTGCCGCTCCATTCATTCAAGACCTCGTCTGCGTCACGCTTCTTCTCAAAGCTGACGAGCTGGGCGGGGCGGTCAATACGCGCATAGATCGTCTTGTTGACGACAAGGTCGGAGATATACTTCTCCGTCTCCTTGTGCGGCAGGTCGAGTAGCTGCGTGAGACGAGAGAAGTGTATGCGGGTGTAGTACTTCGCAATGACACGAACATTGTGTTCGATGACACGCTTGCGCAGGTCGAGCCAGCGCTGATGCGCCTTAGGGTCCTTCTGGTTCTCTTTGGCGTCGAAAATGTCAGTGCTGCACAAGGGAGGGCCGTAATTTGACTCGATAGATGGCCAGCGCATGAGCTCGGTAAGGGTGAAGAGCTTGAGAAGAGAGTGCTCGGTTGGGCAGGTATCCTCAATGCGTGAGTCTTGCGAGATGCGGTGGAGAAGATCCGATTGCTCGTTGTCGTAAGGTGCGAGGAGAACAAAGTAAACCACCCTCTGAAGGGTGGCCTTGAGAAGATCCGGGTTCTCTTCCACAGCCTCTGTATCCAGGACTTGTCTGTAGTTCTTGCAGGCATCCAGATACTTGTCGTCATGCTTTGCCAGTGTAATCTGCTGCTCGTAGTAACGCAGCTTCAGATCCGTGACATCGTCGTCCACAGGGTCCTCCTCTCCGATCGTGCCATCTGAGCGCATGCGCTCCTTCTCCTCCTTCTCTTTGCGTTCCTTCTCAACTTGCTCGGCAGACTTTTTCGGCTTGCGTGCGAAGTACCGTGTGCTGATCTTTCTGCTCAGGATTCCTGCCTGTGTCCAGTCGCCCTTCTCGATGCAAAGCGAAACCTGCTCCAAAATGAATTCCGTCTTCTCCCTGCGAGCCATAGATCCGAAAGTCTCGACTTGCAGCTCGCACAGCGTATCGGTTGCCGCTGCGATGTCGCCCTGCTCATGCTTGATGTTCGAAAGGATGCGAGTCACCCTCGCGCGCTCCACCTCGACGAAGATCTAACCAAATTGTTAGCTGTGAGCTACACTCATGGCTTCTGCAGCGCATTCCTACCTTTCCTTCCGTCACCGTCCTGAGAGTCTCGATGACGCTGAGCTTCACGTCAAGGGAGGGTGCATCATCCAGGAAACCCATGACCACCTGCACCATCTTGGTGATAGCCTGTTTGAGCTGTCCATGCTTCTTGCTCAACACTTGCACCTGCTCATTCAGCAAAGACCAGTCGCCGTTGTTCTTGCAAATCGTAACGATGGCGACAATCACTCGGGATGTCGAAGCCAGGTCCGAGTGTTGACGTGTTTGTTTCTCCAAAGCCAACAGCTTCTCTACCGCAGCTTGAGTTTGTCCATTCTGTGCCTGCTTCTCCGCCTCGGGAATTGCGGCGTCAACCTCCTTGGTGAAGTCCTTGTCGGCCTTGATGATCTCGCCCGACATGGCGACGGTGAGCGGTGCAAAGTGCCGTGTGGGTGTGCGCGGTAATGCCTTTCGCTTATTTCGGGAGATCCAAAAGTGAGTTTATGGAGCACTGATGGTGATTCTCACGTCGTGCGTAGCAGTGGTAGGGTGGATGGTGCAGCTGCTCGTGTGAACATCACAGTGGCTGTATGAACGATGCTCAAGCGTGACGTCTCCGATGAGCTCTCCGAAGGGCAAGTCAGCCGAGAGCACGCAGCTGGAGGCAAGTCCGAAACGCGAGCCTTCACAAACCACTGCCAACGCGAATCAGTTGGTCTTCAAATGCACTTGTGAGATCCACGTTGTCCCGAGGAGAGATGATCGTGTCAATATTCGTCGTGTCAGGACCAGATCTTCGTCTCGTTGATCCGAGCATTGGCGGCTGTGCGTGGTGAAGAATTGTCATTTATCATACAACCTTGTCTCAAAAGCCAATCCGCCGCGTGGTCCCTATTCGACGAAGAGCCTTAAGAGCCTATGTCAAAAGGCACTGCCATTGCCTCGTTAGCCCTCTTCGTCTTCACGATACGCTATTGATCTCCGCAAAAGATCGTCCGCCGTGTAAGAATTCATCCAGAGTTGACGCGAGGGGCAATAGCCGAGAGAGGAGACCCCACACAGATGCCGATGTTCTGGCATGCCTTCGGTACATAGACACCACCCTTGAGAACGTGATCTGCTTCCAGAATGTCTATTCAACCGACCGTCCAGAAGGTAGCCTTGATAACGGCAGGTACGGCAGGCCTGGGTGCCCAGGTAGCTAGGGTCCTAGCACCTGATTTTAGAGTGGTAGGCTACAGGCGTTGCTTGTTATACTTGTGGCCCTAATCGTAACATCATCAGGTCGTCAACTATGCCAACAATGAGACGCGGGCCCAAACACTTCTTCAAGAGCTTCACGAGATTCCACAAACAGTCCAACCCAACGAGACGCCACGCTTTGCCGCAATCCGCGCTGATGTGGGCGACAAGTCCGCATTACAACGACTAGTACAGGATACCGTCTCTCAATTTGGCCGTCTAGATGTCGTCGTCTCGAACGCAGGCTGGACTCGGATAACCAATTTCAACAACCTCGAAGAGGGTATGGTAGACGAAGACTGGGACCGATGTTTCTTGTACAATGTCAAATCCCATCTCTGGCTTCTACACGCGGCCAAAGAACACCTTGAGAAATCTGAGGGTGCCTTTGTGACCACGGCTAGCATTGCCGGTGTGAAACCCAGTGGCAGCAGTCTGCCCTACTCTGTCACAAAAGCTGCTGCGATTCACTTGACCAAAGCTCTTGCACTTATATGCTCCCCAAAGATCCGGGTAAACGCAGTCTCACCGGGGTTGCTTATGACTGAATGGGGAATGAAGTTTCCCGAAGACAAGAGGGAGGACGCAAAGGAAGCCACCAAGCTGAAGCGCTTTGCTACTGTCGAAGTTTGTGTCACCTTATTGCGACTTCGATGTTTTACTGACCCTTAGCAGGACGTGGCGGATCAAGTGAGGCTCCTAGCTTTGTCGCAGTCAATGACAGGTCAGAATATAGTCATCGATAGCGGAACGTCGCTTTAGACTCTGCACATATTTCAGTGGCAATTTGGCGGCACAGGCAGCTGGTACTTATGGTAGCAGCAATTCAAATATCTCTGCCAGTCGGGGTGTGTTACGGTGCTCTCAATGGCACAACGTGGTCGGCATGGTCTGGTGGCGTTGGTAGCAGCAAGTAAGGTGCGATTCCGGCCGTTTGTCTTCCAAGTTATTTCAGTGGCGGCAATTCACCTCAGCACTTCGAGGGCGCTCATAGAGGTGTCAAGGCTTGCATTTCGCGTGAGACGTCTCGCAAAGACCTCGACGGTAATATCTGACTGCAATGCTTCGGGAGCAAGGTTACACAATTACGACAAGAAGAGAATCTCGAAGCATCGGGGAGCGATCTGTTGCCACGACTGCGTAATTGATCGCCATAGCTATCGTTTCACCAACCAATTCGAGTGGCCACATGATTCTAGCAAACATCATCACAGCCGACGACCCTCTCCGACTTGTCCGATAGTAGGCACCACGCATTTCAATGCCACGTTTCCGCGCTGCTATATTCGAAGTGGTTCCTGGGTCAACCACGGTGATAGTCTTCCAGCTTGCACAAAACCGCCCTACCGCAGCTTGACCATACCTGCCCCTTTTTCCCAGCAGCTCCCTCCAAATCACCATGAAATCCCCATACCTCCTAACCACCCTCACCAGCTTAATCACCGTCTCCACCACCCTCGCCCTCCCCCAGAACATCATCTTCACACGCCTGACAAACAACTCCGCCGAACCGAACGACTGGCCTCCCAAGCCCGGCGAAACTGCCTACGTCTTCATGACGACCGACACCAGCTGGCGGGGCACGAAGATCAAAGGCTGCACAGTGCCTGGCGGATGCGGTCTGTTCTTCGCCTTACCCTCTGCCCCTCAATTTTCTGTTGCTAGCTGACCAACTGGAAAGCCAACGTTGCACCACTCGAAGGCGTGGTCTCGTCTTTTGGGCCGGATGTCGGTGCGGGGATGTGTGAGGTTTAGGAGTATGCTCTGCTTCTCGTTGTTGCTTTGGGGAAATTTTTAGGAGTGCGCATGCTAACGGTGGCGACGATAGTCAGGATGCTTGTAACGGCACGAAGAGGCCTGGATCGATGACTTTCCCCGGCGTGGACTCGTTAGGCGAGTGGAATGACCGCATCAGAAGCGTGAGATGTTCCGGATGAAGTATGAGGTCGGAGGGTTGTTGTTAGGGGGCTCATCAAGGCGTCCCTTCGATTATTATGGCGTTTCATTGACCGATTCTATCTTCCCAAAAGCCATACCAAGACAACGCAGTCTCTCCATGTAATCCACGATCTCTTACTCGGGGTATATCTCCACTCTCCACTCCCCAATTCCTCAAACCCTCCCCAACAAAGGAATCCCACCTCTTTACCCCTCCCCCTCCCCCTCCCCCCTCTTCCACCCCGGCACCCTCCCGCCCTCCCTATCCCTCTTCACCACCACACTCCACACTCCCGGAAAGCCCGCGGCGACCGCATTTCCGCCAAAACTCTTCGCGCCCAGGATCGCCAACTTCCGCTGCTTGTGCGCGATATACGCCCTGACGAAGCCCTGCTCAATCAAAGAAGACAGCACAGCTTCGATAGCGAGCAGATCCGGCGCGAGCAAGTCGCCGTCGTCGCCGGTCGGCGCGCCGTCGAAATCCGCGTCGGGTTGCGCTTCTTCTCGCTCTTCGCGCGGGGCGACGAGGGAGAAGGCTGTGACGAGAGACGACAGGCTGAGCGAGGCGGCTTTGTTCGTGCCGGGCTCCGGCGCGATGCCGTGCAGGAGGAAGGTGCGGCGGACGAGGGAGCGGGCGGCGAGGACTTCGCAGCGGTTCTGGAGCTGGAAGAGGATGCGGTAGTGCAGGAACCAGGGGGCGTGCGGGGAGGAGAGGGCGGTCAGGCGGTGGAAGGTGGCGAGGTCGCCGGCGCGGATGGCGGCGCAGAGGGGCGTGAAGCGGTCTGCGAGGCCATGGGATTCCGGGCGGGAGAGGAGGGAGGTACTCGGGAAGCGGCCGAGGATGAGGTTTGCGGCGATCAGGTAGACGAGGATTAGGCGACGGTGTTTGGCGCATTGGGGGTGGGCGGGAGAGGCGTCGTAGGCTGCTTGTAGGGCGGCTTGGGCGCGGTAGAAGTGGTTGTGCTGGAAGAGGAAGCGGCCGAGGTAGTAGAGGTAGGTGACTCGCTGGCTCTTAGGGTATGCGGCGAGAGGTGGCGCGTTTCCCGATATCTGCTCGAAGATCTGCGTCGCATTGCGAGTCTTGCGGCACTGGAAGAGGATCTTCAGACACAGATTTGCCAAAATGTAAACCCCTCTCTTTTTGCCCTCCGGCTTTCCCTCCCCATCCAGACCCCCCGGCGACCCTGACCGATCATTCAGCGCCGTCGTAAACGCAACCCTAATCGTATTCGCCGCCTTCTCCGGAAGCGTCTCCCTATACCCACCCTCCTCCTCCGCCGCAGCGCCCATCCTCGCCCCCGCCAGCAACTCCGGCTGCCTATCCAACCCAATCGCCAACCGACACAGCAGCCTGGCATTCGTAACAACCGTCTGCAGCATCAAGTATCCCAAACTCGGGTGCGCCAGCGCACTATTCGCGCGGCCCTGCAGCTCCCTCAGCAGATTGTACGTGTCCAAATACGCACTCGCCTCCGCCCTCACGTCCCTCAGGTAGCCCAGGTACTGCACCATGAAGCGCGTGAAGCTCGTCCAGTTGGAGCCCTGGTCGCCCTCCTGCGCGGCCTTCAGGCTCTGCGCGCAGCGCTCCTCGAGCGCCGCTTCCTTGTGTTTTGGGAACACGGCCTGCAGCTCCGCGATCATGGCATGGTAGGTAGGCGCGAAAGGCGGCTCCAGGACGAGCCAGTCGGCGAGCTTGGCCTCGTTGCGCGCGGCGATCAGGCCGTTGACCTGATTCAGGAACTGGCCAAGGGTCGGGGTCGCCATGGTTGATAGTGTTCCTCCGGCGCGTTGTAGAGCGCCACCTTGGTCGCCTGCGGCTCGTACTAAGGTTGCCGTCCAGCTCGCGCAGGCCTCGCTGTAGACTTCGGCCAGCGGTTGTCCGAGCAGGTGTGCGATTTCCTTCAGAACATGGCTCTTGACTTGTCGCAGGTCGCGGGCTGTGAGTTGGAGGGAGAATGTGCGATTGAGTCGGTGGAGGTGCGATTCGATAAAAATGTGGTCAAGGAGTGCGTTGGGTGTACAATTGGCCGGAGAGCGGGCGTCTGCGAAGGGAAAGTGGTGTTGGTGGTTGTGGTTGTTGTTTGGTTGCAGATCGAAGTCCGGAACGTCAGCGGCGGGCGAAGCTGTCGGCGATGCGCGGTCAGGGCTCCATGTGAAGGCGACGGACGGTGATCCAAACATTGCTACTCTTTCACTTGAGTATACTTTTCGTACACGACCATGAACTCGATTCGATTGCACAAAACAGACTCATAACGGCTCACGGCTATTCGAGAGTGTGCTATGATTACACCGGATTGCATGGCAACACATTCCTCTGATCGCGCAGCGCTTCTCCTCCAATAGCTCCAGGACGACCCTACCCACGACTCGCAACAGACGACAATGCCCAGCAAACGTATCTCATACTCACGAACAATCGACCGGATCAAAAAGAATAGGACACGTCATTCATATCTATGTCAAATCAAGCCACAACCCCCATCATCCGCCCTCTTCACCTCTCCCCCCTCCTCCCTCTCCTTCCCGCACCCCCTTCCATCTTCAAAAACCCCACAGATCTAGCAGCAATCCTCTCCCCAACTCCACTCGCGCGTCCAAAGCCGGCGAACCAGCGGCGCCTCAAGCGCACATCCGGCCACTGGCCCCTTCCGCTGGGCAAGTCGAGAGCGCTGCCGACCGTAGAAACGGAGCCAACCGATCGAGTAGATCAGAACAAATATTTACATCCCGCGCAGTAGTAAAGCAGTCGCAGCGCTCGCTCAAAGGGTTGGTAAGGGAAGAAGTATCGAACAGCACGCGCGTGCTGAGGATTTTTTTCGCATTCGGTCAGGGCCAGGGGATCGTGACGGCCTGAAAGCCGTGCTGGGTGCTAGTGTTGGCTGATACCAGGTTTCGTGAAAAGGTGTTTTGGTGATCTTTCATCGTGACAGCCATCCCGTCCAGGCGCGCCGCGAGCGAGTCGAAGAATTGTCTAAACAGCAAGCAAGGCAAGAAAGACATTACGCAGAAATGACGGACATGGAACAAAATATAAGGAAAATAGATCTGGTCGATCGATCGATCGTGACGGTCTGCCCCAAACCCCCAAAAGGCCGAGCGTGGATATCGTTTTTGAACAGCTAGGAAAGAAAGCTCTGGGCCGAGGTATGTGTGCCGAGGACGATCAGGCCGCGAAGGTCGTTGTCTGTTTACATGGCCTGGCCGGGCACGGGCTTCCTGGCAGGAACGCCGTCAAGGGTGGGAGCGCGCTGGCGGCCTTGCTGCTGCTGCTGCTGCTGCTGGTTTGGCGTGAGTGGACGAGGAGCCATGCCGGGGCCGGCGTGTGGGCCGGGTGGCGGCGCGGTCATGCCGTTGGGCGGAGGGCGGTTCTGGGGCGGTGGGCCGCGAGGTTTAACGGGGACTTTGGAGAGGCAGGTGCGTGGGACGACGCCCTTTTGACTGCGGTCCATGCGAGTGCAAAGAGCCTATTGAGCGGTTAGAAAGAGATCAAAGTGAAGCGAGGAATGCGAGCTACTTACCCATCCATCGTCGTACTCGTGCAGCATGCGGACGAGCTGTCCGGACTTGAGCTCGAGCTCGTCTTCCATGCTAGGCTTGAAGTCGAGCTGGACGCGGTGGACGTTGTTGGGACCACGCGCGGCCACAGGGACTGCAGCCGCGGTGGCAACTTGAGCGGATCCGGGAGTTGGGGGAACGGAGCCTTCTGAGTTGACGCTGTTTGCTCGGTCGTGGCCGTTGTTGGCACCTTCGCTGACCTGTTTCTCAGAGAGGACAGCAGCATCACCGAAGGGGTTCTGCGTAGGGGCCTGCTGGGTTTGAGCTTGGTTCGAATCGTTGGCGGTTCCGAACATGTTGCCGAAACTCTTGCGGTTGTCGCCGGTCAGATTAGGGAGGAACTGGGTAACAGGACGGAGGCTGAGTCGGGGAGCAGTGGCAGAAGTTCGAGTGCTCGATCGGATCGACTGCCTGTCGCTCTCGGCACTGAAGCGGTTGACGGGGGCAGGCGCTGCGGCGAAGCCACTCTTCTCGTTGTGCTCCTCGAGACCGCGCTGCGCCTTTTTACGGCGCCAGCAGAAGAAGACCAGACCAAAGACAAGGGCGAGGCCGAAGATGATGCCCATGGCGAGACCAGCTTTTGCGCCGCCAGACATTCCAGTCTGTTCGCGTTGAGGAGATGCGCTACCACTGCCGGTTTCTACGGCTCCCAGAGGAGTGGCGCCGACCATGCTTGAGGTGCTATCGGCAAGCTGGGCATTGCGAGTAGAAGGAGCGTCTCCAGTCTCAATGGATGAGGAGGTGACTTCGATAGACGATGAAGAGGGCGACGCAGTAATAGATGCGTGGCTCTCCTCGGAAGATGTGGCGGCACGGTGGTTCGAGGTGGCCTCTGCAGATGGTGAGCTGGTTGGGGTTGTCTGCGCAGCAGGTTTGCGCGAAGGCGTTTGGTCGTCATCGTCGTCGTTGTTCGCTTTGCGAGAGTTGTCGTCGTCGGCAGCTACGGCGGTAGTGTGGGCTGCACCCATTTGGATCGTTGTAGAGGGCATTTGGAATCCTTGGGTGGAGAAGAACTGAGGCGGTCCGTCGAATGTCTGGTCCAAGGTCTTGTAAACTGCGGTATACACAGTTTCCACGCCATCGTCGTTGTCGGCCTGAGCCTTTTGAGCAAGATTCGGACTCGACCGGCTGTCGTCAGCCTGCTTCCTGGCAGGGAAGCCATCCGGCACGCGCATGATCGGTCTGTCGCCGTTGGTGTTGTGGCTTGGTCGCGGGGTGTCTTCGTTGTCGTTTTCGTCGCGTTTGTTAAAAGAGTCCAGGTTGTGGCTGTTCTTCTTCAGGCCGCGGAAGACGCGGCCATGTGCGCCGTGCTGGTGGAATCCCATGGTTGCTGGCTCGTGAAGGCGCAGACGAAACCCTCGACAGGGCGAAAACAAGGCCTAAGTGAGGCTGGTGGTTGTGTGTGCAGCCGTGGGCTGTGTAGGAATGCAGGTGCAGGTGTTGTGTGTATGTAATGACGGTGATCGGAATGCGGGCGGCTAGGACTGCACTTCGGGCGCGCACTCGGCGGCGGAACGAATGTGTGTGGCGTAATGAATGAGTGAGGCTGGCTCGTTGGTGAAAGAGGGACAACGAGGCCGGCGCTGGTCGGAGAGAGGGAGTCGTAGGGAACGTGAGGTGGTGTGGCGCGGTGGTGGTATGGACAGAGCGACGAGCTGCAGGCAAGGAGCGCTGGCGCCGGGCGGCGTGGATGTGGTCGAGCTGGCGACGCTGGCGGCGGTTGCGAGGCAATGCCTCTTTAATCTCGGTTGTGATTTAGCCTCCATGCTAGCGCTCGCCGTACCTGGCTAGACGAAGCATATTTCCACTAGCGGCGCGCCTGAGGCCTGCAAATTGGTGCGATCGACAAGCATTGGCGTGGGGACACGGACCCTGCTTTTCTTCACGCCCACGCTCTGCCCAGCCGTGCCAGCCTCTCTCCGCCTGTTCCGCCGCCTTCACACTGCGATAAATTAATTCACTGGCCCCGGGGCTTTTGCGCGCCAATCACTGATGCGAGTGTCTTCCCCGCCCATCACTCGTGTTGTGGGCGCTCGTTCCATCCACCCGTCTGGCGCCAGAGCCCGTGGTCTTATCTCCATCGACGCCGACGTTGTCAACGCTACGAGACATGCGTGCTGCTAGAAGGATCATTAAACGCTTTGATGAACTGCTCTGTCGTCATTTGCGAAGAGCCGTCTAATCATCTGTCTGTTGCCCAGCCACTTTCATGTGCAATCAATCGCACTTTGTGTGCGTGTGCCTGCCCTCAGCCCGGATGCGCCGGCATCAGCGAAGTTCATCACTACCGGGCAGCAAAGCACCCATTGACACTGGTGCGCCAGCACGGCAACTGCGATTACTCGCGCGAGCTGTTTCACTCAGCGTCCCAGTGGAGACCGTACCATTGGTCTGTCTCCGTACACCCGGATCGCTTGACACAATCTAAGCGTTCTCGAATGCTCGCATCTCTTCAGAGAAGTCAAGCCAACCATGTATTTGATCGCCGCAATCTCGCAACCGCCTTTCGTGAGATGTCTTGACTGGTCACCATGCCGGCACGCGCATGCCACATGGATGCTTCCAAGACAAATTCCCACCGTCATGGACCGTGTGAACCCTAGCGGCAACGCAGACAATCCTGTTGGCAACAGGAGGTACAGTAAGGCGACACTGACATAGCGCGATGGTAAAAAGGACAGCACGATACACGCAGCCGCACCTATCTGCGGACGACTTGTCGGGACCACTATGTATCAAGTACCATGTTTCGCTATATTACTGATCTGCAAGACGGGATCGATTTCGCTGAGATGAGTTCGCCGTCGCAAAGATTGGGCGCCGGCGTTTCGCGTGCGCTTGAGTAGCTAGCGCACCACGCCAAACATACCTGCGACCGATCTTTGACGTGCATGTCCCGCGCTGAATGCGGTACACTTCAAGTCATGTCAATCAATTCTAGTCAATATTAATACATCTGGCGACAACAGGCGTGAATTCAACTCTAACATGTGGCAGTGTTCTTGTGTCGTCGCATGCCTGCTGCTGTCAAGACCACCTAGAGCGCTCTGAGCTGTTTGACTGGACTAGAGGAGTCAGTGTCGGAAGGACGTCGAGAGACCTGCTGCGTTTGTCTCCTCCTTCTCGTATACGTCAACACCTCTTATCATCTGCTCTCAAACTTTTGTTAAACGGAGCCTTTTGCTCACCTATAGCTGGGCCGCCATATACCAGCTTCATGTAAGAGAAGACGGTTGGCGCCTGACCCCAACCCTAACCCTACCAACATCATCGAAGTTGATCCCTATCCCGTCCCCACTTCTTGGTCTCCGAGGTCTGGATGCAGATACCAAGAAAGCACACGGAACGATCAAGTTATAACATCGCAAACGTGGAATCTCATCACAGGCGGCGAAGACATATCTTCAGATTGACTGAGGATCTCCAGTTGCTTAAAAGTATATCTTTATCATAGCTCATCAGCTCTACATTATCTACCTCTCACTCCCATCCCACCATCATGGCCCTCAACCCTCTTCCAAAAGCACTCTTCTTCGACGTCTTTGGCACTTGCGTCGACTGGCGCAAAACCGTAACCGAGACACTCATAGAAACCGCCTCCGCCGTGGGCGACACAAGAATGGTACTCATCAACAACCCCACCCCACCCTCCCCGCCACCCTCACTAACACCCCACCCCTCTAGACCCCCGGCGACTGGGCCACCTTCGCCCAAGCCTGGCGCACCAGCTACCTAACCTTCACGCGCCGCCTGGCCGCAGACCCCAGCCTCCCCTACCGCACCGTCGACGAACACCACCTCTCCTCCCTGCAGTCGCTGCTCGAGCAGCACAACCTCTCCACCCTCCTCCCGCACCACATCGTGCACGACCTCAGCCTGATCTGGCACCGGCTCGCGCCCTGGCCCGACGCCGCCCCGGGCCTCGACCTGCTGAACAGCCTCGGCATCCAAACCGCGACGCTGACGAACGGCAACCTGTCGCTGATCAACGACCTCGCGGCCTTCGGCGCGCTGCCCTTCGCGCACGTCCTCAGCGCGGAGATGTTCAGCAGCTACAAGCCCAACCCCGCGGTCTACTTGGGAGCGGCCGAGAAGCTGGGCCTGAAGCCCGAGGAGTGCGGGATGGTGGCGGCGCATTTGGGGGATTTGGAGGCGGCGCAGAAGTGTGGGTTCAAGACGGTTTATGTGGAGAGGAGGGATGAGGAGAGGGATGAGGAATTGAGGGGGAAGGAGGGGTTGGTGGATGTTTGGGTGCGGGAGGGGGAGGAGGGGTTTGTGGAGGTTGCGAGGAGATTGGGGGCTTGAAGGGGTCTTCTCGTTTGGGATATCGTGACGGCCAGTTCTACTCGTATTTTACCGGAAAGAAAATTGACGCTGAAGGCGGTGAGAGCTTCGTAGAGCCCTCAATCACGAGAAGAAGCCGCGCCATACAACGTTTTCTGGTCCGCGGGACCACTATCTGTTGTCTCTTACGAGTGGAATCCGTTCCCCCATTCCCCCTTAAAACGGAAACGACGCTACGACATCAATGGGCGATAAAGCACAGTAAGTAGCCACAAGGTACACATGAGGTCGTTGCACAAGCCAAGCCGGACCCAACAATGTTCGCAAGGCGCTCAACTTCTCCTTAGCTGGACGTTGTAAAGAAGAGCCCACCTTTGGTTTTCAAATGCCATAGACAATGTCGTATACCGGAATTAGTTCACCAGTGGAAAATACCACTGTTACAACCTCAGTCGTGGCGACACAGCCGTAGCTACAGCTTTCCTGCACAGCCCTGACCAGACTGATGACTTCTGCAGTCTCGCCTTGGCACGTGTACAACATTGTCAGCCACATGTGTCCCGCAGACTGTCGTCCAATCGTCGAGACTGTAGCCGCGCTGTCGACTGCACAGAATGCAGACAGTCAGATCAGGCTGTGTCGAGGTGCACTGAGTAGTATGACCTCAGCCTTGCACTGCGATGGACACTTAAGACGATCACCACCGCCGCAAAATCAGTTTACGAAGAGGAAAGCGATCTTCGTAAAGGCATCCATTCAAAACAAGACTCGTTCGAACAGCTTCCACCCGTCTAGATCCCCACGCACATCTCACAATGGGGACTACCATCACCTTCAGCATCTCATCCACCTCCATCACCACCACCACCACCTCTCGAACCAGCACCATCCCCTCCCCAGCCATAACAACAACCTTCACGCCACCTTCAGCCTGCACAGAATCTCACTTTACCATGCTTTCCTCCCCCTCCTACCTCGTCTGGCTCAACGAACCCCTCCCCGTGCCCTCCAGCACCGTCTCCGCCTGCTACCCGCCCGAGTTCCTCGCCGCATACGCCACTTCCACCTCCGACCTCTCCAGCGTGCCGCCCATGAGCCCGCTCGTCTGCCCGCTGGGCTGGACGACGGTCACGAGCGCGCCGGGGGACTACATCGCTTGCTGCCCTGCGTTGGTGACTCCCCTCTCGCAGCTATGCTGCAATACTTTGAGGAAGAGGGCTGAAGTTATAGCGCACAGGAACTTCAAAGGCACCCCGCCCAAGAACGACACGCCGCTCGACGGCTTCCGCCCGTTCTACGGCGGCACGTGCTACTCCGACGCGACGGTCGGGCAGGTGCTGTCTGTCACGCAGTACAACGACCGGAGCGTTGTTGGGTCGTCGCAGTGGACTGTGACCGCGACGAGCGCGCAGGTGTATGCAAGGCCGATCGGTGGGTATGCGATGGAAGAGGCGATGGTGACGAGGACGGTGGAGGTGAGTTGTGGGCGTATTGGTTTCGGGAAAGGGAGCTGACGGGGAAGTAGAGGACTGGGTCTGCGACGGGAGCGCGGTGTCGGGTGAGAGCGAAGGGGGGTTGATTGATGGGGTGTTGCTCGTGTGGTTGTTGGTACTGTTTTGGGGTTGGGGCTGTGCGTTGCTGCGGTTGTTTTTGTGCTGTTGAGACGGTGTCGACGGCGGAAGCTTGAGCTGCAGGGTGCGCGAGACTCGATGCAGATGCCTCCAGAATCGTTCTGGGAAAGAGAAGGCCCAGACCGACCGAGTCGAAACAGAACCGGCAGAGCTGGAGGAGAGCAGCATCGCTGAGATGCCGACCCCGCAGGCGGAGCTGGAAGGCAGAAGCCCGTGAAGCAGTCGATCATAGCAGGAATCCGGCCATCACGGAGACAAGAACGATCCAACCAGAAACCTTCATCCCTCCTCCAGCACTCACACTCTCCCCAACCCCCATCCCCGTCTCCCTCGCATCCCCACCACCCTCACCTTCCATCTCATCCCCATCCCCAGCCCTCGTCTTCAAAACCCTAACCCTCGTCACCACGCCTTCTCCCCCATCCAGGCCCCCACAGCTTGTCGTCGACGTCACTGTAGCCGTCACCTCACCACTGACCGCCGTTGGCGTAGCGAAATGCGCGCTCCACAACTGATCCGGCAGCTGAGAAGCCCACAACAGAGAGATTGAGCTCGCTTGCGAGGAACTCCATTCGGGCGAGCCGGCGGCGGCGGTGCAGACGGGGTCGATTCCGGGGACGCCGGGGGAGGCGCAGTCGGTTTGGCGGCGAGCGAGCTGAGTCGGGGAGGTGGTTGTTGATTGGCTAGTAAGGCTGATGGAGGATGAAGAGGAGGCGTTGAGGTAGAGGCGCTCGACGTTTGCGTAGAAGCAGATGGGGTCGTCGAGAAACATTTGGTACTCGGGCGCGGTGAGGAGGTCACGCTGGAAGCTGAGGCGGTTGGGGGACGACGCGGCCATTTCGATGACGACGTCTTTGCTCAGCAGGCGCGGGTCGGAAGCGAAGGTGTAGGTGACGTTGTTTTGCGTGAGCAGGTAGCTGGCTGTGGTGTTGGTCGCGCCGTCGCTTGTTGAGGCGACCTGCGTGGGCCGAATATCTGATGGGTGGACGGCGGTTGGGCCATAGGGGGATCGCGACTGGTCGTTATCGTCATCGTCACCGCTGGTCAGGTCGATGACCTGGCTTAGCAGGTCGAAGACTTGATGGGCTGCTTCTATCGCGGTCTCCAAGAGCTCCTCGTTCTTGCCCGAGGATTCTGGCCTTTGTTGGAAAGGGGACGTGGAGTCCACTGCTGTACCACGGCTGGCGCTCCCAGCACCGAATATTGCCCCACTTCCAGCTCCATCGATCTCCGCGGGCCTTGCAGAACCAGACTGATGGTACGGAGACGCAGGAAGCGGTGCGTCTCTTGGGGGTGCCTTGGGTGCGACAAAAGCACGCTCATGGACTGAGATAGCTTGAGCGGCGACAGCGGTGAGGAGACTGCAAACCAGGGGACGCATGCTCAAGTGAAGATGTTGGGAGCAACAGAAAGGAAGACATACGGAACAATGTTTGGAGAAATGGCCCAGTACCTACCTTGTGGACATTATGCGGTAAGTCGGCGCTATGATCCTTCGTGGTATGAAGAGACCAATGGCGTATTCTGAGATTGCTTCGTTTTCAGCCTCAGCGCGCTATGCCTATGTTGACTTGAAGCGGCCAGAGTAGTGTTCGTGGCTGTTTTGGGGCCATGCTGATGCACACTGGCATTCCAAGACAGTGAGGATGTCATAAAGATGTGCTGCGATAGGATGGAAACAAATCGGTAGTCTGACAAGACCGCCGTCTTGGTAAGCACTTGGTTTGACCAGGCTGAAGAAGCTGGCGTCGGTCCAGCTTCACCGTTGCTGGTGGCTGCAGCGGATCTCTGCACAAGCCGCCGTACGGTGCTTTCGCTTCTGCAGATCTCATGACTGCGTGTCATGAGAAGTGGGTAGTACAAGTTTTCTTGAATCGTACAGAATACCTTTTCGGCGTGAATAGTTGCAAAAGCGCTCTCGGCCAGGGAAAGAAAAAGAGACGCGATGGACTTAACACAGAGAGAATCGTTGTCTTCAAGTCTCATGCCAGGCATCTTCACTCTTGCAGTGGACTTCAAGCGCCGCATGAGGCAGCGGTCTCGTCTTGTTTCTCTGAAAATTCGAAGCACTGCCGTGTCTTGAAGGTCGGGTATTGGTGTTTTCTCCCAGACCAGTCACTTCACGCGGCGATAGGCCAAGGCGAACAAGGTCGAGGCCTCAGCTCGCCCGCGTCCGTCTCCACACCAGGCAAGAGGGCACGCGACACCGCGCCAGCAGCCGGCAGCAGCAAATGTTGGTCGTAGCGAATTAAGCAGTATATTCCGCCCATAATAGCATCGAGTGTTTGGTCGATGGCGTTGATCGTAAAATGTGCCTCGCTACCATCAATTTTTGTACGAGAAACAAGAGGAGACGTCAGCGTTTCCAGCCGCTGAACCGGCTGGCTGGCTTTGCTGGGCTGCGCGCGTCACTCCAGACTCACAGATCTCGCCCGTGCCTAGCTCCAAGCCAAAACTACCTAACCTTATCCGCTGCCTCTCGTCAACCCTGCTCGCACCGCATTTCTTCCTTGCCTTTGCCACCGCTGCACTGCTTACACCAGCGTCGCTTTGTTTCCGCATTTCGCCAATGATCTAGTCCGCCGTAATGTCTTCTACCAACCCCGACGTCTCGCGCGTCGCAGGGCCCGCCGCCATGGCGAAGCCCGGTCAGCCCTCGCAGAGCAACGGCAGTGGGTCGCAGAGCCGCGCATCCTCCTCCGCCAACCCCAATGGCGACGGCAAGCCCAAGAAGAAGCGCCACCGCGCTGGCAAAAACCGCAAAAAGAGACGCCAGAGCTTCGCCGCCGCCTCTGAGGCCTCCGAAGCCGTTGGCCCCGAGCGCCCCTCCGTCATTGACGCCAGGACGGCGACCCAGCAGGCCAGCTTCTACAGGCTGAACCACGGCAATCGCAGTAATACGAGCTTGGAGAGTGAAGCGTTGTTGGATCACAGAGAACAGAGCACACCGTCAGCCAGGCGCAGGAGCATCCAGCAGGGCTTCACCCGCCCGAGCTTGCCGTTTGGCCGGGAGAAGCAGAGACCGTCGCAGTCTTCGGTGCCCACTAGCGCTGGGCCGAAGGCCAGGGCGGCGCGCTCGCACGATGTTGCCATCAGCGAGGACGACGAAGACCTTGCGCCTGATGCCACAGATCGTACCCCTCTGCTTGGATCCTCATTTGGCCGAGGAAGGCCCCAAATCTCTCGCGACAACTCGAAGTCGAACTATGGCAGCCATCAGAAGGGTCGCCGCTCGTCGGTTCACTCCAAGGCATCGTCGAAGAAATCGAAGAAAAAGATCGATGTTGGAGGACTTGTTGGCGACCGATTTGAAGACGAAGATTACGACGTCAACAACCCGCCTTCCGTCCCTGGATCACCCAAGCTTGGATCTCTCGACGATGTCATGGTCGCCGACATGCCTTCCACCAGCCACTCTGATCGAGGCAGGGACGCGATCATCAACATTGACTTCGATCGCGAGGAGGACGACCGCTTTAACAGCATCTCTCCGGATGCCATGCGCAGGCGGCACACAGTGGCCGACTTGGCCGAACGGGATGTCTGTTTCCCTGCAAACGCTTCGGAAATGGGCGATGATGACGCCGACCGTCGTTCTCACACCAGCTCTCGCCAAAGGAGACGGCGCAGGCCGAAGCAGTGGCCCGATCTGGAGATTCTGGAGGAGTGGAGCCGCGAGGAGAAGGAAGAACGTTCGCAGCAGGAATACATTCGGGCCAAGAAGATCTCCGAGCCCGTCATGGTTGGAGGTAGACTTCGCCCAAGGAAAAACGTGTGGCACCGCGAGGAAGACGACGCGCCATTCCGCTTTACCTACTTCAACGAGCTTTTCGAGGAGACCATCCACGCGCGGACGATTAGTGACCTCTGCCAGGACGGTGGCACCTTCCGAGAACTCTTCATCCCGGATCCCGTTGAGCTTAGTGACGAAAGCGAGGATGACGAAGACGAAGAGGAGACTCCAGGCATGGAAAGACCACCCATGTCTGCTCTCAATGGTCGCATTAGCGGGGTTTCAAAGGCACCCGTTCCTGTAGGCCAAGCTGAGAATGGGCTTGAGGGCAAGAAGCCTAGCACAGGCACCAACACGCCCTCCGGACGTGCCTCACAAGCGCCGACACCCGTACCTGGCAAGGCACAGCCAACGAAACGGTACGGTGCTAGGCCAACCTTCTGGCTCGATGTGCTCAGTCCGACAGAAGTCGAGATGAAGGTTCTCGCGAAGGCCTTCGGCATCCACCAGCTTACCATTGAAGACATCTTGATGGACGAGCCTCGCGAGAAGGTCGAACTGTTCCAGTCATACTACTTCGTCAACTACCGTTCTTTCGAGCAAGACAAGGACAACGAAGAATACATGGAGCCCATCAACATGTACGTCGTCGTCTTCCGCGACGGCGTGATCACTTTCCACCACTCGCAGACCCCCCACCCCGCCAATGTCCGCCGCCGCATCCGCCAGCTCAACGACTACATGAGCCCGACCGCCGACTGGGTCAGCTACGCGATCATCGACGACGTCACCGACGCCTACGCGCCCATGGTCCAGCAGATCGAGAACGAAGTCGACGACATCGACGACGAGATCCTCTACATGCACCAGCACTCGGCCGACGACGCTGCGGAGAAGGAGACCAACGTCCTCACCAAAACCAAGAGCGAGCGCGCGCAGGGCGCCACGACGCAAGGCGACATGGGCGGCGTCAAGACTGAGGGCGAGAAGACGGCCGGCGAGAGCGGCGGCGACATGCTGCGGCGCGTCGGCGAGTGCCGCAAGAAGGTCATGGGCCTGTACCGCCTGCTGGGCAACAAGGCGGACGTCATCAAGGGCTTCGCGAAGCGCTGCAACGAGCACTGGGAGGTCGCGCCGCGCTCGGAGATCGGGCTGTACCTCGGCGACATCCAGGACCACATCGTGACGATGACGGGCAACTTGAGCCATTACGAGAAGTGAGTTTCCTTCCCCCGTCTTTACTTTGCCATCCCACCAAGCCCCTCAAAAAACTAACAACACCTCCCAGCCTCCTCTCCCGCGCCCACAGCAACTACCTCGCGCAGATCAACATCCGGATGAACGAGCGCGCGGAGCAGACGGCCGACGTGCTCGGCAAGCTGACGGTGCTGGGCACGATCGTGCTGCCGATGAACATCGTGACGGGCATGTGGGGCATGAACGTCTGGGTGCCGGGCCAGGAGTACGAGGGCAACCTGACCTGGTTCTGGTGCATCACGGCGGGCCTGTTCGGCTTCGGCATCACGTGCTATTTCATCGCCAAGAGGGTTTACGGGATCGTTTGAGGTGGGGCAAAGAGGTGGTGGGATACCCCTGGGTTCCTCCTTTTTTTTTTTTTTTTTTTGGGTTCCATTTTTTGGGTTCCATTTTCGCTGTGCTGAGAACTGCGAGAACTCGCCGCCGTTCGAAGCGCGTTCTGCGAGCGCCTTGTTTCTTCGCTTTTTCCTCCGACGAACGGATCTTGAGACACTTGTTCCGCGAGCGCGCCGCTCTTCTGGACGAAGTGCAGACGAGACTTATGGGCGAACGTCTTTAATCGATCGATCGGTCGGCGTTCGAATGGACTTGCGAGACTGGTTTTCTTATTTAGACGATGTGTGCGATTATGGGAGGCATGGGGGACTGACTACTACTATACACGAGGTTCGCGGCGCGATACATGTACATAGAGCTGTCGATTGTTGGAATATCCGTTCGGGACAGAATGAAAGCTGGGTATCTCTTGCTTCGATCACTTTACCCAAGGCGCTTTGGACGAATGGTTGCAGCACAATTCTTCAGAAGAGGCTAGGCACGCTAGCATCTATTTCGCTATAGCCACTGTCTATTGGTACATGCTCGTGTCTCAGCCTCGCTTTCACCCCATCCTCGCTCGGGACTCCTTCACATGCCCTCAAACCCATCCTCATCCTCGGCGTCAACATCGCCCTCAGCGATCTCCTTTGCAAGCTCCCTCTCGCGTTCGCGCGCCTTGGTAGCCTCCGCGATCTCCTGCCGGTGCTTGTGCATTGGGTAGCGCATAGCCATGACGCACTCGTCGCGCATGGCGAGCAGGGCCGAGATACGGGCGTGGAAGGCCTCGCTGGGCTCGGTGGTACTGTAGGCGTCGCGCTGGGGGACGGTGACCATGTGGCCCTGAGCGTGGTCGAGCGAGGCCTCGATGACGCCGTCGCGGATGGCCTTAGCGGTGATGTACTCGGCGCTCTCCTCGCTGTCGACGCCCAGGCGCGTGCAGATGTCGCGCAAGCTGATGCGAGAGTACGAGAGCGAGAGCATGCGCACGCCGGTCTTGATGACGTTCTGGCGCAGACGCAGGATGAGCGTGTAAGTGCCGTCCTTCTTGAAGACGGCCGCGAAGGTCTCGACGCACTTGAGGAAGGCTTGGAGGTCGCCTACGCGCACGGCTTGGACCAGCTTGAAATAGGGGTGGAGGGCTGCTTCGAGGTTCGGCTGGCGGAAGAGCGAGCGCTCGGGGATGTCGCCCATGAGGAGGTTGACGACGACTAGCAGCTTAGTCGCCTGCTGGTAGAAACCTGCGGCTGTGGAGGAGGTTGGGGATTTACGAGTGGCAGAGGTGAGGTGCTCGTGAGCCTGAGTGTACGAGAGCTGGATCGCGCGAATGCGGCCGAGGTAGTAGAGGTAGCGGCAGACCTGGTTGTTTGACGCAGTTGTAGGAAACTGCGTCTGCGCGATGAGCAGGTCGGCCTGTGTGATGTCGGATGTGGAGATGTAGTTGCGAAGGAGCAGTACGGTGACGGCGGCCTGGGTGTCGGCATCCTTCCTCAAAACGGCGGAGCGAAGCGCGGCGAGCAGCTTCGGTCTGACGTTGATAACGGGCGACTGCTTCGAAGGAGGCTTCGGGTTGAGCTGCTCGTGGAAGAGAGAGTAATAGTAATAGGCCTTGGAACCGATCGGGTCCAGAGTCCTCCGGTTGAAGTCGCGAAGCTTCTCCACGAACTTATCGCTGAAGTTGGCGCCCTTCTCATATTGCTCGTTGTCGTACAAATAGACCTGTAGCTTGTCAGTATCCCCGTATACTCAACCGTGCCATCATCTTCATCTTACCTGGACAAGCACGCCAAGGTACGACCAGATCTCAGGAATCTGCTCCTCATCGCTTTCCTTGCCAGCCTTCGCCCCACCGTTTTGCGCAACAGCCGCAGCGTTCTGCGGCAGCAAACCTTCTAATACTCGTCTCGCAGGGTTGTTGGCGTTAGGGAAGGCTGTTCGGAGGGCGATGAGGATGGCGGTGGCTACGTCCTTGTGTTTCCGGATGGTGGAGATGGATCGCAGCGCGCGGAGTGTGAATCGGGAATCGAAGGTCTCGACGGCTTGGTTGAGAAGGGCGAAGTTGTCGATTATTACTGGAACGTGTGTCAGTATGTGTGTCGATCTACAATGATGGATGGCGGTGTTGGGTGTCCGTACTGCGCTCGATGGGCTTCTCAGGCGCCGGTCCTGACGCCTCGATCTGCTTCTCGCCTACTACGGCGTCGACTTCCATCTTGTCCGCCATGGTGGAGCAGACAGAGGATCGTGGGTGTTGGAAGGTTGATTGTGGTGTTGGCAGTGGCGGGCTGGATGCTGCGTTGCGCTCTCGTGATGACGGGCAGCTCTCGCAGCATGAGGTCGGGCTTGGCGAAGCGCAGCCGCCAGTTGACATCACACGCGAGAGCCGCATTCACAACGCGTCGGCAGAGATAAAAGTGCGGTTAGTGAGCAACCTGGCCAAACACGCAAGAAACAGCGAAATTGTGCGAGAAATGAAGCTGTTCAAAAAATTCTCCACCAACAATGCAGTTGTACCCTGCAGCATTTCGAAACAAAACTCTCATATCTTGCAAAGCCCTCCAGGCCGTAACTCGTCGTCCACCACCCCACTAAGCTGCGTGAAAGTAAACATCGCGTTTCTCTGCGGTCCGAATCCCTACAAACCACACCAACTTGGACCACAACGCACAACCTCGTGCAGACCTCGACAATGGCTTCCCTCCTCTCCTCCCACCTGGAGCAAATCTCCCTCTGCTCCAACTCAATCGCCGAGCTTCCCTTCCAAGGCCCCAAGATCTTCACCAACGCCCTCCTCTCAACCCACGATATCACCGCCCTAATCCGCGACACCGAAGCGCACGAACGCGCCCTCTTCCACCTCGCCCCACCACCTCTCCCTACCAAACCTTCCAACCCCGAATTCGCCTCAACCGCCGCCGCCAGCACAACTGCGGCGCCCTCACACCGCCGCGCGACAGTCTACGGTGGCCCACGCCAGCCCAAGAACAAAGCCGTCGCTGCCGTGCTAGGCGGCAACCTGTACGCGCGGACGCGCGCGCCGGACTCTACGCGCCAGAAGGGCGAGATCGATGTCGAAGCGCTGCTGCATGGCGCCGAGAAGCTGGCGGCCGTCTACCCGATTGCGGGCGCGGGGGAGAGGATCGCGCAGTTGAGGAGGCGGCATCAGCAGCTAGCGGCAAACATTGAGCACTACGAGGGGCGGGTTGCGCTGCAGGCGCGGGAGCTGGAGAGGATGCATAGGCCTTCGGGGATGAGTGATTACGGCGAGGAGGAGGATGAGGTTATAGGCGAGGATGTTGAGGCTGGTGGGGAGGAGGAGTTTGTTGCGCCGATGACGAAGGAAGATCTGTTGAGGGAGGAGGAAGAGATTAGGGAGCTGGAGAGGAAGAAGAGGGGGCTTGAGGAGAGGGTTACGGGAATGGAAAGGGATTTGGGAGGATTGATGAGGTAAACGGGCCTATTTTCCTCACGGTGTCAAGATAGGGAACGAGGATAGTCCTGATCCGTTTAGAGAAGAGGCGGAACAAGAGACGGAAAACGAAGAAAATCGGGGCGAGGCCCGCACGATCACCCACAAGGTCCAAGCAACTTCCCGACAAACCAACGCCGCCCTATTTCGGATGAAAACAGCGAAGTATCAGTCGAGCCAACCAAAGCGGTCCAGCCTGAGCATATTGCCAAGCCCAAGATCAGAGAGAGACGAGAAAGAGCCGAGCAACACGGCGACGTAAGTTGTGGCCAAAGAATTTGGCCCACAGAATCTGCAACTTCCAACCAACATGGTGGCAAGCGCAAGGGGAAAACGGAGGCGCTTGGCTGTCACGAAGATCAGCTTTAAAGGCGCCTTGGGAAGGCCCACTGAGAGAGCAGGAGGTCGATTCGAAGGGGTTGCAGCAGGCGGGAGGAGTCCTGATCATGAACCAGGAGTGGACTTCAAACAGCAGACTCGAGACCGGCAGAGCAAGGGTGGCTAGAAAGTGTCGATACGTTGCAGAACGTGAAAAATACGAGATTGAGATCAAGAAGACTGCAGCCCTACACAACTCCGCCGACGTGATGGCAACAAAGGGATGCAGTTCGTGAATGCCACTTTGCGGCGTGAAATTTCGAAAATATAAATCGTCAATTCAAACCTCTACAAAAACAAGAGACACAAGGAGGGTATCTGCGCCGCGCGTTGTCATCGGTCCCATGTTCCCGGATAAAGGTACCGCCACTGGTCAGATGAATGCTCGTGCCATAATTCGTCACAGTTGAAGCAGCCGACTAATCCTCATCGAAGATTGCAGTGGCGTTGATCAGGATCGTGTCCATAACCCTCGCCTGCAGGCCGGCGTCAGCGATCTGAGGGCCGGTGTGGGCGCCCATAAGACTTGGTCTGAAGAATGTGTCAGTAGGTAGTCGTGATGCTTTGAAAGGCAAGGTACTTACGCAAAGCAAATGGCGAGGTTCGAATTGCCCATGCGGTTGCGGCTTTCATTTTGCATCACACGGTGAAGGTGCAGCACAAGAGCGCGGAGAGTAGCGTAGTTGGGATCGGGCAGGTCGTTGATGTTCTGGTGCAAGGCGTCGCGTCTGGCACCTTCATCTTCAATTCGCGCGGCGTCGATGAAGGCGCTGTATGCTTGGTTTGTGAACAGTGGGTCGGGCAGGTCGCGGAAAAATTGCTTCAGCAGCGTTGCTACGGAGTTCACATCGTGGTAGAAGTTGGCTGGGTTCCTGAAGTCCAAGTTGGGCGCGTGTTGATTGAAAGCGTCGCGCAGGGCGTTGACGTGTGAAGCTGTGCCGGACATACGATAGATGCCTTCCACGTCCAGACCGAACAGATCGACGGCTTGCATGCACTGGTAGACAACCATAGGCACAGCGGATTGATCCCGGGAGAACAGCTCATCGAGGCTGACGCCGAAGACTGGGCGGGAAGGTTGCTTTGTTGCCATGGTAGGTGGGACGGGGAAGTCTGAGGTGCTCATTGGGCTCATTGTGTTGCGATTAGCAGCTGAGATGGAACCAGTTGTCTGGTTTGGCGGGTACCCCGAGCCAGGAGTAGATGGCGATCCAACGCGCTCCGAAGGGTGGAGCGGGTAAGGTGGGTTACTAGGGCCATCTCGACCAGGGGTCTGTTGTGTACCGTAAGGGTTTTGCTTCTGGTCGTAAGGGAAGGCGTCACCTGGACCGCCGGGGGATTGTGAAAACCCGTAGCCGCCAGGAGAGTGAGCCGACTGTCCGTAGGACGGTGACGAGCTTTGTTGTGGCGCTGAGCCGTATCGGCTGTTTGCTGATCCTGAAGGAGGAGGAACCGTGTGAATACCAAGGCCTCCGACTGCTGGTGCTTGTGTCATGGCGGAGGAAGGCTGGGGCACTGGCTGTTGCTGCTTTGGCGCAAGTGTAGGGTGCTTCTCATATTTGATCTCGCTAGGCATGGGGGGCACCTTTCCACTGTGGCTTGCAACATAGTTGTTGAAGTCCTTGTCATTGTCGATCTCGACAACCAATTCACGCAAGCTCTTCTGACCGGACGGAGCCTCCTGGTCCGACAATGGGCTCACCGCCAGACCGTTGCCCAGCAGCAGCTTCTCGTTGAAAGTGGCGTACTTCTGCAGCTGTAGAGCAAGAGCCGTGTCGCACTCTCTGATCAAAGACTGTAACGCCTTCACGGCCTGAGGGCGGCCTGTTCTCAATAGATGGTCGCGCTGCGTCTTAGCCTGCCGTACTCGTTCCTCATACTCGCCGTCTGCAGCCTGAACCTTGTGCAGAAGGTCGGACTCGACCTGCTCGGCACTCTTGGGTCCCTTCAGACCCAATCTTCTGCTGCCTTTGGTGTCACCAGTCCTGGCGCGATCGTAGCTCTCTGCCAGTGTGTCGTAGCGAGCTTTCGCTTTGTGCATGGCCTGCTCAGCATCGTATGCCTTCTTCTCCGCATCGAGACCCTCGTGCTTCTGCTGCTTCCTCCCGCGTTCGATCTCAGCAGTCAAGTTGTTCAGATCTTCGTGCATCTGGTGGAGGGAGAGCGCGAATTGCATGCCGTTATCGCCCATGCGCTCATGAACGCGCAGGACCTCGCCCAATTGCAAGGCATAGCTTCCGCTCTTCGAGTCTGGTCTTCGAGAAAGGTCCAACTGCGCTTTCGCAAGACTCTTGAGCCCCTTGGCTTGCTCTTCCTCTAGCCGAGACCGTTTCCGGAGGAAATCGGCGAAATCACGCGCGGATGCTATACTCTGCTTCAGACGGTTCAGGAGGGTGTTGATGCCGATGTCCGAGTACATGACATCCTCGACGGCTTTGGGCGGACCGGTAGGCGCATCGTTGGGCGCTGCAGCTGGCGCGTTCGTGGTGGAGGGGCTTTCGGGTCCCGACCCATTGGCGACATGGAGGGTGTCGCCGTTGGGCTCGTCTAGGCTGTTCTTGCTGTTCTTGTCAGACATCATGCACGCAGAGATGGTGTGTCTCAGCGAGAGTGGTGTGTGCGGCGGCCTCCAGCAGGGAAAGGGTGGACTAATGTCGGCGGGTGAGTACAGACGGCGACAACTAGCTATGTATAGACTGACGACTATTGTCGTTCGCCCGACCCTGGCCTTGCCTAGCGCTGCCCTTGTCCGCGTGGCTGAGCCAGCTGGGATTCGCGTGCCGCGCCTCACCTCACTACGTCACCCGCTAGCCGGGTTTGAGCAAACGAGCAGCTCTCGATTAGGAAGTCGATTGGCAGACATCGACATCGAGCCCGCCCTGCTGTCACCTGACTCTCAGATATCGCATACGACGCACAAGACAGACGACATGGCCGACGCACAACCTCCTCTCAGTTGGCAGCACTCTGCCGATATCAACAACCCAACCATCTCCGAGAACTTGCCCGAAGAAGTAGTCACATGCCTTCAGAATGCTCGCTTTGTATGCCGATGGATTTCTTGAAGATATACGCGAAAAAGCAAGACATTCTAACATTCGCGCAGCTCCATCTGGCAACATGCACCGCCAACATCCCTCACGTCTCCCTCATGAACTACACCTACCTGCCCTCACATCCCTTCGTCTCGGATAAGCTCCAACCCGGCCCAGTCATCGTAATGACAACGAATCCCTCGTCAAAGAAGACTATCAACCTCGTCCAAAACCCCAATGTCAGTCTCCTGGTCCACGACTGGGTCTCGTCACGGCCTCCGCACATGGCCGATCGTGAGCGCAGTCCTGTCGGCGCAAGAGCCGGCCGCAGCAGTCTTGCGAACATGTTGATGAGCATGAACTCTGCCGCGGTCTCTTCGATATCAGCTACGATCAATGGCTCTGCGACTGTGCTGGAGAGCGGGACAGAGGAAGAGAAGTGGTGCAAGCAGCAGCATTTGGCGAACAACACTTTCGAGGGTCAGGCAGATGGCTCGGAGCAGATGTTTGGCACAAGCCCGACGAGCGCGAGGACGGGAGACGGTGGAAGGGGAAGCTATATCGAGGATGAAGAAGTAAAGGTTGTGGTCGTGAGAATACGAGATGGCAGGATCAGTGACTGGAAGGGTGGGGTCAAAGATTGGGTCATTGCTGAACCTGGACAGGACGCGGCTGAAAGCGGCGCCGCCTCAAGAATGGTCAACGGTATTTTGGAAGGACACTGAGTAATATGATACGTATCAACTTCAAGGTCGTACTGCGTTGAGAAGGCAAGAACAGAATGGTTGGTGCTTTTCAGCCTTGAATTGACCAACATGCCGCTGACTTATCCTGCTGATCGGAAGTTGTCAACTTGTCTTCTCTGTGATACCGACTGCCACTGAGTAGGCTCAGCTTTTGCCCGCGATGCGTCTCTGCGCAACAAGCGCTTTTTTGCAGCCATGCCTGAGTACCGATCTTCGATCTCAACTTCTTTCCTAAGCCATTACCATCGCTCCTTTCTGTCTCTCCACATGATATAGTCACCACAGCCACCACATTTTGGCGCCCGCTCCGTGCCACGTGACGGGCAGGACCATTCAACAGCCTCGCGATTATCCCTCGCAACTTCCTCCCTAAACTCGATTCTACACAGTGAACACAACGCCAATCCACCGCAACAAGTGGAACTGCATATCCACATCCCATCGACCATCTCGGAAAGCTGTTCATGATTGATTATCGCAGCCCCCAGCGCTCCAGCTTCCGACAGCAACGATATAACATCCGGCCTGTTTCTGAGTTGGCGCTGGAGGTTTACGCAAGTTCGTACCACAATTTCGCGGCCACGGCTGCTGTCGGACGGTGTTCCGAGGAAAATGATTCGAGAAGCCGCAAGGAAGTCAGGAATATTGATCGTGTCTCCTCGCTGATGAGGAAGAAGACAATCGCTGAGTTTCTTACACACCTCGACCAGAAGGGTCTCAACCTGGTATTTGTCCGCTACTGCATAGACTCGCGCTTGGGTTTCCAAGTAATGTTGATCCTCGGTCTCAACGACATGGCTTTCGAGACCGTACAGATGGCGGAGAACCAACATCATAGCATCCGAATCATCGTCGCATAGCTTAATCACTTTCTCCTTGTTCTCCTTCGAAAGCATCAGCAGGCCTGTCGGCATTCGCGAGAGGCATGTTCGCATACCTGAAACGGTCCGAGGATGAGCTTGTGAAAGTATGCCGACGCGCGGCACAAGACGATGCGGTGAACATGGACTGATCTGTCACTAAGCTGAATGGTGAGGTCGGAAAGAGTCGGATCGTCGAAAAAGTCCTTGTAGAGATTCGAAGGCAGTCCAGTCCTGTCCGGTTGTGCCATGTTTAATCAGACTATGAGCTTTGTGTCGGTGGGTGACGATCTTTGTTGGCGTTGGCGGTAAGATCGCGTATAGGAAGAGCTGTGGGCGGAGTAAAATGTGTGTCGTGAAAGAGGAAAGGCGGCAAGGTTGGTCGCGACTTCCTAGACCTCACTTTTTGTTTTAGGTACGTCGCTCCACGCTTGAACGGATGCATGACTTGGTATGACGCTCATAATCCACATCGTAGACGTGAATGAGATGATAATAGTCTCTTTATTAACCGAAGTCTAGCTGCCTAAAATCGTCGTATCATATTGTCCAAAAGTACTATGTGATCTAGTCCTCCTTCCTCAGGTGAACGTTCATTCTACAAAGAAGCCACCAACTCCTCAATCTCTTTCAAGGACTTCGTCTTTATACCCAGCAGCTCGTTGTCGTTGTTCTCGCTCCATAGGTTGCCATACTCAGAATCGAAGATGCTGACTACAATGAACCCGAACATAGCCGCTCCAATCTGTTCACCTCCCTGTTGAAGCTGCTTGTAAGAGTCCTCCAGCAGCTGCTTTGTAGAAGCGTCTTGGCTCTCGACTGTCGCATCCGGCTTGACCTTGCGGATAATCTCGACAAGCTCGTTCTGAGAGAGCGCGGCGCTCTGCACATATACTGCGCAGTTGTGCGTCTCTTCCGGGTGCTTCAAAACACCAACGACAGCCTTTCCGATATCTGCCAGCGTCGTGGTGCTGTGTCTGTCGTTGCCGCCATCATAAACACGAGTAGGACCCTTGAAGTTGGCCCAGACACCGACCTGAATGCCCCAATCGAGGAAGAGACCGGTGTTGATGACCGTCCAGCTGATATGCGAGGACTTTTGGTGGAGACAGTCTTGCGTGAGCTTCTTTCCTTTGAAGACAGGCAAAGCGGCCGTCTTTGAATTGCCAGAGATGTTGGACCCGAACTCCGAAGGGATGAAGCGCTTGACCCCAGCGGCAATGGCGGCATCGATCAAGGCTGGCTGGGTGTCGTGCTGAGGAACAGCGGAAATGTAAGCGTCGTTGCCCTTCAAAGCCTCGACGATAGAGTCGTGAGAGCTATAGTCGACTTTCTTGACCTTGACGGTAGATGGAAGACCAGATGCTTTGTCGCTTTGCGAGAGTACGGTTACTTCGAAGTCGGCGTCTACAAGGGCTTTGATGATGGTGGGGCCAAGGTTGCCGGTGGCGCCAGAGATGGCGATTTTCTGGTAGGTCATTGTGTGAAGAGTTTTAGACTTGATGGGAGGAGGTTGAAGTGTTGAATGTTGGTTAACTATATCGAAGAGCTTTTGCTAGGTATACTTGCATCGGAGAGTGGAGATTTGCAGGTTATATATGGGGAACCCCATCGACACCATCCGCAACACTGTGCCGGATCACGCAAACAGAATGCGTGTAGGTGTGGTGATCCGGTCTCAACTAGATGTCCGGATGTGTAATGTCTTTAAGTCCGGACCTCAAGGCGGCGGAACGTCGCGGAGGGCATTCCGCCGCAGCCAGAATCTCGCTCCTCTTGTCAAAACGAATGTTGTAGCCGAACAGTAGCAGTCACGATACAACTACACAATCCAAATGTCTTCTGATATGTGAATTGCGAATATAATCCATCTCAAAAGTATCTACATCAGACGTAGATGGCTGCGGTGGGCCACCACGTATAGCCAATCGAAGGCAGGAAGCGAAGTAATTAATTGGATTATACTGTGCAGATTTTTGAATCAAGTTGGATGATGAAGCTTGGGCATGTAGGAGTATGGCAGTTGAGGTGAAATCTTGGTCCAAGACGAACGTCTGGGATCCGACCAAAATCCATGTTTGGGAGAACGGAATGAATCGCTTCTTATGTTTGAAATAAACCCATCGAAGATCCAATATGTCTCCATTATGCCTTCTTCAACATGGTAGATCCTGTCCGACTCCACCTCGTCAAAGAAACAAGCAAGCTGCTCGCCAATAGGGTACCGCCGCAGAAAGCCTGCATGCCGCTCCAATTCCCATTCCCAACGATGGCGCCTGCCACTGGGTTGCCGATCAAGATTCCAAGAGCGGCGCAAAAAGTATTCATGCCGAGTCGGCCACCAATGGCGCTCATGTCATCCGTGATGCTGACAACAGTCGACGGCTGCAAGGAGACGAAGGCGCCGGAGAAAGCACCGTACAGCAATGACCAGATGATCAGGCCGGCAGCGCTAGAATGAATCGGAATCCAGCAGAATCCTAGCACTCCGGCTACGATGGTACAGACCGCAAGAACGTTGAGTGGTCCAGTGAAGTCGGCTATGTAGGCTGGCAGGATCCGGCCGACGATGCTGCCTGAAGAGAGAATGGGAAGCATGTAGAAAGCGAGTTTAGTCGGGAGATCGCCCCTCGAGGATTCGGCGAACTCCGACACGTAAAAGAAGGGAATGTAAAGTCCGATGAAGCCGACGAAAGACGCGAGACTGAACAGCGCGAAAGGAAGCTCTTTGAAGCCGGAGAAATCAACGATCGTCTTGCGGGGCGGAGGCAGAACGCGGAGACGGATACAGGCGCAAGGCACAGACAGCGTAGCGAGGGCGATGAAGCCCATGATCCTGGTAGTCCATCCATAGCCGACCTTGGGTTGCAGTTCATGGAACACAATAGGATAGATCACACCACCCAAGCTGCTTCCTGCTGCTGCAATACCAATGGCGAACGCGCGCTTAGTGCTGAAGTATTGCGGGATGATGGCAACGCTAACAATGAAGATACATCCAGCACCAATGCCGATGCAAAAGCCTTGTGCTAGCAGCAATTGGTAGTATGAACTTCCCAATGAAGCCATCATGAGGCCAAAAGAGACCATGAACGAGCCGAAGTAGACGATCCATTTCGCGTAGCCGCGATCAAACAAAGGTCCAGCAAAGATAGTGATGCAGCACGTCAGAAAGGCTTGAATTGATCCGATCCAAGAGACGGCGCTGTTGTTACTGTCGGGGATGAGCACAGTGGTGTAGTACACTTGAAACGCGCCAAATGCATTAAGAAGGCCCCTTCGAAAAGTCAGCGTTGCTTTTATAGCGGATTCCAGAGAGTACTACCATGAATTGAAGAACATAAAGAATCCTGCAAGCACTTGAAGCCATGCCAAGGTGCCACCGTTGGGTATCGAGGGCTGAGCCGGAACGGACTGGTAAGAGATGGCTGACTCGAGAGGCGCGCCTTCTGCTGCATTGACTGTCTCTTCTGGTTGGACGATAGACCGAGCGTGAGCCTCTGCTTTGTCTTGTGTGGACACACTGGCCGAGTCGTTTGCAGGCTTCTCCTCAAAGCTCTCCATCGAGTGCCTGCTCATCTTGATATAGACCGTATAGCGGAGTGTCACCGAATTTGAAGTTGAGGTTGTCCCGGAGAGAGGAAGGCCCAGGCAAACGAAGGAGAAGACACCTACCTTTCTGCAGAATATCAACAGACGGCTGGCAAGGTTTTACTTATGAGGGCTCCCCAACAAGAACCGATACCGAAGCGGCGAGCCGAAACTGTTCAAGGCACGCATGCCGGGCGTTTGAAAGCTCCACTTAGCTCTTGTTTGCCGAGAACAGATTGCGTACATGATTGAACAGTTATGGTGCAGGCGCTCACAACGTGGCGGGAGTCGAAGGAGGTCGCGGCGTCAAGTTCGGGAGTTGGTCTCGGGAGTTGAGCTGCCGCAGCGACGCCTCTGAGCGCGCTTCATGTAACAACCATGCATCTCTTCTTGCGACATGCATGCCGTGTCATGCGTGCACAAGCCTGAGATCAAACCAGGTTGGAACGCGAATAGAGATTATGTTTCAATGCAAATAGAAGCAGAAGCTGCACACGACGAAGAAGGTTCTCAAGAGGTAAGCGCAGAGGCAGCAAAATAAGCATAAACAAGCTCAACGCTAAGAGCCTAGCGAGCCGAAAGATCGTCTATCCAAACTTCCTTCCACAACTGCCGGCCAGCCTTGTGAATTACACCGCGGTAACTCGGCTGCTCTCATATCGCTTCGGCTCCGGACGTCGCCTAGAACTATTCGAAGCCTAAAGTATCAAAGTCGCCGCTAGCCACAGCGGGAGACTATGCTGCGTGAAGTAGCTTCCTTCTCGGTGCCAGACACCGAGTCTAACGTTGCCTTGGACATGTCTCCAGTGCAGCAAGAACAGCCGAACCACAATAACGATCTATTTGACGATGTCTTTGGATCCGCACCAGCATCGCCACAGCTGAGTGGCGCCCGGGATGAAGAGCTTGCTTTAGAAAGGGGAAACGTAGATGAGGTTTCGGACATCCCAAGACTGAGGAGCAGACACGTCACCGAAGGGTACCGAGAGGGCATCGCTGAGAGCAAGGAAAAATACATACAGGCAGGGTTCGACGAAGGTTACAGCCTAGGTGCTGAAATTGGCTTGAAGGCCGGTTGGTGCTTGGGCGTCTTTGAGGGGATCTGCAAGGCTCTGGAGCGGGCACGAGCGGACGGAATCAAGAATGATCAGAAGATATCGGACCATGGCACCGGACCTGCCGAGCTTTTCAAGCAGGCGCAGGAGGCATTGCAGATGCAGAAGTTGTTCGCTCCCGCCTACTTCGGGTCCGATGGCATTTGGCTGTATGATGTGCCAGGCGCAGAGGACGACACCACATTCAGAGACGTTGCTTTGGCGCACCCCGCTCTGTCCCCTTGGATAGACATCGCGATGAGAACCGCAGATCGATACGGCATTGCCATTGCGTGAAGTTGACGGTCCGACAATCCGCATTTGGCAATTGTCCAGCTCGCTCCTGGCCACAGAGCTGCTTCCTGTGATACGAGATGTCCAGGCCTGGGCATAGAATTTCTCCCGCCGGTCCCAGTGAATGACCGAAACGTAATCAAGGGCCTGCGTGAGCGCGTGCACGACGCCATTGCGCGCGCATGCGGTGGCGCGCTTGCCTTTAAAGTCAAGCTCACGACAAACACAAACAACGCACGAAGGGTTACCTAATCATCCCACCATACGATACTCCACACACAAGTGAAACTCATCTTCAGGTTACCGCAGTCATGTCGGGCTCCCAGCGACAGTCTTTGATCGATTCACGCCGTGCTGCAGTCCGACGGGCGAGTCGCATCTGGGCAGCCGACCAGCAAAGGAGCCTCAGCACAGGGAGCAGAAGTATGAGTATCAGCAGCGGATCAAGTCCCGAAGTCTCTCAAAGGAATCAAGGACCAGCAGGCCGAACGGAGGCGGGTGCTGGAGTGGGTGCGGGTGATAGAAGGTATGTTCAAGCTGGAGTGCACGCGAACGGTGGATTGGAGGCACACAACGGATTCCACGCGCAAGGTGGAGTGCACGTGAATGGGTTGCATGCGAACGGCTTGCATACGAACGGCCTGCATGCGCATGGTGTGTACGCGGACGGAATGTATGCGAATGGCGTGTTTGCGAATGGCGTGTCTGCGAATGGAGGCTATGCGGACTACGAGGAATATGCGAACAATGAGGAACATGCATACCACGGACAGTATGCAAATGGAGAGTATACGAACGGTGTGCATGCGAACGGTGTGTACTCAAACGGCATGCATACGAATGGCGTGCATGAGGATGGGGTGTATGCGAATGGAGGGCATGCGAACGGGGTGTATGCGAACGACGAAAATTATTGGCACGATCAAGAGTATACGCGCAACGGAACTTACGCGGACGGAGCCTACACGAGCGGAGCGTACATGAACGGAGTTTATGCGAACGACGAAGAACATGCGTACGACCGAGAGTATGCGCGCAACGGGACATACGCAAACGGAGCCTACACGAACGGAGTGTATGCGGACGACGAAGAACATGCGTACGACCGAGAGTATGCGCGCAACGGAACATACGCAAACGGAGCGTACACGAACGCAGTGCATGCGAATGACGGAGGATATGTGCGCGACGGTGCGTACGCGTATAACGGTTATGTCATGGACGCACACGACGGCTCTGGAGCGGACGCGGACGATGAAATGGATGGCAGAGCATCATATGAGGCTTCCGATTCCGATAATCAGGACAACTACACCCACCCTGCTCCTTACCAACATACGAATCGAATCCCAGGACACATACACCAGTGGGAAGGAGCCCTTGATGCCGACCGCAGCCTCTCTCGCAATCACCAGGATACTGACCATTTCAACTACGGGCTTTCTGTCGACCAGGATGTGGGGATCATTCCCTCCATCGAGCGATCTGCTTCCGCATCCGATGATGATGACGAATACAGCGAGCCTGATGAAGACGAAGATTCTGACAGAAACGGCGGGTCCCATGAAAATGGCATGTCTGAAGGCAACCGCGAGGCCGACGATGATGGCGCGTCGAACAGCAATGGCGAGCTCGATGATAACGGTGAGCCCGATGAGGATGGCGAGTCTGACGAGAAAATCGAGGTCAACGTTCTCCCTCGACTATCTTCACGCTTCGAGCGCGCCGCCAACCGGGATGCTCCTAACCAAGCCATGTCCTCCGAAGACGGCGACTCTGAATCAGACTCTGAAGACGTTACCGTGAATTACCCGCCACGCCGACGCCTCGCCTACGGGCTTTACTTTTCTGAAGAAGCAGCGCGTCAAAGACTCGGAAACGCAGCGGCAGCGTACGAGGACGAGGAAAGCGATGCGGCTGATTCCGAAGACGGCTCTGGTTTGGATAACACTGCTGAATTTGAACATGGCTCTGGCTCGGCCAGTGGCTCGAAGCTTTCTTCCTTGGGACCTACCCCTGAGCCGCCGGATCCGGAGTTGATGCGTCTTGAGAAGGCGCGGAAATTGCGTGAGCGGCCTCTCTGCACATGCGAGGGATGGTGCTCTTGCATCAAGTACAAGGCTTTCTATGGGCATCAGCAAACGTCTGAGGGACCCACTGCGACTGGCAGTGGTATCGACGATGATGGAATCAAGGATGAGAAAGACGAAATTGTTGTAGCCATGGAAGATGAAGCCGAGGGAGAGGATGCCGAGAAGAACGAAGCCGAAGGAAAAGGAGTCGAGGAAGGCAGAATCGGCGAGGAACCGGCTGCAAACGTTCCTGGCGAGGACGAAGCCCCAAGCTCCGATGTATCAGCGTGCCAACCCTTTCTGATTCGTGACCCTGCGGGCTTAAATCTTCCAAGCCAGACGCATCTGAGCGAGCGTGTGCTTGCAGGCGAAGGTTTTCCGACCAGCGCAATCAGGACCACGCTTCCACCCGGTGAACGCGACGAACATACAACAGCTCAGCTTGATGACTTAGGAGAACAGATGTTTTCTTGGGACCAGCGCGCAAGGCCGAGAAGACCGCCAGTTGGCTGGGTAGGAAGGGAGTGGATTGGTACTGTCGACTGCGGAGAACCCACGCTGCAATCTGCATCCCCCCACGAAGAAGCTGGCACTCGACTCGAAGATGCCAATTTGCTGATGGCTTTGCACGGCAGCATCGGCGCAGGCACGCAAGCACCGTTGGCTCTCCAGTCAGGCGTGTCGGCCCAATGGATTCCCAATCTTGAGCGCGAAATTGAAGGGGTCGATCAGGTCGGATAGATGCTGAGGGCAGTTCCTGACGTTATCGCATGGGTCGCCTTTGGGTGGTCAGTGTGAGATTTCATTCTAAAAATGAAAGGCTGATGGATCCCATCATTGAGTCGCCTGGCGGAAAAGATGCGCCCGGCGTTTCGAGGCAATGTGTTTTACGACCGGTAGCACGGTGTTGTGGTTGAGTAGCTTGTGGCCCGATCAAGGAAGGTTCTGAAAAAATCATCACGCCACTTGGCTTATGGAGAACGTCGAGCGTTATGTTCACTCCCCTATCGAGTAGGGTATCGAACAATGAAGAATAACAAATTCCTTGTTGTGGCTCGTGCATTTGACGGATAACTTGTCTTGTATGCTTCGGCTTTGATGGATTGAGCTTTCACCTTCGAGGAGAAGTCAAATTATTAGAGCACGTGTTGCCTAGATGAAGTCCGATGGCTGGATGTGTTACCAATGGGGTAGCTGATCCTTCGCTGATCCGGGCAAGATCTTGGTCAGCCGTCTTCGGCGGAGCCCTGACTTCCCCACAGCGGCTCGGGCAACTATTAACCGCGCTCTCACTCTCTCGTGCTTCTCAAGTGCGAAAATACATCCATGGCCCCAATGAGAATCGAATCTAGATAGCATCATGGCGCTCGTCTGTGACAGGAGAGTCCGCGGCCTCTTGAAGCACAAAGTTGGAAAGCCCAGCCGGCCTGTGTTCCCGGAGACTGATAAAATACACATTTCAATCCATTAGCCGCGGCTCATGCACACGGCCAAGCTACGGCCGGCACATTATACTCACCTTCCTGTCCCAGGTAACTTGGATGTCGATTTCCTCACCTTCTTTTCGATTATGCATAACACAGTCCTTCTTTTCCCATGACCCTTTTCATCTACAGAGAACCACATCGGAGTTCACGATCTGCAACAGAAACGGAGCCGCCACAGATGGGATGGCCTCCTCACTTAACGCAGAAAAAGGGTGTGTGACGGCTGAGCCATCAGACAGCCCCTTGACTGTGGAGAATAGCGACAAGAAACCCGCGACGACTCTTACGATACCAGCACCTCAGGGAAGCGTTGATGGGGGCACTAGAGCCTGGCTGCAGGTTGCTGGCTCTTTCATCGTTTTTGGTAACCTTTGGGGAATGACCTTTGCGTTTGGGACCTTCCAGAGCTACTACGAATTGACCTACCTTCCTTCTTCGGACGCGTCTACCGTCTCCTGGATCGGCACTATATGTACATTTCTGCTTATTCTTGGAGGCATTGCGTCGGGCCCGCTGTTCGACTGGGGATACTTCCGTTCCATGCTGATAACCGGCGCTTTGGTGGAGACCCTCAGCGTGTTTCTTCTGAGCTTGTGCTCTGAATACTATCAGATACTGTTAACGCAAGGCATTCTGGCTGGCCTGGGCAATGGTCTGCTGTACATTCCTGGGCTTGCCTTGGTCGGCAGAGCGTTCAAGAAGCATCGAGCGATAGCCATGGGTATCACCACCTGTGGTGCCCCAGTAGGAGGCATCATCTATACGCTGATGTTCGAGCGACTGATCAACACCATGAGTTTCGGCTGGACGGTGCGCATCATGGGCTTCGTCATGCTCGCTTCTTACAGCATAGCATTTCCACTCATTCTATGGAGGGCCGGGAACGTAGGAGACATCTCATCCGGCCAGGCGCGAAGACTGTTCGATAAGACTGCGTTCAAGGATCTGCCGTTCTGGTGCTATACGACCAGCAATTTCCTCATTTTCTGCGGCTACATGGTGCCCTTCTACTACATGGCTAGTTACGGCCAGTTAGAACTTGGCATGAACAGAAGCGATGCAAACTATGTCATCATCTACGGGCAAGCCGCCTCGATCATAGGACGCCTGGCAGCCTCCTTCGCCGCTTCCAGAGTTGGAGTGATGATCCCATGGATCACCTGTGCCGTTAGCAGCGGCATCTTCTGCATCGCATGGATCGGCGTCAAGACTCCCGGTGCGTTCATCGCGTACGCAGTCCTCTACGGATGCTTCAGCGGCGCTCTTATTCCTTTGCCGCCTAGCGTCTTCCCCACTGTCTGCCCGGACGTCAAAGTACTGGGAGCAAGACTAGGCATGGCGCAGGGGATAGGCTCGTTCGCGTCTTTGATTGGTAGTCCAATCGCCGGTGCACTTATTAGCATCAACTCGCACGGCGGATCACGTAACTACCTTGGCCTGCAACTATTCGGCGGGCTGATCATGGCTGCTGGAGGCGGCAACTTAGTCATATTGTGGATCTTGCTCATCAGGCAGCGAGAGCTGACGTCGAAGCTTATTTGATTCGGCATGATCGTCCATTGACACTCGCTGTTCCCTCAACGCTATCAAAGAAAACCCTCAGACCTCCATGGAAAACTAGGACTTTTGCCGCTGCAACCATGTTCCCGACTCGCGCGACCAAACTCTCAAATCCCTTCAATCTTCTCGAGCCCCTCAAGCCCCCTCAAAACCCTTGGAATCCCTCGGAAGACGCCTCCGACCTGCGTCAGCGTCAAAGAGAAGAAGGAGAAAGAAAGTGGAAAAGGTCTTACCCATGTCATGAGCTCTGGATTCTGGTCGAAAGGCTGGAGACGCACTTCGTCTTGGTGACAAACTGTGTCACAAAAGTCGTCTCGATGACGAGAATCTCTACCACTGATGGAGGGCCTGCGTTCTTCGTCGAGATCTGAGTCGATGGGGAGGGCATGCTGACTTCCTCTCTGTTCAGTGTCACAGAGGTCTGAAGTAGGGACGCAGTCGGGTCTGCGGTCTTCGAGTCGCGCGATGTCCTTGGTAGAGATTGCTGCGTCGGCACTTCGGTCGACGGTGTCGAAGATGTCGGCTGATCTGATGATGATGAAGGGGATGAAATTGGTGCGCTGGTCTCGCTCGATGATGGAGCTGGCTCTCCCTGGCCATTGTCGTCACTAGCCGCTGCGGAAGTACTCTGGGTGCTAGTAAACGACTCAGCGGCACCACTTAAATCTTTAGAAGGATCACTGTCTTGTTTCTGGCTAGACTCGTGTCCCCCAACGATGATGCGCAGGATACGCGGATTGTCTCCCGCAATAAGGCCCGAAACCTCCGACGCGGGATCTGGCTTCACATCATCGTACGGGAAAGCGTAACCCTGGTGATCAGTCTGGACTTGATGCAAGCGTTTCGAGTACTTATTGCTTGGGACTCCTTCGGGGTAGTATTTGTCGGAGCTTTGGTTGGGCTGGAGGCTGCCACCGGGGAGGAGGAGGGTCGCTCGATGGAAGGCGGCGCAGAATCTGGCGCCGATCAGGTTGTAGCAGGTGTCAGGAGTCTGCGCGAATGGACCGCTGTTGCAGCCCCAGATATCTGTGGTCTTCGGCTTCGGGAAAGGCGTACTGGGGCGGTCGCAGACCATTTCGTTGGCTGAAAAGGTGCAGGATACAAGCGGCGAGCCATCTTGTAGGTCGAACTGGATGCCCGTGCTTGCGAGCTCTTGCCAGACCTGATCGATGTACTCGTCGTAGTAGTCAGAGAAGCGGTCTGCCTTGTGTTGCGGGCTGAGTACGCGGAATGGCTTGCCGTCTTCGTTGTCAATGCAAAGCTCGCTCCAGGGGTACTTGTCTTTGCTCTCCTCCTCTTTCAGCCCTTGGCACAGCTCGCTGATTCCGTCAAATGGCAAGCCGCTCACATTCACGGTGGCATCCTCAAACACCAGCTCCAGGCCCAAAGGAAGCCCTGTAAAGTCGACGTACGTCGGGTTAGCCCACATGCAAGCCTCCGGCATGTTCGCCTCCACGAAGCCGAAGCTGGTGTTGAAATTGGGATCTGAGTTGGCGGCGAAAGAAGGCATCTGAAGGAAACTGCCATAATCGGTCGGGAGAACGCCAATGTCCAACTCCCCATCTGAGATGTACACCCGGCCTTGCAGCATATGCACCGGCATGACGATCGTTGTGGTTGTGCCCAGCGCGCCGAGCCTGATGCCACAGTTCGCGCTCTCCGGGATAATGGTCGCCACTCCCATTTCGCCGGACACTGGCCTGTAAATTGTGCCTTCGGCGGTTATGAGCAAGGCTTGATCAGTGCCAGCACTGTTCGTCACGATGTAGGCGCGGACATTGTCGCTGTCAAGGTTGTTGACGAGCTCGATGGAGAAGGACTCAGGTGGCGACTGGCGCTCCCGTAACGTCGACTTGCCTTCGTTGCTTGTCTCATGTCGTTTGGCATGGGTGTGATGATGCTTGAACGCATGTGCGGATAGCGCGTCCGCTGCCGTGGCTATCGCGAGGAGGGCAACGACCAGAGTGTGGCCTGGGAAGAGACGCATCGGTGGTGTTGCACGAGGATTGGGTA
>JAKLND010000044.1:0-175950 GCA_022813125.1 Septoriella neoarundinis
ACTATAAGGAGGAAGTTCTCTATCTAAGTCCGCTTAAAAGGGGGCGGAGCGCTAAGGTTATCCTACTATACGCGGGCTACGCCCGCGTATGCTCCTAGGGCTTGCCCCTTTATAATAACAATAGGATAGTAAAGGTCATAATGCTATATATAGAGAGAATTATACTTTGTAGAAGTATACTATAAAGTTAAAAGTATCTCTATAATCATAAAAGAGGAGGAGCATAATTCTAAGTTATACATAGCTATTACTAAAAACAGCTATATATCTATGAAAGGAGATACTACCTTATAAGGGTCGAAATAGACTAATTGAGGGACCTATATCCTACGTGGTTACACTACACCGTAGCCAATTGCCCCTTGAGCACGGAGACACATGGCGACACTGCATCTGTCAGCCCATGGCAGCATATTGGTGGCGCTCGCCCATCAACATTCTGACCATTCGCAACTATGGTGTCTGGAAGAGAGCGTACGTCGCAAACCACCAGTGCATGGGGATCTCACGCTCATGCAAGCCCCAGGCAAGGTGGATCCCGCTCAGCCAAAAGGGTATGGGCTGACACCGACTTCCAGCCTCCAGCCAGCCAGCTATATAGAGGCCGCGCCCAGGCCCAGTTCTGCGATACTTTCTTACACTGTCATCTATAAACGAAGAAATGTACAAATCAGCCTCTCTTGCTGTTCTTACACTCGCAAGCCAAGTGGCCTGTTGGGGCGGGCTCGGGCATCGTACAGTAGGCTATCTGGCACAGAAGCGATTCACTAAGGAGGGCGCAGAGCTATTTGAGACCCTCATCAGGCCGACGACCTCCTTTGATATAAGTGATGCCGCTGTGTGGGCTGACTCTATCCGCCACAATCGGGGCTACACTGAAGGATGGCATTTTATTGGTAAGAGCAGGAAACCAAGCCCAGGACGAAGCCGTTCTGACCCTTTCATAGATGCTAAGGATAGTCCGCCGGAGCAATGCAATCTCAACTACGCCCGTGACTGCAAACAAACCCAGGGCTGCGTGATCTCGGCCATCTCGAACCAGGTAAACCTCGCCCATCATGGCCCATCACCAACAGACCCAGCTAAATACTCTCAGACCTCCCTACTCCTTGACTCGAACACCAATCAGCATACACAAAACGAAGCTCTCAAATATCTACTGCACTTCATCGGCGACATTCACCAGCCTCTGCACACGGAAGACCTCAGCCGTGGCGGCAACGACATCCCCGTGTCCTTCGACGGGCACCACACGCAGCGCCTGAACCTGCACAGCGTTTGGGACTCTGCCATTCCGCGCAAGCTTAATGGCCTCAGCTTCGACGCCCACGCCACCGAAGAGAAACCCGCAGCTGCTATCTGGGCCGACAAACTCTCCAAGCGGATCGAAGCCGGGGAGCTGAGTGTCGACGACAGCGAGTGCACGAACCTGTCAGACCCGAACGAGTGCGGGATTTCGTGGGCGACCGAGACGAATGTGCTTGTATGTGCGTATGTGCTTGCGCCGGGAGTGGACTGGGTGAAGGAGAATGATCTTGGAGGGGAGTATTATGAGGGGGCCGTGCCGCTTGTTGAAGTGCAGATTGCTCGTGCGGGCGTGAGGCTTGCGGCTTGGGTCAATGCTATTGCTGCCGCTGGTAATGCTGCGTTAAAGCAGGACCTATGATGTTGAGAGCATGGAGCAAGCGTGTTGGTGATGCGGTTAGGGTTGCTAGGGTTAGTGTTAGGGTAGCATGCGCTCGCCAGAATACCGCCTGTCGTTTAGAATTACCTTTGTGTTGCTTTGGCGCATGCTCACTGGACGATATGCATTATATTGAAATTGTTCAACCAGTCTCATGAAGCTCGATCATGCTGCTGACGGCCAATCGCAGGGATGTGCGCCTCAAACAGTTGTGTATGGAGCTTGAAAGTCTAAAAACCCTTAACGCCACAGCGGACTCAAGCCAAGCACTCCTGGAAATCTCATGCCATTTTCAGATGCTGATGATTTGCTCCCACTGAGACGCGAAACTGTATACGTTCATGTTCTACTCCAACTTGACCAACCAACCATCTCCCTCCCTCTCACCCTTGGCATTTACGCCACCCCAGATCATGATAGTAGCACCATCTTTCAGCACATCACAGCCAAATGACGCACGAGGTCCGGGATGGACTTTACCAGCCTCACCATCGCCAAGCTTTTCCAGCGCAGGCGGCTGAATGTCGACTTCGGCCCAAGCGTTAGTCCCAGTGTCAGCCTTGAAAGCAGACCGAATGCTATCCTTGATCGCGGCGGGGCGGAGAGTTTCGGACCATGAAGCTTTCCGACCTGGTGTGACTGAGGGAAGCTGCAAGGTCCAGAGGTCGGGATATTGAGTTGGTTCGGAGAATATTGCGGTTTGCGATTCGGTGGCGGCTGTGGAGGAGTCTGACGCAGAGGGTTCCTGATCAGACCCTCTCTTTGCGCCGGGTGGCGATGCGCCGAAGAAGTGCAGGAGGTAATGTCGTCCATGTCCGGTTGTCATCGGCAGCAGGCCGCCGGCGACGCGCGGTTCGGGCGACGGGACCAGGGGGTTGGTGGGGAATGATTGAGTCGTCCAGGCAGAATGGCTCGAGGGATCGATGGCTGAGGCAACAGGCAAGGCATGGACGTAGCCACTCAGACCATCGGTATCAGGGCTGATTGCGAGAAGCCAGAGCACGCCCGTGGCGAGAGACGCATTGGTGTTGGCTTGTGGAGCATCTGGCAAGCGTGTCCATGTCTTGTTTGCGTAGGAGAAATGCCACGTATCTTTCAAGGGCTCGCCAGTCTTGTTGAAACCGCCATGCAGAACGAGATCGTTGTTGCAATCAAAAAGCTTGCCTTCCGTTCTGGGTTCAGGAACATCCTGCTCGCCCAGCTTAGGGCCGATAAACTCCCAAGTCGACTTTGCCGTGTTGAATAACCAGATACGGCCCTTCTCGTCAATGGCATCGCCATGCGAATCTCGGCCACTAAATACGGCAACGCATACGTTGAAAGCGCACGCTGCGTGTCTGGCCCTGGCTGCAGGGACGCTGTCCGAGTCGTCTTCCGGAGCAGCTGGTGCCTCGCCACCAGTTGATCCTGCTGGTAAAGCCGGCAGGAGAGCGTACTGTGACTCGCCCCTCTTCTCAAGCTCTTCAGAAGAAACCAAAGAGATGACGTGGATGTCTGTAGAAGCGAGCTGATTCTCACGGGCCTCACCGCCGAAGATGTATGCTTTGTCCCCAACGATTGTCAAGCTGTGATTCGATCTAGCGAGGGAAGCTCTACAGTGGATTAGCAAACACCATGATATGAACATGCGTACAGTATTACCTCGTCGCATCATCAGGTGCTGATGCGATCTGGGTGAAGGTTCCCTTCAAGGGCATTGTTGGTTGAGATACCATGTATGCAGCAACACCAGCTTGAACGCCAGTCGAGACGACTTCTTCAGCCGCCCAAGCGCCAGCTGCTATTTCTGCCATTTTGTACTAGGTTGGAAGATTCTTTTCTAGTCGTCTGTCGTAGGAGTCCAGGCGCAACCCCGTCTCCGAAGCAAGGGATAGGACACTTGAGCAGATCAATGCAGTTTTGGTGACCGATTTCGGATGGACTACGAAGAGAGTTGTTTCTCAGAATGCAAACCAGCCCAAAGCCAGCGATTGAAAAGATCAGTCAATTGTGGAACCTATAGTTCAAAGGGAATCCTAGGCATGAACAGTGGAATTGAGCATTGAAGCCGTGCTGGCTGCATGATGTAATGCCTAAAGACGAGACAAGGTTTAAGGTTCTCCGCAACGCCGGGAGGGCCCGCTGCGCGGAGAGAGCCAAATCGACCTCCCGCCTGCCGCCTGCACGTCGGCGCACGCAGCGAGACCACCACCCCGATCATCACCCCGCTAGCGCATCCCCGATGCCCTCTGGCATGTCGCGCGCGCCTCGGGCATCCGACATCGCAAGTTAATACGCTGGACACGAGGAGACGATTGCTACGAATATCCTATCACGCGCCTGAAAACCGCGGCGCACGCGCGCTGTCCGGCCGACGCACGCGCAACACTACGCTCGCTTTTGGACTACTACTCAGTCGAGGCTCACGGCGCGAACTCCCTATTTATTGAAAGCAAACAGTAACCCATCAATATCAATATGGCGGCTCCTCAAGTTGCTCGCCCGGCTCCAGCACCCCGCCGTCGCGATCCACCGCGACCTTCTATATCGACCAAGCGCAGCGCTCCCAGCGATGCTGCTGGCCAAGACCAAACAGTTAAAAAGCGAAAGCTGAGCGAGCCATATGTCCGCGATAGCCAATACATCTTGCGCAAGCACAAGAACAAGCCGCCATCCCTGGTCATCCACCTTCATCCTACACATTTCCGCTTCCAGAACCAAGATGGCAGCTTCGCCTACGACTCGCCAATGCGCTTTGTGCTTCAGCACCTCAAGCGCCAGACAGTGCCACATGAAATACTGGAAGACTTGTTGGCGGCGAAAGTGCAGTTCTACGACGGTTGCTTGATCGTGGAAATACACAACCATCGCGGTGCTGGAGGAAAGAAGCAAGGCCCAAGGGATAAGAGCGCAGACAAGGACAAGTTCTCTATGCACGGCTACAATGAGCATATAACACCCTCACCCTATGCGCCGTTTCCTAGTAAGGAGCAAGCTGCTGCTGAGGCATACACACCGGAGAAAGCAAGCGAAACTACGCCAGAGCGGCCTAAAGGGAGCGAAAAGCAAGGTCCGCGGGTCTCGACAATCGTGTTGCATCCGACCGAGCAGACTAAACATGAGGAAGTCATGATCCTCGCTCGCACTCCTATGTCGGAGATTCGGAAGAACAAGAATGCAGGCAATTCAGTGGCACCGGATGCTCAAGAAGGAGGCTCACAGTCCAAAGCCGCGACGACACCTGGGACGTCCTCAAATTCACAGTCGGAGAAGATGGCAATGGATCAAAGTGAGCTTTACAGCTTCCAAGCCGAGCAACTCGTTACAACCGAGCCACCTCTTTGTTTGGATGTAGCAAAGGATGCGGAGGAGTCTCAGGCCATCCTAGATCTTCTCGCCCATCCCTTACACTCCGGCCAGCCACCTGCACCAAGAGAGCGGAAGAGAACAACAGCAGAAATGGCTGCCGACGATGCACAGGCAGCTGAGGCCGAGCGTAGAATGCTTATCATGGACGAGCGCATCAAACCTTCCGCACGAACAGCTGCCGGCGCTGCAGCAAGCGACAATCAATCAGCTGCTGCATCTCTTGGTTTCTCGCGCTTCAAGACCATTGAGATGGTCCGACAAAATCACGAGAAAGCTGAGCGCGAGAAGAAAGAGGAAGAGGCTCGCGCGGCCGTGGAGAAACGACAGTTTGAGGAGCAGGCAGCACAGCAGCAGAAGATGCTGCAGGCACAGAAACAACGCGAAATGTTGATGCAGCAGCAGCACCTCAAGCAGAGACAGATGGCTGCACAGCAGCAAGCGGAGATGCTACGTCAGCAGCAGATTTCGCAGCAAGCCAACATGATGCAAGGTCACGGACATCCCGGCCAGAACAGCATGATGCAGAATCAGCAGCAGGGCAATTTCCAGAATCCCCAGGTGGCCGGTGTCCAAGGAAGCCCAGTTCCTCCGCAGCAGTCTCAGACGCCCATGATGCAGTCAAGTCCCATGGCTCAGCAAGGTGGATTTCCTATGGCGCCACAGGCTTCAAACACTGGCGCTGGAAGTCCGCCTCGTCCGGCCTCCGCTACTATGCAGCACCCAGGAGTGGCAATGGCAAGAAACGCAAGTCAGCAGGCTTCAGGCAGCCGTAACCACACCCCTCAGATGGCAAACACACCATCCATGGCTCAAGCGATGCCAGGAAGGCAATCGTCACAGACTCCGCGCATGCAGCCAGGTAGTCCCGCTGTGGGCATGGCGCAGAACACCCCGAACGGCCTCATGATGCAAAATGGCGGTCAGAACTTGACGCCCGAGCAGTTGGCTCTGCTTCAGGCGCAGAGAAATCTGAACTCGGGCCAAGGTATGATGCAGACCGGCAATGGAGCAAGCATGACCCCACAGGAAATCCAATTCACACAACAAATGGCGAGGCTCCAATCGTTGCGGGCTCAGAGCAGTGCACAGTACCAGCAATTCAATGCCATGGGTGACCCTGCCCGAGCACAACAAGAGCGGCAGCGAATCATCACGATCAGCCAAAACATGAAACAATTGCAACAGGCGCACGCTCAAAGACAGATGGCCGGCAATGCTGGCAGCCCAGGCATGGGCATGCAGCAACAGACGCCACAAGCAGGACATGCTCACCCTGGCATGCAACAGCAGGGTCAGCAACAAGGGCAGCAGCAGGGTAATAACATGCTACATCAGCAGCACGCAATGGCCCAGCAACAGTTCGCTCAACAACAGCGACAAGGTCACGCCCAGTTGCAAGCACTTGCTCAACGCCACGGTGGCACTATTCCTCAAGACGTAATTGCCACGATGCCCGCTCATCTCAAGTCGCTCCTCCACCAGCAGCAAATGAAGCAGCAGCAGGCACGGGCCCAAGCACAAGCCCAGGCCCGGATGCAAGGTCAGCATCAACAGCAGCAGCAACATCAAGGTGGTCAAGTTGGAAACGAGCAGTATGTGCAACACCTACAGCGTATGCAGAACCAGTTGGGCATGCAGATGGGGCAACCGCAACAGCAACAGACTCCTGGAGGCAACATGGGCATGCAAATGGGCATGAACAACATGCAGCAGTTCGGTGGTCAACAGCAGCAGCAAGGCCAAGGCCAAGGCGATCCGCTCCAGGCACAGTTTGCGGCTATGGCAAACGCTCTGCAGCGAGGCGGGCAAGGCATGCAGTAGGATGCTGCTCTTGCTCAGCTGCCAAACAAGGACGTCGTAGACGTCCCTAACGATCAACATGTGAACGTGGGCGAAGGCTACAATTGGTCTCCTCAGCAACACTCCACGGGTGTTTCTTCTCCTGTGCTGAACAACCATGTTCATAGCCATCCGAGCAAACCCGAATGTGGACAAACACCTAGAGCGCCCGTAGCGCCCATGCGCACACCTGCCAGTATCGCAGCCCTTGCGCAGCGCACTCCGCAAAACGGTCCGTCTTCGCCTGGAATGACTTCTGCCGTACGAACAGCAGATGCAGGATTCAGGTCACGGCGCGAGCCTACCCCTCTTGGTGCTGCGCCAAGAGCCATGGTCAAAGCGGGAACGCCAGATGTTGGACAAAACACTGAAAGCTCGAGCGGATTTGATGGGAACGATGCATCCATTCAAGGCTGGTTCTAGCGTGGCCGGCGACCGTAGCAATTGTTGAAAGGCTGCAAATCGATGCAGCTATGGTTCAATTCTTGGTCGAGAAACGGGCAAGACTGCTGGTGGGAGATACTAATAAGAGGAAGAGCATTGGGATCTGTTATCAATGGTTTTGTTCTAGGCCACTTTTTGGTGATACTCTTTCGGAGAGACTGTTGATAAATTGGAGTCGATACCTATAAATCACGTTGGAGCTCACACCGTGTCCCGCCCCCCTGCAAAGTCCATCTGACCGCTTCAAGTAACTCTGCGCATCGAAAAATATATTATTGCCTAGTCGGGTCGTTTGTTATCGCACTTGTGTTCTGTGAGGAACCTCCGGTTGGACGGTCAATGATGCGCGTGACGATCCCCCACGCCCACTTTCTGCCCAGTTTTGCTTCGGCTAACTCCAATTATGCCCTGCACGTGTTGATCCAGCCTGCCACCAGGACCCACTACACCTCCTCTATGACCCGCCGGACGACAGCACGCTCTACGGACGTCTCAAAGTCCGGCACTACAGTCACTACCAATGCAAACATTCACCTGACACAGAGGATTTCCACAAACACTCCGAATCCTTCTGCCCTCATTGGCCGCGTCACCACCCATGTCCTAGCATACGACGACGACGTGTGGCCGCTTGCGAGGACTTAATGTATTTGTGGCGGAACGGGCAACTGGATCTTTGAGGGACGCTTATAGCAGCATATTATCACGGCCGCGAGAGCGAGAAACTTTGTGCGACGGAGCCGGTTCATCTGTTCGACGTAGCGCACGAAGCTCATACAAGGTACTTTACTCACGATGCGGCTTCAAACCTTATCCTCAGCAGCCTTCGCTGTACTCGCCTCTGGAAGCTGGACAAAGGTATGTCAAGAATAAACCGTTTGACAATTCATCATTTGTAACATAGTATAGAATATCAACTACCGCTCTCCGTCCGAGCACCATCCAGGCCTCGGCATAGCTCTCCACAAGGTCAACAAACGCAATACACCCGAGAAAGGCTTCAAACCCTCAGACCTCAGCTTCACTCATGGAGTGGCGTCTGGAGATCCGTACTCAGACTCTGTAATCCTCTGGACTCGCGTGTCGCCACAGTACGATTCAGTGGACGATAACGGCCCCGTCACTGGCGATGTACCGCTCTACTGGCACGGTCCGGAACAGACTGTCTCCACGGCGCCTATATGTGTAGAATACCAAGTCTCTCCTACAAAAGATTTCGCCAAGGTCGTAGACAACGGGAAAGCTTACACTTCCAGCGATGTGGATTACACGGTGAAAATCGAAGCCACCGGACTTGAAGCTTTCACTCGCTATTACTACCAATTCAGTGTATGCGACAGCAACAATAGCAGCCCGATTGGCAGAACGAAGACGGCACCTGGCGTCAACGACGATGTTAGCCAGGTGAATCTAGCTGTGTACAGCTGCGCTAATTACCCTTTTGGATACTTCAACGCATACGGAAACCCCGCCCGCAAAGACAGCGTGGACTACGTCGTTCATCTGTAAGTCGTCGACATCTGAACATCGCTCTCTATACTGACAAGCCCATCAGAGGTGATTACATCTACGAATACCGCGGCAACGGCGACTACGGCAACGGAGCGCCCATCGGCCGCATCCCCAAACCCGAGCGCGTCATCCACTCCCTCTACGACTTCCGCGAACGCTACGCCACCTACCGCGGCGATCCCGACCTCCAGCTCTCGCACCAAGCCTTCCCCTGGATCCCGACCTGGGACGACCACGAAGTCGCCGACAACACCTACCGCGACGGCGCGGCCGACCTAGCCAACAACGAAGCCTCCTTCATCAACGACGGCGGCTTCTCCATCGACCAGGTGAAGATGAACGCCGTGCGCGCCTACTTCGAGTGGATGCCGATCCGGCAGGTCGAGATGGACGACAACCTGCGGATCTGGCGCGCCTTCAGCATCGGCTCGCTGTTCGACCTGCTGATGCTCGACACGCGGCAGTACGACCGGTCCATCACCGACCTGTACTGGAACACGGACTACATCCACGCGATCGCCGACGACGCCGGGCGCACGATGATGGGCGCGCGGCAGGAGAGCTGGCTGTACAACGAACTCTCCGCGAGCGCGGCGCGCGGCGCCGCGTGGCGCCTCGTCGGCTCGCAGACGGTCTTCGCGCGCCTGAACCAGTCCATCGTCTACGGGACCGGCAACCCCTACAACTACGACCAGTGGGACGGGTACGAGGCGAACCGCAACCGCACGCTGCACCACCTGGCGCGCAACGCCATCGACAACACGATCGTGCTCTCCGGCGACAGCCACGCAAACTGGGTCTCGAACCTGCTGGCCGACTACGGCGACGCGAGCTCGCACCTGGGCGTCGAATTCGCCGGCACGGCAATCACCTCGCCTCCGCCCGCGGGCGAAGCCAACGTCCCGGACGCGAACCGCGAAAGCGACCTCTTCTCGGCGCACAACGAGCACCTGCACTGGAACGAGATGTTCTACCGGGGCTACTTCGAGCTGCGGATCACGGCGCGCGAACTCAACGCGTCCTTCTTCGGCCTGCCGGACATCCTGACGCGGAACGCGTACGAGATCCCACTGGCGAACTTCAGCGTGCGGGCCGGGGAGAACAGGCTGGCGGAGCCCGTGGGGGGCGGGAAAGCGGAGACGGGGAGTCTGAAAGGCGGCGAGGTGGTGCTGAGTTATCTGACGAACGACACGGAGACGGGGGAGTGGTTTGTGGGCGAGCCGAGCCAGGTGAGTGCTGCGAGTAATGCGTCTGCTGCTGCTGCTGTTGGTGGAGGAGGGAATGCGAGCAACGGAGTGTGGTGAGAGAGGTTCTTTGGTTTTGAGGCCTTTTTTTTCGCGATGAGAACGTAGGGATACGTATAGCTACACTTTTCCTCCCGATTGTGTCCTCAGAGAGATTCCTGGCTGACTTTCTGTGAAGCCTGTTCCGCACGCGCTCTACTGGCTGCTAATTGCTGGCGCCGGGATCGTGGCCGTGACCATTGCGTTCAGCATTTCCATAAGCCGGACGACGAGAAGAGCGAGGTACTTCGTCCTGGAAGGGGATGACTCTGGATGATGGCGGGAAGGGTAATCAGAGGTGCACGGGATGGATCTGCCTATCGCTTTCGCATTTACGAGGACATTCAGGGCTGAGAATGGGTTGCATGTGTAATGTAATGTGCTACGAAAGCGACATCAACGACGATCATGATCTAACCTTTTCACATTATCGGCGTGAATGATCTCTCTTGCTGCCTACTTCCATCAGGGAAGTAGTTTCATAATGAAATTACGAGCTTGTCCCACTTCAACACTTCTCATCAGACCTCACTCACCTCCAAGCTCTGAAACCAGAAAGCCAGCACGACCGATACGCAGGGTGGAAAAGTGTGCTCATAGCGTCAGCAGCAGGGCGCCGAGCAGTCCATTCGCCTGATCCCCAATATCAAACCTCGAGTAGATCAACAAGAAAGAAGCAAATCAAAAAGAAGAACTTTCCTCCATAAGGTATCTAACCTGCTCTGCTCTGACCCGCTCAGCTCAGAGCCGACTTGGTCCCTTCTTCTCCCCAAAGCCAGCAGATTCATCGTCCTCCCCTCAACCTCATTCCTCCGTCTCTCCACAAAAACCCCCAAAAAGCCAAGTCATCCACAAGAAAGAACAAAGAGCCGGATCCCCATCTTGCCTGGCCAACCATCACACCAACACAGCGCATTATCAGACCAATCGTCTCGTTCCACCTCGCTCCTTCGCGCGATCAGAGCACTCCAGTATGAGCGAACCAGCAAGCCGTCTCTTTCCTCCCCAAAACCCATCATGTGCAACGACCCCGATCCCAAGCCAACATACTCGCTCGCTTGCTCGCTCGCTAACGTGTAGAGGTGGATATCCGCTCGCTTTTTTCTCTCCCACAGGCAAGCAAGGCAAAAGCACACGCAGTAAGAAGAAGAGAAGCAAGGACTTTGGGTATGTAGAAAGCCAATTTCCGCAAAAAAAGGGAAGCATTAAGACGAGCAAAAAGAAGAAAGGGCCTTACTTTTTTTGGGTTTTATTTGCCGGGCTCGTTCAAGTCGTTTGGGTCGAATGGGGAAAACTTGGATGATGGCGGGAGCTGCCTGGAGTGGATGAGGATGCAGCCTGTTCGGTTGGGTTGTTTGTGAACTTCAAGTCGACTGCTGCCGTTCCAGAAGCTGCGCTTTATCCAATAGGACGATAAGAGTCGAGGTGTATCCGCGCGTCGCCCGCTAGGCCAACCGTACCACGGAGGTCTTTCGCGTGCAAAGGTGGGCTGCGAATAGTAAGTTTGTCGGCGCAAGCGCTCTACCTGAACCTGGCGGAGCAGCGGCCCATGACCTCGCCCTGGCAGACGAGCTCGGCATTGAACTCGGAGCCGTCGAGGGTGAGGTAGATATCGAAGTAGACGCGGTAGAAGGTGCCCTGCGGGGTGTCCATGCGCTCGAAGTCCTTCTCGAGATTCTTGCGGCTGAGGTCGGAGGTGAGGGTGACAATCTCCTTGATGCCTGTGGAGTGGTCAGCGTAAAATCTGGTGATCAATTTGGAAGGGTGGGGAGGCTTACGAGGATCTTTCGTATACTCTGGGCAGACGTCCTCATCACAAGCGTAAAGCACGTCCTCGTACATCAGCGTTGCGCCAGGCGCCACTTGTCTGAAGAACGAGACCTTGACGGGCTCGCCGATCTTGACTCTCTGACCCTTCTGCACGAAGATCTGGCGGGTGTACTTGCACCTGTCCTTTCCGTCAAGGGACGGCACACGGTACTGTTCGGGGTGGTGGCCCTCTTTGAAGGGCTGCAGGGTTGCCATGAGGTAGTGGCGACGTGCAACACGAGAGGTGATGACACGCTCGGTGATACCAGCCGTGACAGCGCCCTTGACGATAGCGGCGACGGAGTCCATGGGACGAACGACCTTATTCTGGAACTGCGGAGGTACGTGCAGCTTTATCTGCTGGAAGAGGTATTCTGAAGCACCAAAACCACCAACAACCAGGACGTTCTGTGGAGATGAAGTTAGTAACCTGTATCCTCGTGTGTCTCAACCGAAACGTGACATACCTGCAGAAGTCTGTTCTGTGCTTGGATGGCAATGATCTGGTTGCGAACAAGCTCCAAGATTCTGTTGACCACAGGCTCAAAGCACTGCAGGATTTCCTCGTTTGTGAAGGTCATGTATCCTTCCTCGATTCCAGCCTCGGGAAATTCGGCTTCGATGCCCACATCAACAGCCCACTTCTGACCGTTATTCCGGAAGTCGGCCTTGATCCTGTTCTCGAAGTCCATAATGCACTTGGCGTACACCTTGCCGGCGGTCTTTGAGCCGTCGGGCAGCTTCATCTTGCGAATTTTCGCGCGGAGGATGTTGGAGAAGTTGCGATTCAGCGCCGTGGAACCGCAAGAGTCACCAGAACCTGCTGTACACTCTGCGACTGTGAAAGGCGACTCTTCCTCAACTTCGTAGGCGATCAAATCGACGGTACCACCGCCGCAGTCGACGATGAGGATCGCATCGTGGACCTTCAGATTGAGCAAGCCAGTCTTGGCGCAGAACATGGCAGCAGCCTCAGGCTCGGTGATCAAGGTGAGGCGGTTGTCGTTCTCGTCGCGAAGGAAACCAGCCTGAATGGCGGCGGCTCTTGTCGCAGCCTTGCCAGCATCGTTCCAGATGGCGGGCACAGTAAGGAAGTAACGGATGTTGCGCTCCTCGCGGTTGAATACCTCACCCAAGCTCTTCTGCAGCTGGTTACGCATTGCCTGTCGTAACTTGAAGAGGTAGTCGGCCGCGACATCGATCTCGGACTTTCCGGGCGGAAGAGGTGGAAGGTTGATAGGATCGATGTAGGTGTTACCAGAAAGCATCAACTGCAGCTTGAACCACTCCACCTTTTGAACACCGGGTTTAGGGTAGCCGGTGGGCGCTAGCGCATCTGCGATGTCAGGGCCCCAGCCAACGACTTGCTGGTGCTGGTCGTAGTAGAGCACGGTGGGAATCTGTGGGTGACATTGATTAGCGCGAGTCGCACGACTGCAATCGCTTGCAATGTTACCTTCTGCTTCGTCTGTGTGCCCGCGCCAGGCCACTCGACGATGATATCCTCTTTGGCTTCGGTGTTTGTAGCGAAAGCAAAAGCGACGCCGGAGAACGTCGTACCCTATATCACACGTCAGCCTGCGTACTTCGCGAAAGACGCCACATGTAACCTACAAAATCAATGCCGACAATCAACTGTGCCTTGCTCCGGTTGTTCCCTTCGACCTCCGCCAAACTTCTTCCATACAGAGGGTTGGTGGATTGCGGCGCGCCATAGCCGTAGGCTTGCTGTTGCTGCATCGGGTAGCCGGGCGGGGCAGGCGCCTGCTGACCGTACATGTGCTGCTGGTGCTGAGGCGCGTACGCGTGTCCGCCGCCGGTGTTGATGGGCGGCGGCGGCATTGGGCTCGTGGGCCTGCCTTGGTTAGGATGGGGTGCGCCGAGGTTGTTGCCTTGGTTAGCATACTGGTAGGACGGCGGCCGGCCGAGCGGCTGCTGAGGGTTCATGTTGAGCGAGGTGGTGGAGGCTGACGCGGCCGGCGCAGTGGAGGTGGACGACGGCGGCTGGTGAGAGGAGTTGTTGGAGGTGAGGCTGTTGGCAGCGGACGAGGTGCCGTTGGAGGCGGAGGCGGAGGCGGCGGGGGCGCTCGGGGTGAGGGTGCTCGTGGAGGCGGTCTTGGATGTTTGCTGCGGCGCGGGCTTGTCGCTGCTCGGTCTGCGAGTCGAGCCAACCAGTTTGCGGAAACGGGAGTTCATGGATGACATCCAGAGAGGAGCATTCCTTGCCGGGGCCTGTCGAGGGCGGGGCGAGGAGGGCGAGGGAGGAGAGTCGGAGGGTGGGCGGAAGGGTGGATGGGCGCGGGATTGGGTAGGCAGGCGCGAGGAGGCGGCGGCTGCAGCTGGCAATGCAGGTGAGATCGGAGATGGCGGGCGGCTCTCACGTGTCAGGCCAGGCACGGTCAGGCAAGCACGGGCAGGCAGCGCGCAGGGGCGGGGAGGAGGCAGTGGTGACTGAGGCTGGCAGGTGGATAGGTGGATGCGGTGCGCCGTTCGGGCAGGGCGTGGAGGAGGGCAGGGCGTGGATGACGGCGTTGCAGGGCCGGCGGCGGGCGCAGTTGCTCAGCAGTACGCGGGTAAGGGTAAGGTGGGTAAGGTAGTGTGAGGGATTGGTGAGGGTGGGTGGTGGTCGGCGTCGCCAAGGGCGTGCGCGCGCTTGCAACGGCGGGGGCGGTGTGTGCGACGGGCAGCCCGGGCGGGGGGGACAGAGGGGGAGGCGGCGCTCAACCTGGGCCAAAGGTGAGCGTGCGGCTGAAGCGAGTGGACAGCGCGGCGGCGGCAGTAGTCTCAGCAGCTCGGCAGGGTAAGGCAGTCTGCGTGGTGCCTTGAGGTAGCAGCTGGGCGGTTTATTATTGCATGCAGCGAGGGGTTTGCCGTGCTGAGGCGCAAGTGGACCGGCCAGTCAAGAGTCGCATGCGCCGCTCGAGCTCGGCCATCCAGCCCAGCCCACTGCCCGCCAGCGCGCGCGCCTCCCGGGCTGGATGCCGGACATTTGCTAGCCGCACATCCTCGAACCACCAGCTCCCTCCCACTACCACGCGCCACAGGCTAAGGCGGTCGTGGCAGCAGGGCTAGCACCACCGCGGAAACCGCAGCACCTGCAGACCCACGTCCACGCCCACGTCCACGTCGCAGCGCTTCACAGACCGACGCGGCACCGCGCAGCACGAGATGCCGCCAGCCGCGTGGACAGGCACCACAGCCCGCACGGCAGCTGGACAAGCACACGACACCGTGGACGCCTGACGACACCGTGGCCGTGGTTGTCCGCCGCCTCCCCGGGGGATGTCCCCACCCCAAACGAGCGCAGACTACCAGCCACACGGAGCCCCTGGTGTGCACACGGACTGTCAAATGGGCCCGGCCCAGCGCGAGCCAACCCTGAGGTACACGAGAGATCTCCGTTTGCCCTCCCAATTTGGGCCGAACCACTGGACCATGCGCCTCGTTCCTGGGAGCTTTGCACCTCAGGCACCTTCCTGGTTCGACAGGTCACTAATTCGAGGGACTAATCTATCTCAAAGTATAATCGACTGGAGGTTGGATAGTGCTGAAGTGTAGATTTATTAGTGCGGGGAGAGGAACTGGCTCCTAAAAGTTACCCAAACATTAGCTGTATCTTGGTGGTATGCCGAAGTCGTCTTGAACTGCGATCACCATGTCGTCTAGATAACTCACTTGAACAACGATCTTCAAAATGTCAAATGACGATCACACGCAGGGACAAACTCTATTCTATGCGCTGCCATCCCAAAATCGCCAATATCGTCACAGTCCAAATACCAATGCTCACAAATCAAAGCTCCCCTGCAATCCAAAATTTCCACTTCGGGACACCATGCCTGAGGTGCCTCACGCCTACCTTAGACACTGGTCAGGTATCAGTTCAGGCCTCAGGCTCACCGCGACAGCTCACCACGCCTCATCATCCACCAGTATCCCCGTGCCTTTCAGGCCCTCAGCTGAGCCAATCCGCCAGCCATCCACTCTCCTTCGCCCGTCCGTAACAACGTGGCAGCCGTCATACCTTACCTCACGTACATACAACACAATAAGCCTCTCGTAAGCCGGCGATCACCACCAGCCGTCACCCGCGCGCTGCGCGCAAGCGAGCAGAAAGATTTCAAAGACACAACCTAATAAACAAGCACGATCGAGCGTCCCTTCTCCGTAACACACCATCTCCCTCCACACCCCTTGCAGCCCGCCTCTCCAACCCCAGAACCCCAGCTCCCAGCACCTCCCAGCCCAGCACAGCCCAACCAACATCGCGCAGCCTCGGTCCCGAGCCAGCGTACCTACATCCGCATCGCACGCACGTCGTAAGCACGCGCAAATAAGCCGCACCCTTCCCTTCCAAAAACCCCGACACCTGCAAGCTGAGCAACCCGCCAGGACCAGGGCCTGGGCAGGGGAGTTACAAAGCGACAAAGGAACAACGGGACAGCGCGAAATCGACGTATTTGTCAGGGCCCGTAGGTCCCCATCGGTAAATGTTTGATTTTATCGCTTGCGAGCGACCGGGGCTATCTCAGCTAAGTTAATGGTATGAAAGGAAAAAGCAGCGAGAGTAGGTCCGTCTCTGTTCGGCGCCTTTGGCTGGCGCAAGAGGGGAGGTGAGAAGGGGAGGGGGAGGGTATAATCAAGGAGAAGGAAAACCCCGCGCAGAAAAAGACCGGACCGACCGAACGGTCGCCTATTGCCAGGCTCGTCCGGAAGCCGTGCTGGCTCGCTTCCTTCGTCCCTTCGCCGACGTCCCAGTGGCTGATAGGATGTCTCCCTCACGTTTTTTTCGTTCGTCATTTCTTGTTTCCCGCCGGATCTCACTCTGCTCCGTCTTCCGGTCTTGGACCATGCTTGATGAGCAGACACGCAGCTGGGTCGTCTTGTGTCAACGTCGCAGAGCTCGCTTCACTGGCGCGATCGAATGTTGGCCGGGTGTCATACTTACCTGCCAGTTTCATGTCCTCTGGCGTGTCGGTCCTTCATCGGCGAGCTCTGTGCCGCATTTTCTCGTGGTTCTTTTTGTGGATGTATTTTCTGTGAATCTCGCGAGCCTTGGTGTTCTCGACGAGTGAGGGACGCGTTCGCACGAGAGCGTCTCTCGCATGCTCTCGTCTTCTCTCGGTGCGTCAAACATTCGCCGTATTGCAGAGTCCGACGTTCTCTCGAACTACAAGCCAAAGTCAGACGCAGGCAAAATCCAAAGACAGCCCATGACCTCAAGCCGGATCGGAGCAAATAAGGAACAAACATCTTCTTGTAACAACCCGTACGGCCCGCTCAAGGCGCCTTGCCATTAGCAGCGCCATTGGGCAAGCCGTTCTCGGACTGGCGGCGTTTGGCGGGGTCGTTGTTTTCCTGCAACGGCATGTCAGCGATCGAAAGTTGCTCTGCGAGGGGCGATCGAGAAACAATTCGCTGGAGTCCGCCCTCATCAGAAGAGACACGTACGTCGAGTCCTGCGCCGGAGACCGTGCGTTTGTTATTCGCCGGCGCCGGCTGTGGTGTGCTTGTGCTTGTGCTCTTGGCCGCCTTCGATTTCTTAGCCCGAGTCGGCCGAGCTTCGCCTTCGCCGAAGAGGTCGGCTGGGAGGTCGTAGCTTTGGGGATGTTAGCGATCGTGTCTGCGAAAGTGAAGTCGTGGAGGCACAGATTGTGGGAACATACTTGCGAATGTGCGTTACGCGAATGGAGTTGATGTCAGGGTTGTAGAGGTCGGCGCTGGTCACGATGTTCTTGTAGTCGTGGATCGCGTAGGAGATGTCGAGCGACTTCTGGTTCGGCTTCAGATCAATGCCGACGTAGTAAGTCGTTGTGTAGATCTTGTGCTTGCCATCCTTCGCTGCTTCGCTTGCGTCCGCGCCTTCAGCGACGGGCACTGGCATGCCCTCAGCATCCGTCTGAGCGGCGGCTTGCGTCTGGACATCTCCAGCCGTCTCAGTTGTTTCGGACTCGGTTATTTGATAGTCGAGCCCACCCTGTAAAACCGTGTCTGTTTGTTCTCCAGGCAAGCACTCGTGTACGCGATCGAAGCCTTTGTTGAACGGATGCGCAAGCTCAACGCTACTTTGCAGCTCCTCAATTTTCATGATGAGCCTTCGCAAGCGAGCCTGGCATAGACCGGACCACGCCTGTTGGGCTTCTTTCGAATGACTAGCCGAAACAACCATGAGATAGTGCTTGTAATCTTTCGTGAAAAATGTGTGTTTCTGGAAGAGCTCTTTCCATTGTTTGGTGCCGGAATCGGTAATCTCATTCGTGAGATCAAGACCTCTCTTCAGCTCCTTAAGCAGAACCTTCATGGTCGAAGGTCCTATGTTGTGCGTCGAATTCATGGATGGGTATGCGGGTGTAATGATCGGCATGAGATGCTTCTTGTCGTGGAAGCTAGTGTTCGGATCCCACTCACGGAGTTGCAGAGGCGCGTCTTCTCTGTTCTGAAGTCTGACAGGATCCGGCCACCTCCAATTTGACATGAGCCAGAAGAAACGCGAAACAATGCGAGCGGCAGCGGCCTTCGGGTACAGCTGGCAGACCTTTGCGACCATCATGGCGAATGCGACACCACCAGGGAAACCAACGATATTGCCATAGATCGCTCGACGTTGCGCCCATAGTTTAACAGCGCGAAGAGCTAGTCTGAACGGTTTCGTTTGAGGCACGGACGTCAGGATGCGATCGGTAACACGAGTGCCGTTGACACAACGAAGATCGACTTCGTTCAGTCCGCGGAGCAAGTTGTTGTCGGTCAGCTGGAGAGAGCTAGGTACTGATGTGACTTGGAGGTTCGAGAAAATAAGATCAATGCTGATTCCGAAAAGCTCGATCTTGATGATGGGCACGCTGGCGTCAGGCACCGCAGTCAATTCGGTGATGTCCTTCGCGGCAATGTTGCTCTTAAGCAGATCCGGGAAGTATTTGAAGAAGTCGTCGCGTGTCACATGCTTGGGCGCAACCACCAGTGTGTCAATATCCGATCCTGGCCCGTACACGCCCAAGCTGTAACTACCATACGTGAAGACCTTGCCGCCGGCGGTGTCCAAGATGGCAGAGGGGAGCTTCTTTGCCCTGCCGACAACTTGTACCAGCTCTTTTGTCAATTTTTGTAATTGCCGAAGTACGTTCTCCCTGATAACCATTGTCAGCGCATGCGGCAGCTACAGTACTGCTGCTACAGCCTACCTTTGTTTCCCTTCCTCAGGCGACTCGAAGTTCTTCTGCGCTTTGAGCTCGGCCATCAATCGGTCGCTGAGCTCAATGTCCTTCGGTGAGGGAGGGTCAACCGACAATGGCTTGAATGGTACATTGTGCTCCGAGTCCGCCATCTTGCGCCTTGAATGTCCGTCCTTGCTCTTTCTGTTCTGGTGCCGACGGTCGCACTGTTCGCTGAACTGAGGTGTCGCTCGTGTCGTGCAATGAGTTCACCGTAAGGAGTGAGTTTGCGCTACAACACGGGATCCCATGCGCCAGACGCCGCGAAGTGGTAGAGCGAGCTGTGATGAGATCGGAGGGCTGAAGACAAAACGGCGGTTGAAGGTCGGCGACGGAGCGTTGATCAGTTGCGGCGCCTGGAGCAACGGCCCGCCCGTCGCAGCTGGCTTGTTTCTCCACGCAGGGGTCCCTTGGTCTTCCGTCGGCTTGACACATGTGACAGACCAACTAGAAAGCATGATAACGCACTCTAATCGAGCACCACCAGCATCACGATTGGCACGTGCGGCTTATTGACTGCGTCTCGACGAGAGCTTATATCAGTCAGCAAATGCAACAGTTCAAGACATGCAAATAATTTTGAATGAATCTTCGAAAGAATCCACAACCGGTGCATTTTGTGCATTGCATACGAGAGATGCGCCCCAAAAGCTCCGAATATATAGAGACTTCGATGGAACTCCTAACTCCGCGCTTGAAACCAAAAAATCCCTAGGGTATCTCAAAAGTCCATGACAATGCCAGCGACAACCTTCTCCAAATCGCTCTTCTCTAACCACCTTTCTTCCTCTTGGCTCGCGATCCCGTTCTCCACATCTTCCTTCTTTGCCAAAGACGATCTTGCGATTGTCTCCCGGATATAGATCTCAAAGTACTTCTCCAGCACAGCTAAAGCGTGCTTATCAATCTTCGTGTCCTTCGAAGCAAAGTGCTCGTGCAAGAGGCGAAGAAGCAAAGGACGCGGAATCGAAGGAACAGCACCTGATTGAGAAGGGACTTGCGGCCCCGCATCGCCATTGACCGAGTTCGTATCCGCGTCCATATCATCGTCTGAAATCTGAAGCGGCGAAGGCTCCTTGCGATGCGGTGGACGGTCAGGCTTTCGCTTAGCAGGCGCTGTTGGCTGAGCTGGTTGTTGTGGTCTTGCTGTGAGCGGGTCGTCGGCTAGGTCCTCCTCAGAGTCGTCCACCGCATCCTTGTCCATATCGTCTCTCCGTCCACTGGGTCCATCTTCAATCTCATCATCGTCCTCGTAACTATCGATCACGCGACCTTTTCGCTTTGTGCCAGCGTGGCTGGCACTGGCGGCTATTTCAGTACGAGCCGAAGCAAAACCACCCCCAGTCTTCTTTGTAGCAGGTACACTTGCTCTGCCAGTGTTTGGAATGTTTGTGCTCGGTGTCCTACTCGTAGGTCGTAAAGTGGTTTCCGTGGAAGTTGACGCAGCGCGGGGCACTTGGCTAGGTCTTTGAGGTTTGAAAGGTGGTGGCTTGCGTTTGGAAGGAGGGTATGTCACTGTCTCCTTGGGCTCTTTGCGAGGAGGCATGCTGCCTTTGCTTTCCTGTCAAAAATCGGGATGCTGTGTTGTTAGGCAAAGACACTCTCAAGGCAGAAAGATCACGAAGCCTTAACCATGCGCGTCACGTCACTCGCGCGCTGACATGTGACGCGGACTTAAATCTTTCATCTAATCTGATCGCGATCAGCAATCCGCCCTGCCTTCGCGAAAGAGTGTACGTGGTCAATCACCACAGCTCTCTGCCACCTCGCTCGCTCTATTGTAAAACCGGTCCCGGGCGACAGCGCGATGAGACTGAAACCGCACAAGTGAGCCGGAGAATGTACCATCTGGCCAAATCGCTGTACTTGCACGCTACAAGCAAAGAGGGTAAGCTCAGCATCGCCTACAGTAGCTCTTACTCCGTCCTATGCTGCAGAGTGCTGACGAGACTTCTACTGTAGAGTACTCTATCTTACTCCTCGGCCTCGACAACGCCGGCAAAACCACCCTCCTAGAGCAGATCAAGAGCTCATACAACCCCGACCACAATGCGCGGCTGAACACAGTGCCGACCGTCGGCCAGAATGTTAGTCTGGTGGATTTCGGAGAATGCTATTTGAAAGTCTGGGATGTGGGCGGACAGCACACGCTACGCGGTCTGTGGCAGAATTACTACAGTAGCTGTCACGCGATTGTCTTCGTAATTGATAGCACGGACGTAGGTGATGCGGACGTGGAGAAGATCAATGAGAATGATACTCCCGGAGGCGGAGGCGTGGATGTGGGACGACTCGAGGAGTGCAAGATTGTTCTGGAGTCTATCCTAGAGGACCAGCAAACCGAGGGTGTACCTCTGCTAGTCTTGGCCAACAAGCAGGACGCGGAGGACTGTGTTGAGGTGGTCAGGATCAAGGAAGGCCTCGTGCGGAGAGTCATAGAAGGCGAAAAGGGCGCCAGCGTACGAGACAGTAGGGTGCTGCCCTTGAGCGCGTTGACAGGCACGGGTGTCAGAGAGGCTGTGGAGTGGGTGTGCAGCCGTGTGAAATGGAATAAAGAAGCAAGGCCACCAGTTATGAGATGAGACTGTGGCATCATACCACAAGACTTGGAAATACATGTTTGACCATTAAGCAAAGGTTCGATGCGGCTCTGACTCTCGCCGATCAGAGGCTCAACGCCTCCAAAATACCTTGCATAGAACTATAGTCATTGAATGTATGAGATCGTATTTACCAATTCTCGAGCGTCGTGGCTTGCATCAGCTCCCTTGAAAACCAGTCATTCCTACATTTGTTGCTGCGAGAGAACGCATCGAGATCCAGAGCGATGAGGCGCCAAGCACAAAGCGCATCATGCATCACCACCACTCCACTGCTTCACCCGGTTGCTGCGTTCAGGTAACTCATTAACCCTCAGCCTCACACTCCGTCTGCCCTATCAACAAGCGCATCCGCCTATACGTGCCTGAATCCCGTCACTTCCGACCCTCCATCAAGCCACCCTTGCGACGCGGAAGCGGGAGAGCCCTTCCCATACGCGCCTCAAAGCTCCCCGGTACACCACCAGCGGCCTCGGCACCAGACTACCGTGCCGCATATCTTCCTTATCGACCACGCGGTATCGGTTAGGACGCCTGCTTTTTCCTGCGCCGTGTTTCTGGAATCTCCGACTCACAGGCGAAGGCCTGTCATTTCGTTTGTTCGCGCTGCCTGCAGGCCCCCCTGGACAAACGGAGACACTCTCGCTGGCCGGGAGTGGCGGTGTGATATCGCCTTGCGTCGTTAGAGCAGGGGATTTATTGACAACAGTCGCTGTTTGATGGGCGGTGACGAGATGGCAGTCATGGAGGTAAGGCGCATTTCCTTCATGTTTTCCAGGAGAAGTACGACCATGCGCTCCTTCTTCTCACTTCAACCTGGGCCGGCTCAACGCTGCTGTTCCATCCAATTCGGAGCCACACCGGAATCGACCAACAAAATCAACTGAAGGGCAGTGGCGCTGCTGGTAGCCGCAACAGCGTGATGTGATCAATCACTCTCACGACAGTAACGGTGGTGTTACATTTGTTGCCATTTGTGTAAGTCTATCAAACCAGGACCTCCTTCGCTTGTGTCACGTCAGCCGTATGGAAAGACGAAACAGTCGTGCGTTGCTGATGCGCATTTGTTTTCGCCACCTAGCCGGCTGCAAAGTACTCTGTCAATATAGCCACTTGACCTTCGATTCTGATTCTAACAACATTGTCCATGTCCAGATCCTGCGATGCATACTCTCTTCAGCTCCAATATCCTTAGCCCGCCGCCTGCCCCAGTGACTCAGCAGAACCCTTTCGAATTACTTTTCAATTCGGCCGCGACGAGCAATTCGACAGCTTCCGCCTCGAACTCATCGGCGCATAGCTCCCCCACCGAGTACAATCTGTTGACACGACGCTTGCAGGACGAGCGACGGGCAACTGAAGATGCTAGGCATGTCGAGCCCACAGCAGTACGGCGGAAAGGGCATCCCAAGCTTTTACTGATGGGCCAGAGAAGGTGAGATGAGAACAATTTTGGGAGGCTTGTTCATTTCAGTGACTGACATTGACAAGGAGCGGCAAATCATCCATCCAGAATGTGATCCTGCAAAAGATGCCGCCCACAGAGACTCTCTATCTCGAATCGACGAACACGGTGAAAACTGTCTCGATGCAGTGCGTCCAACAGAGCTGAATGCTGGGCCGCATGCTGACTTGCGACTCAGGTCTTTCGCTCAGTTTGAGATGACTGAAGTCCCCTCACAACTATCAATCGAGTCTCCAGAAATTGCATATTCCGAGGCCAATTTCCGCGAACTCGGTGCTGTGATCTGGGTCATTGATGTGCAGGACGACTACCTAAGCTCGATCAACTCGCTCGTGCACACGGCTGGTTTCCTCGCCGAGAACTACCCACGAGTGCATTTCGAGGTCTTCATCCACAAGACGGATGGCTTGAGTGAAGAGTACCGCTACGACGCCTTTAGGGAAGTGCGGCAGCGCGTGCAGGATGAGCTCTCCGACGTCGGCTTCGGGCACAGAGAAGTTGCGTTCCACCAGACCAGCATCTTCGACCACTCGATCTACGAAGCAATCAGCAAAGTCGTGCAAAGACTTTTGCCGCAACTGCCAGCGCTGGAGGCTTTACTGAACAGACTGTGCTCGACCTGTGGTATGCAGAAGGCATATCTGTTCGACACTGCGAGCAAGATCTACATCGCCACGGATGCGAGCCCGACATTCATGAAGGATTACGAAGTGTGCTCTGACTATGTCGATGTGATTGTCGACATCAAAGCACTATACGGCTGGCAGCAACCGGCGAAGAAGCCGGCAGGCAGCTCGGATGCTGACGATGAAGGCATTGGCGAGAGTGTCGTCACGTTTGAAAGGAACGGTGACACCTACATCTACGCTCGAGAAATTACGGAGTAAGTACTGCATCTGCAAATTTGCTAACCTGAGGACCGATGCTAACTCTTGCCAGGCACCTTTCTTTGATCTGCCTCATGGGTAAAGGGAGCGGAGTCGACAAGAGAGTTCTGATCGACTACAACGTCAGTCTGCTTCAAGATGCTGTCGTGGAAGTGTTCAAAGTGTGATAAAAAATTGAAGGCCCAGATGAAGACTTGGGTTGATATCCTATTAGCGTGTACAGTTAAGCGCAGATTCTCGTACCCATGTACAATGCTCTTCGAAGAAGTCTTTTTGAGATACCCATGCCCTCGCACATTGTCATGATCCGTCGTCTCACAAGTCCGAAAAGATCGTTAAGCGAGCTCAAGCTCTCGCAGAGCCCCACGGGCCTTCGGCCCACTCCCCTCCGCATTGACCGTTGCTGACCCTTGCCCTAAAACAAGCTGGCCATTTGTCACGATGCCATAGAAGCTCTTGCGCCAGAGCACATCATCGCCCTCTAAACACTTCTGGTGCGTGCTGATCGCACCATTCGGGAGCTCAAGAAGCCAACGAACGAAGTTCGCTCGCGCTCTAGCACTCCGTTGAATACCCACTTTGGCACGATCGGCCCTATACCCCTCCTTCAACCGGCGAGATCTACGACTTGCGAGCTACGTGCCGAGGGACAATTCCTTGCGGCATTGTATAAAAGACAAGGAGGCACTCTGTCGAGAACTGCGACAGCCAGCCTACCAAAGACTAGACGGCGATGCCCACCGACAACGATCTGAGAAGGAGGGTTGGACTTCAGGACAAAGACGCGACCGGATCTCAAAATGAGAAGAACAAACAAGTCAAGAAGGCCGCTTCCAGCAGCGGAGGCGTTGGTGTAATGGACGTGTTGCGCATACTGGGCGGACTCTTCCTTATCAACTGCTTGCTGAGCTACTTCATCACAAACGACTCGGTGCTTTGGGGCTACCGGCCATGGTTCGTCCGACCAGCAGCCGTGATGCGATACTTTGTAAGAACTCCCACACCGATATCATACTTAATAAAGTAGAATACTAACGGAGCCCTACAGCAAGGCCCCGTCTCCCTGACCGACGCCGAGCTCCTTGCCTACGACGGCAGCGACCCGAACAAACCCATCTACCTCGCGTTGAACGGCACGATCTACGACGTGACCGCCGGCCGCCGCGTCTACGGCTCCGGCGGCAGCTACAATGTGTTCGCGGGCAAAGACGCCGCACGTGGCTTCATCACGGGCTGCTTCGCGGAGGACTCGACGCCGGACCTGCGCGGCGCTGAGTGGACTTACGTCTCGGTCGACGTGCCTGGTTTCGAGGAGAAGGATGTGACGCCGGAGCAGAAGAAGCTGAGGGAGCAGGAGTTGCGGAATGCGAGGAAGAAGGTCAAGGATACGATTGAGGGCTGGTCGAAAATGTTTAGGGGTGGAGGCGGGAAGGATTACTTTGAGGTCGGGACGGTGAAGAGGGAGCCGGATTGGTTGGAGAAGACGCCAAAAAGAGGGTTGTGCGCGCAGGCCCAGAAGAACAGGCCGAAGCCTAAGATGGCTGGAAAGGACGCCGGCGCTGCGTACAGGCCGGGCGTTTGAGAAGCTGAAGCTGTGATCAAATGAATGCGCAAAAAAACGATTCATCCCGATCGGAAAGACGTGTTCTTCTCACTTGACAGTATTGCATATCCCAGTGAAAATGATAGCTTTTTGCGGCTAATAGTTTGGTCGAGTACTTCCATTAGGCCATTCTCTTCGTGGCTTCGCATCGACGAACTCTCTTAAGTCTCACATACACCGCACCACAGAGATAGCCTCTTGTTACCGGAACATGATTGGAACGGGACAGCAATTCAGCGGAAAAAAATGTGGCAAGCGGTTGATGTCAAGCTACCTGCTCCAAACCGCAGTCCTCAATACGCCGTGATATCATGCAATGCCACCAACCCAAACTTCATCTACTCCTGGGCAACAGCGCGGGCTGCAGTCACATGTTAGTGTCCAGTGATTTCTATTTTTGGGTACCCTCGAGTTGAACGTACTGTAGATGTTGCAGGTGTTGTGACCGACAACCTTCTTAATGGTGCCCTGGGCTTCGAGATCGTTCAGGGCCTTGCGGGCGAGGGAGCCGTTGATCTTCAGGCGATCGACGAGGACAGCGACGGTGATCAGACGGTAGGACTGGACATCCTTGTTGAGACGCTCCTGGAGGGTCTTGTCGAGGATGACGGCGTGGACGGCCTTGTCCTTGACTGTTGTGCGAATCTACGTTAGCGCTCGTTCTGTTCCAGCTATTCTTGTCGGCTCGGTGTCGTCGCTCGGCGAAATGGATTTTTTGATTGCGTGCGCGATGCGGAACGGTGTTCATTGATGTCGCCGTGTTGCACGGAGGGAGATGGAGGATGGTGTTCGCGTACCCTTGCCCTTGGACCACTTCTTCTTTTGCTTTCCGGCGGGAGGCTATTGCATTGTTAGTACGAGCGGCCTTCCATCGCTTCCAGGCGCGGCGGGCACATACCATGATTGTTGTCTGTCCGTGGAGAGTAGTTCGATACGCTGTGGTCGGATGCCCGGTTTGAAAAGGAATGAGTGCGGCTTTCCGTGGCTTGGCAAGCGGGGAGCGAAATTGTGCGAAGCCAGAACGTCACGTGCGGGTCGGCTTTTTGGCTGCCGTTTGGCTTGAAACTGGGGAGCGCCTTGATGAACGTCACTAGGTCAACCGAGAAATTGATGGTGTATGGATACCGAGGTAATGTTCGAATTGCCATCGTTGCCGCTATCTATGATCACTAGTGCTGCCCGTGTATGGTGATTATTGCTGCCAAATGCTAGCAGTAAGGAACATTCAAGATTTTGGCACAGAGACGAATCGCTATGCGTTCGACAGCCTTCCCTATAATCAGACCTACGACAAGAGCAGTGACAGCTGCTCTGAGGATCACGACGGGCATTGGCTAATCCTGCTCGCTTTTTGGGGTGTACAATCGATCTTCTGGCACTTGGCTATTGCGAAGCGCCTCGGCCAAGGCTGTGGCCTCATCGAACCCATTGTTGATGACCTGAATGTCATCTTCTTCTAGCAGCTGACGGTCGTCGTTGTGAAGCTCATGACCTGAGGAGTTCGGTAGGTGCAGTGCTGCCTCAAGGGCAGCGCTATCCCCCAGCCCACCATTCATGCTGCGGACGTCCTCATCATCGAAGCCTTCATCTTGTCCCCCACCATGTTGTTGGCCTGTGGCTGCGTGCGTGTTTAACGTAAGCACGCCACCCAGACCATGAACTTTGGGTTCAGAGGTGACAGTGCGCATGACTTTGTTAGGAGCGTCAGAGGTGCCCAAATGTCTCCTCTTGCCGCCACTCCGGGAAGTTGACCTGGCTCTGGTGAGGAGACTCGCGCCTATTTCAACGCTCTGTCGTTCACTTCCACTTCCCAGGCCTCCACTCATGAAAAGATGTGATCGCTCACTGGACGGCTTTTCGTTATGGCCATCTTGTGGTCCACTCGGTCCGGGACGCCGCGGTGGCCTTATCCCGGGGCCGGGGTCATCTGGCCCAGTGGGACCTGATCCATTTTGGGGTCCTCTTCCATGGTCGCTATCATAGCCAGACTCATCTGAGGAGCTGTCGCTGTCCATCGGCTTATCCGGGAGACCTCTCGCGGTCCGAACTCGTCTGCGCCTCGCCGCGTTCCGCGACCTGCGCTTTCTTTCTTCGCGGCACTCTCTTTCAAGTGCCTGTCGCCTTGGATCTGTGGACTGCACCAAACCCAATCTGATTGATTCGATATCATTCGCATCCTCAGCCATAAGGTAGCTCCAGGCGAGCCAGAGAATCTTCTTCTGCATCAGCTCCTTTTCTTTCGGTTTGCTGCTACCGAAGTACCTGGGGTCGAAGAGGGACTCCCAAGCCACCTCGCCGAGCATAGGATCGCCGGGAGCTGGATCACCGTGAGGTTTGGAGTGAAGAGCAATTCCTGGCACGTGATTCTCATCCTCTAAGTTTGCCTCGTCGATGATGGGCTCGTACCAAACGTGAGTCCAGTCACTACGCCGAAGGCCGACCAGTATCCGCCGACGAGATGCTCTAATCGCCATGGCCCTGTTAGTGGTAGACCCTTTCCCTCGGGGTGGCCTCCAGTGTTTCGAAAAGCACTCTCAGTCTGTTCGTGAAGGTGTTGAGCCGGCTGGTCCTCTTCTAAGGTAGTTTAGGGGTCTGTGAGGGGTTGTGTGTCGGATTATTGTGAGTGTCGCAGTGTTGGAGAAGTGGAGGGACGATCGAAGTAATACTTCGACCATTGGACACATGTGAATGCCTTGATCGTGGTCGCCACGTGAGTGCCTGGCCAGCTTTCAAAGCGACGCGTTGGCCCCCTGTTAAGTGATGTTCTTGATATGAGAATGTTGGTGTCAGAGAGACCTAACAGAAGATCTGAACTGACACAAGATTAGGCGTCGGTTGCCCTTGGAAAAAAAGTTGCGAAACATACTCAAGGTCTCATATGCCGGGGTTTCTGATATACTCTCGTGATGTGTGGTTCGAGCCTCATTTTCCGACTCGCTGCTCCATGCACATGCTTACCTAAGTTCCGTGCACTCGAAGGATTTCTCGTCCATTTGAAAATCCAGCCTTGCTTCGCTTCACAGCTCCTCCGAAAACGGCCAATGCATTACTCGAAATCAATGACCCCGCCAGCGTCCTCAGGTCATTCAGTGTGTCTCTGAGTGAGCAACACCAGCCATGTCTGTCCCCAACCTATCCTCCCTCGCTCACGACCAGCTCCAAAACTCAAGCGACGGAAACCTCACGGGCGACGCTCCCTCCTCACAATCAACCTCCATCGGATCCCCAAAATCACAGCCTCCCCTCCCGCCCCTCCCCTCATCCTTCCTCGGCAACGGCCTCAACCTCGTCCTCCGCCCCCTCTCCCCCATCCCCTGCAACTCCCTCTCGACCCAAATATAGCACTGCAATCTACTAATCTCATTAACCAACCACGCGATCTCCTCCTTCGCCGCCCTCAGCAGCCCCACGCACTCCTCCGCGCCCATCTCCTCGACGTCCGTCGGCAGCACGGCGTCCCAGTCCTCGGGCCGCGACTTGTAGTACTCGCCCTGGCGCACCTGGATGTCGAAGTCGTCTGCCTCGACGACGAGGAGCGAGATCTGCTCGTCGAGGGTGTCGGTGATTTCGTTGATGGCGGCTTGCAGCATGACGCGGAGCACAAGGGGGGAGTGGGAGGTCGGCGAGACGGTCGTGGCGGAGTCTTGGGTTTGCGAGCGGAGCCAGGCTTTGAGGTCGTTGAGAGGGGAGAGTTCTGGGTCGGTGCTGTAGGACAGGAAGTTCCACTCTTCGAGCATGGTTGGAGCAGTGTTCGGGTTCGGTGGGTGTCGAGGGCGTGTAAAGTGAATTGTGGGTCTGTTGCCTTGTTTGGAAAGAGTTTCGAATGATGGTAACCGTTGGAGAGGAAGGCGCAGCTTTGTATGAGTGAAGGGCTGTTTTGTATCGAGCCTTGTGAGAGCCTGGGAAAGCCAGCGTTGTATCCTGTGAATGCAAATACTCATTCACGTGTGCGAAGTAGCGTTCACTCGTGAATGGGGCCGACAAGGACTGTTCGACGCAGCCCGCTTCTAGCCGGCTGGGAAACATCAGCCTCCACTCTCAGAAGAAGTCGGGACGCCTAGAAACATGTGTATTACGCTATCACGTATTGTATGGTATATCAAACGAATCCGCTCCCCGAAATGCCTCTGTACATCATTAACCACCTCTTACTGCCCATACACGTCCAAACTAAACTGAACAGGGAACCTCTCGACACCCGGCACATCTTTCCTCACATACACTGCCGGGCTCCAGCCCAAGCAATGAAAGCCAGCGGATCCAGTCTGATCGATTTGGACTTCAACGCGCTGCCTTGGGTCGCTGAGCACATCGACCCAGATCTCACCAGGCCTGCCGACCTGCATCTTCTTCGTCGACCACTTGTTATACGGCCCGACGCTGAGCACGACAGCACAACCAGGACGGTCATGCGTGCCCGCACGCGTCCAGCCGACGACGCTCTGCGCGTCGAAGTAATCCGTCTGCTGGCCGTAGGCGAACATGCGGCGCGCAAAGACGAGGTCCGGGAGGAGGCTGCGGCTGCCGGAAGTCAAGCAGGCGGGCGGCGAGGCCTGCTTGCCGCGGGTGCCGTACAAGTCGCCCCAGAAGACGCAGGGCAGGCCCTCGGCACGGAGGAGGATGAAGGCGTAGAAGAGAGATTTGAGGCGAACGTCGATGGGAGTGGCGGCGGCCTGGCCTGGCTGCGTGTCATGGTTCGTCACGAGGGTGACGGCGCTTTGGGGGCGTTCTTTGAGCAGGGAGCTGCGCATGATGGTTCTCAGGTCGGCGTTGGGGGAGCCGGCGACGACGTCTTTCGATACGCGCGAGAAGTCGGAGACGAGAGGTGCATCGTATGCGTAAGCGCCTTGGCCGACAGTGTCCAGCCACCTGGTAATTTTTGCGACCTTGCCCGTCCATACCTCGCCGACGATGAAAGCATCACGGCCGCGTTTGGCACGGCTGGCTTCGTGGGCGCGCGCAATCCAGTCCCGTGCAAACCCATACGAGAAATGGGCGGCAGCGTCTAACCGGAAGCCATCCAGGCCATTCTCTTGGATCATCCAGTCGGCCCATCTGAACAAGTCCTCGCGGACTGCGGGATGTTTGTGGTCGATGTCGGAGAACATGAGATAATCAGCGTTGCCGTGAAGATCGTCCACGTCCTCAGCCCAATCTTTGCCCGGTCGTTTCATTGCAATAGTCGATTGTGAATCGGCTTTCTTCCCACTCAAGAAACGAGAAATGCGGTGCATGCCCTTCTTGAACAGATCTGGGTGCTCCTGGCCGGGTTTGGGGAAGTTCGCTGGGTCGTCAATGATCTTGTAGATGGCGTGCTTCTCCGCTCGTTGGTCCCAATCAGTTCCCGAGAAGTGCTCAGCCCTCCACTTCATAGGTGAGTATGCGCCTTTGCGGTTGTCGTGGTTGTAAACGATCCAGGGTGTGATTTTCTTGGGAGCAGACGTCTCTACCCTTCGATCTTAAGCGAGGTCAATCGTCAGCATCCGGCTCATGACCTGTCGAATTCGCCTCCCACATGGGACAAACACTCACCTTCACCATCTACCTCAACAGCCCAACACTCCATCGTCGTATCGCCCGCAGTCTTATGGTTCAACACCGCGTCCCAAATCCCCTCGACACCATTCCCCTTCAATTGCCGGACCAAATCTCCCAACTCCTCTTTACTCCCCCACTTCGTATTCCTTCTACACTTCTGATCAAATTCGCCTAGGTCCCAGTAATCGTAGTGGTCGTAGCCGTTGCCGTTGCCCGAGGGCTCGTTCGCTTTGCAGCCTGGCGGCAGCCAGAACATCGTCAGGCCGAGGCCGGCGAGGGAGGGCGTGAGGCGCGTGAGGCGCGCATAATGCGAGCCGTAGGAGTGTGTCTCATTGTGCGAGGGCTTGTCGCTCTTGGTGTGCCATTCGAAGGTTTGGAAGAGGGTCTGGTTCTGCGGTGTTTGCTGGCCGTGGCCGGGGAAGTGCATGGTTGCGATCGATCTAGTGAACGATACTTGTGTAAATGTATAAGCTACTTCCCTTGTGTTGAAACGAACTACAAGATCACCCCAAGTCTCGTATCCGCGAAAGTATATCCTGAAGACCGTCCGACGGCCCCGGCGACGTCAGGGCAGACCCACAGCAAAATCCGCCCATCGTTGCGCCGGGCGGCGCGGATGCGCGTACAGCGGTCAACGGCCAGTGCCTTGGCCATGCTATGCCATCCGGCTCGGCGAGAGGATTTTGTCGGCGCGTGGACCGGGGTGGTGCCAGGTCTGCAGTCGGATGCGGTGAGCTGGCAGGCTGGCCGGTCGCCGGCTGAGGCAGGCAACGCGCATGCGGGCTCGTGGCAGACGCGCTGCGAGAGCCAGTGGAACGGCGATCGGCCCTGATCGCCAAGGGCCTCCATGCGCAGGTACAAACAAGGCGTGAAAAGTCGTAAAACTCAATAGTCACCATTCCCGTTCGCGCGGATTTCCAGGCTGTGACCGCAGAAGTCAACATGTCAGCTCGAGGTGAAAATGCCCAGTACAAAAAAGAATACAGAATGCATTACATCTACGCCCGTGAGCGCAGCCCGTGTACCTATGATACAAAGCGTCCCAGAGTTCTATCTTATATCCGGCAGGCAAACCGCAGCATTGCCGGCCGAATAGTCATGCATGAACGCTTGAAACCAAGTACCAAAACCCCCCCAAGTCTTTTGTCGTGCGAGACTCCGTGCGCGAGCACGTCGGCCGCCTCGCGTTTGCTTTTATGTTCCAGAGAATTGACTGTGTCCTCTATAACATTGATTTGATAACTCATCTCCAATAAAGCGATGCGCTTATTTGGCGATCTCAACACCACCGACGGCGCCAATGGCCTGTAATTCGAGTCAGTGAGAATTCATTCGTGGGGAGATAATGGCTTCAATCTTACCTTCTTGATGTCACCGTAGATGGCGAACTGACCGGCGGTCAGAGTACCAACCATGAAGAGACGGGCACCGATACCGGAGAAAGAGCCACGGAAACCAAGCTCCTTGGCGATCTTGATGAGACGGCTGGTGGTGCCCTCACCAGGAAGAGCCTGGGTCTTGTTGATCTTGGAAAGCATGGTGTCGGCGGGCTGGGAGATGATGGCGGCGGCGAAACCGGCAATGAGACCGGAACCAAGGTTGACGGCGGTGTTGGTGCCGGAGGAGGCGGTGGCCTTGTCGACGTAGTTGGCGTAGATGGCCTCAGCGACCTTCTCGTAGACGACGAACTTGGACATGGTGTAGGGGATCCTATGAGATTGTGAGCGCTTGCCCCGATATTCTCGTCGCGTATCCCTCAACTTACTGCTTGAACAGAATGGGGCCGAAGCCACCGTAGAAAGCACCAACACCCTCCTCCTTGGCGATCTTGGAGAAACCAGAGACAAGGCCAGAGGCGAAGGTGGGCTGGGAAACGAGACGGATACGGGTGGCCTCAAGAGGGCAGAGGGCGATGTCGGCGAAGAACTCGGCGGCACCAGCAGAGGCGAGGTAGACGGCGGTGCGGTTGTTGGCGGCAGACTCGTAGCCGAGGAGGCCAATGGACTGCTGCTTGAAGAACTCGTAACCACCGAACTTCAGGGCACCCTGGAGGAAGTAACCGGCGAAGGTGGGGCCGGCACCAGTGAGGAGAGCGCCAGCGCCCTCATTCTGGATGACCTGCTTGAAGCCGCCAATGAAGCCGCGGTTGTAGGTCTGGGGGTCGAGCTGGATGCGGGTCTTGACGCTGTGAGCGCGTTAGCGGGCTGCGCTCGCGCATTGCGACGTACAGTGCACGCGGCGGGTGTCGGCGGCGAAGGCTTACACATCGACGGGGGTGAGGCCACCGTGGGTGACGGAGCAGCAGACAGCGCCGGCGAAAGCGAAGCGGGAGTAGAGGGCGAGGCCAGAGAGCTTCTGGGGCTCAGCGGCCTGGACGTTCTGCTTGACAGCGTCGATCTTGGTGCTGCCAGTGGAGGCGGGCGGGGCTTGGGCGGCCATTGTGAGTGATGTGAGGTGAGTGGAGATGGAGTGAGGTGATGTGGTGTGGTGGTTGGAGTATAGAGATGGTGCAAAGGGAGAGGACGTATAAGCTTCGATGTTTTTGAGAGCCGATAATTATTCGGAGGAGCGGCTAGGCGGCGCGTTGGGGCAACCCCCGTCGCCAATGAAAACGGCACGCGCTATGACGAGCTGTGGCACTCCCGCGCAGTCGCCGGTCGCTCCGGAGCAACGCCTTATCTCGACAGGCCTACTTTACCATCTGCATAGATATTCTCATCGGACTGATTTGTATACACCACCCAGAACAGCTTACTGAAATGCCTCGGATATACAGCGATGCGTTTGATTGAGCTTCCCCATGACTCGAGCAAAGCGAGTGCAATCGCATGCCGACTTGCATGTGATCAAACTCGCTACGAATGAAACCAATATCTTGACTGGCATTGCATTAGGTCGTTGGCTTCATTGATCGTATTCTTGAACAGGCTAGGTTCTTCAATGTTGCCTTCATGTTATGCTGAGAGGCGATCGTTGTTTACATCAGACTTCACTCTCTCAACCGCTCATTTCTTCCAAGAATCAGCATCGATACCACCCAACTGCATCAAAGTCTTCTCGGGAGCCTTTGCGTCCAGCAGCAGACGCATTTCAGGATCGCCCTTTTCCATCTACAAATTGTCAGCATGTTGATTGCTCTCGCAAATCATCGGCAGCTCATGAACTTACAGCCTTCTGATACGCCGGCCTGGCCGCGACATCCTGCACCCAGCGAAGAATGTTCGGAAACCTTCCAAGATCCAGCGGCGGACCCCAATACCTCTGCGTAGTAATCGTATACATCGGCATGATATCCGCAGCCGTAAACTCATCCCCAGCCAGCCACTTGCTCTGCTTCAAGCGCGCGTCCATCACGCCCAAAGCGCCTTTGTAGAGCCTCTCGTCCCTGAACGCCCGCACCTTTGGGTCGTCGGAAGGGAACATCGCGCCGACCATCTGAGGCTGCAACGTCGCGTTGCTGAAGTGGAACCATTGCAGGTATTCCGCGTAGTTGCTCGCCGTCGGCTTGACGGACAAGCGACCATCGCCATATCGGTGAATGATATACTCGATGATCGCACCGCTCTCGGCAAGCGTAATGCCCGCGTCGGAGTCCTCGACGAAAGGCGATTTGCCCGTCGCGTTGCCAGGCACTGCTTTGAGGGAGTCCGGCGACAGTAAGGGAGATCGGGTGTGGTGTACGATCTTATAGGGGATGCTGAGTTCTTCGCAGAGGAAAAGGATCCTCTCTGATTGAGAGATACCAAGGTGGTGGATTGTGAGGACCATGTTTGCGTCCAGTTTTGTTTGGTGGTATCCAATGTTGAGAGAGGTTTAATCGCTGGAGTGTGTTGACCTATAGCTTCTATATCTCTGGCCAATCGTTGGTTATAATGGTTTAGACGTAAGTTTACAGGCTGGGATAGTATATATATGTAACAAGATGAGCGTCTCGATGCCAGTGCGATTTGGAATCGCGTAAATACTTGCTCCGTAAGTTCAGCCCCACCTTGCGGTCATAACGATTGCATAAGGTTCCCGGACGCAGCATCTCCCGTCGCTTTTACGATTCGCAATCAAGATTACCATGTTAGAATGCAGACATTCTATCGTACACACCGATTCGAGCCTTTAAATCCGAGCAATGACTCACGCGAGCTTGGTCACTCCATAGTAGAAGGATCATGTCTTCGACCATTTGATCTGTGTCCATGGCACGGTTGACCTGCGCTTTCGCTTTCTCTAATAAACACTTGTAGAACGCTAAGCAAGCATGCATGGTGTCAGTCAGAGATCATGCAAACTCAGGTCATCGGAGAAAACATTTGACAGGGTCTCCTACATAGGCAATCGCGAAAGAGCCGGCTTTATTAGCTGAAGGGTGGGCTTTGTACCTACGTTTGGTTTTGTGGAGCTGTTTCGACTACGGTCGACTACTTGTGCTATCAGCTCACCTTCGGATACGAATCTGGGTTAGCGTGTATGGTGGAGTCCACCGTCCGCCCTGCCACGGGATGTCGGGCATTTGCTAACCGGACATTCCTCACGGTAACACCGCACATCAATGACTCGGTCCATCATGTCAAAACATGGAGAGAAAGGAGCAGCACTCGCGCGCGCGCTTTGCTGTCATCAGGTAGTGTGGACGGCGGGATTACACGCAATGCCTAACTCCGCTGGATGCATCCTTCCAGAATGTAAGATCACATAAGACGAGGTCTCACATTCTTCTATCCGCTCGGCTCATCAGCATACAGTCTCGTTCCTACATGCCTACACCCAACAACACAGACTGCCAAAGAGTTTTATTGCATCTTCCAAGCGATCATAGCTAAGATGTCGAACGACAATCATCTGAAGAACATCGCCATCGTTGGCGTAAGCGTGTCCTCGAATTCGCTCGGTAACGAACAGAGCTAACCATATCCTTAGGCCGGCGGTAACAGTGGTAGCTTCATGGTCCAGTCCCTCGTTGACACTGGCCGCTTCACTGTCACTGCAATCACCCGCCCAGAAAGCACCAGCAAGCTCCCTCCAGGAATCAAAGTCGCCAAAGCCTCGACGGACGACCATGATGCCCTTGTTTCTGCCCTCCGCGGTCAAGATGCCCTCATTATCACTCTCAGCGTCACTGCTGCTGCTGAAACGCAAGGCCAGCTCATCCGCGCTGCGGCCGAAGCTTCCGTGCCGTGGGTGCTGCCAAATGATTGGGGCTTCGACACCTCGATTGATGAGGTAGTCAACGACATTCCCGGCGCCGCAAAGACGCCAAAAGGCCGTCAGGATGTCCTCGACACCGGCGTCAGTAGCTACATTTCTGTCACCACCGGGTTTTGGTACGAGTGGTCCCTCGCCATCCCGTCGGCTTACGGCTTCGATTTCGCCAGCAAGACCGTCAATTTCTGCGACGATGGCGAAACGAAGATTTCGATCTCGACATGGCCTCAGGTCGGCCGTGCCGTTGCCGCCTTGTTGAGCCTTCCAATCAAGCCTGAAGGCGGAAACACCGAGCGCTGCCTCGAGAACTTCAGAAACAAGATCGTTTACGTCAATTCTTTCACCGTGAGCCAGAAAGACATGCTTGACTCTGTACATCGTGTGACTGGTGACAAGATCGAAGATTGGACTATCATCAAGCAGCCCGCCAGGGAAAGACACGCCGCCGCGACAGTCGCGCTGCAAGGCGGCGATCGCATGGCGTATGTGCGCGTGATGTACACGCGCATTTTCTACGACGACGGAAACGGTGACTTTGAGACCCGGAAGGGGACCTCAAACAAGCTCCTTGAGCTTCCGAAGGAGAGCTTTGACGAGGCGACCGTCCGGGCTATCAAAAGGTCCGAAGTGGCTCAGGCGGCATTTGCTCGGCTTGTCGAGGAAAGACTTGAGCAGGAGAAGAAAGGCGTTGCACTTTAGGCTAGTACACGAGCGATATGATCGGACTTAGGAAGTTACTCTTGTTACCGACCTGCTTCAGCTTGATTGCTGACAAACGTCCCAAGTCAGGCGAAGGATCATCTACACGGCCAATAGGCGAAGTGCTGAGGTTGGACAGCAGCCACGCGCTACTTTGACACGGCAAGAGGATGGAAACATGCTCATAAGCAGTCCACGTGCAGCCCGAACCGTATATCTCACGGAACCTCCCGTAATAGACACGGGGATGGCTATCCCGTAAGGCTATTTGCTGCTGCCTACTACCAGCTCATTCCGCACAAAACGCCAAAAGTGTACAAAGGTGAAACCTTCAAAAGTTCGTCAATACCTCAAATTCCTCACTGCGATCGCGAATCATCACTTCGACATTTGGTTCACCTACAATAAAAACACGGTAACGTCAACGCCGCTTGGCCGAAGATGCGTTCGCCGACGGCATATGCAGTATGTTTCTTAGCAGGCCTGTTCTTGACTAGCCGCACGGCCTCCGCAGCGTACAATTATACTTACACCGGCTACCCTCCCAAGTACTGTGTGTATCGTCAATATGAACGTTCGGCAATTTCACCCAACACTCTGCTAATCGCTCTTAGGTGTCGGCAACAGCTCAGCCCCGAACTCGAGGGCTCCACCAAACAAATGGGGATTCGTCCTATTCCGTGCTTTCGAGCCTCTCGACATCTTCGGTCCTTACGAAGCCCTCTACACCCTCTCTCGCGTCCACAAGATTGACATCTCTTGGCTTGCCGAGAATCTGGACCCGGTGACCACTCAGCCTCTCCTGGCCGCGATGAACCCTAAGAACAGCAGCTCGTTCATTGGAATCCCACCGACGCATAGCTACGCCACTGCCCCCCGCGATATCGAAATCTTGCTCGTGCCTGGCGGTCTCGGATCCCGCTCACCGTACATAAACTCCACACTCGATTACATCTCCAAGAGCTTCCCCAAGCTCAAGTACCTGATCACGGTCTGCACTGGCTCCCTTGTCGTCGCAAGAACTGGTCTGCTCTCTGGCAAGCGAGTCACGACGAACAAGGCGGCGTTCAAAGACGTCGTCGCCGCAGATCCTTCCGCGCGCTGGATCCCGCACGCCAGATGGGCCGTCGACGGCAAGATCTGGTCTTCAAGCGGCGTCTCTGCTGGCATCGACGTGACTCTGGCGTGGATTAGCTGCCATTATGGGGACGACGTTGCGACGATGGTGACCAAGTGAGTATAACAGATGTCTCTTTCTCAACTGTGCCAGGTCCCGGTCACAAGCCTTACCAAGCGAGCGTTCACTAACGAAGCGTGCAGTGCCATGGAGTACGAACGACACACAGACTCTTACTGGGATCCTTTTGCTGAGATCTGGAACGTTACTGCGCCTTCGGGGGCGTGAGGGAAGGGTGCAGGCTTGGCGTACATATGCAGCGCAATAACTTGCTCAAATGGTCGCACGTCCGCTGCAAAGGCGAGCTGCACATGCAACCCTTAGGTTTTACCGAGACCGGGACAAAGCTGATGAGAAGGTTTTCCTGCGTCTGCCACGTGCGATGTTGGTAGACCGTGTCCGTTGATATAAACTCCGTGCCTGTTTTGGCACCTGCAAATAAACTCCCCACACATCTACTCGAACTTGATCAGGCCCTGCACGAATTGCCCATCATGGACATTTCCAGTATGTCAAGCTCCATGACAATGGATATGACCATGGACATGGTCAGCGCAGCGACCTCGAGCGCGATGCCTTCCGCGACGGGTCACGCCATGGACCACGACATGGGCGCTATGGGAGGCATGGGCAACGGCTGCAAGATCTCCGTGGGTATATCTCTGAAGGGAAGTCACGTTACATTACTGACGTATTCTCAAATAGATGCTATGGAATTGGAACACCATCGACTCTTGTACGAACCCTCACTAACATGATCACCTCGCCATCACTGACGGCAACTCAGGCTTCATAATCAGCAGCTGGCACATAACAAGCAGAGGAATGTTCGCCGGCTCCTGCATCGGCGTGCTCCTTCTAGTCATGACCCTCGAAGCCCTCCGACGCGCCTCTCGCGAGTACGACGCCTACATCGTCCGCTCGCACCAACAGAGCATCGGCTCACCGCAACCCTCCTCAGCAGATCTCTCGGCGAACTCAGGCACTGCGAACAAAACCCCTTCAACCCAATTGACGACCCCCCTACTTCAACCAACGACATTCACGCCAACGCTCATTCAGCAGCTCATCAGGTCGCTTCTGCACATGGCGCAGTTTGCACTTGCCTACTTTGTCATGTTGCTGGCTATGTATTACAATGGGTACATGATCATATGTATCTTCATTGGAGCATTCGCTGGCGCGTTCATTTTTAGCTGGCATCGTATGGTGTTGCCGTAAGTCCCCAACTCGTCGACGGTTTTTTTATACATGCTAATATGAGGCAGTGGAGATCAGCGTTCAGTCACATATTGTTGTGGTTAATGGCTGTAGTGTTGAAGGTGTGACCGAGGATAGAGTAGTGAGAGCCGCTGGGATAGCACTGAGAGTTCTGGACAAATTCTACGAGAGTCTAAGGACTGCATTGTCTCGGTTGCGAATACTTTGGCACCTTCCATTGGGGCTATGGGTGACTGGCGTTGCCTTGGAAACCCCCAGTCTATAGGTTTGGAGGCATCGGAGAATATAAGAATAGAGGAAGTTAGATATGGTGTCACAAAGGAGACAAAATGTATGTTGACGTGTCAAGGAAACACGAGGCAACCCATCTCTCGCCCACACTTCGTGCTTGTACGGCTGGATGGCTTATCTCCGAGCGCCGAATTGTTCCGATCCAATCATCGCCGTAGGGCTGAGGCTGGGAGTTCCTCAACCTCTCACCTCTCGGGTGCCTTGTTGATGACACTCACAAGCGCAATACTGAAGGAAGTAATCCTCGATGCCTACGTGGGAAGCTTGACTCCTAGCTTCGGCGTAGTCTGTCTTCAAGTCATTCTCATCAGTTCGTTTTCCCCTGCCGGGGATCTCCCATCCGGGACACCGACTAACCCCGAGCATCATGGCCGAACGAACATCCGAGCATGGACTCGACCTTCTGAGCTCGGCGACAGCGTACATGCAAAACGATCTGATAAGCCACCCGCTGCCAAAGATGGAACCGCAAGATCCGCCGCGTCCGCGTAAACGCCGTCGTGCCGCGCTCTCGTGTGAGCAGTGCCGACAAAGAAAGCTGAAGTAAGTGGCTTCGAGGATCACCAAAGTGCATCTGTACTTCGAAAATTCGGTGTAGCACAAAGGCAATCGCTGTTTCATTTACAAAGATGTTGACGAGATCGTCATAGGTGTGATCGAAGCGATCCATGCGGCGCTTGTGTCAAGTCACGTCTTCCAGCTTGCGTTTACAAAGACAACAGTGCTATCGTTGCACCATCCAATGTAGGTAGATTGCCATGGCGATACGGCCCCTTTTTACATTGGAAGCACATCATCGATCAGAAGCACATCATCGATCAGAAGCAGTACTGACATAGTCTAGGCGTTGAAGCAGTCGCCGAGTCACACGCCATTACATCCAACATCTTCTCAGGCTCACCAATCTTCGATCACGTCTTCAATACTGCCACCTTCACCAGCTGTAACACAATCGCCTTCATGCCGGCCAAGTGAGCAGCAGCACGGAGCGAGGCAACACATTCCTGTAGATGGACTCGAACACATGAACCCGGCACCGCTCAGAGGCATCCGCGGAACTTATACGAAGAACAGACTTTATGGCGAAAGTCACTGGACCAGCTATCTGACCACATCCTCTATTGCTATTGAAGGCATTCGTGAGATTGCACATGAGGGCTTCAGCGATGCCTTCGGTCTCCTCGCGAAGTGCAAAGCCTTGGCCAGGGAAGTAAAGACCCAAGAGTCTCCCGATGAGATAAAGCTGAGGGAGGGTGAAAGCTTGTTACCGAGTCGATCAGTGGCAGACATGCTGGTCCAAGCCTATCTACGGTCGACCGAGAAAGTAGTCCACGTCCTCGATGTTCCGCAGTTTCTGGGCTTATACGAGCAGTACTGGAAGGATTCGACGAATATACCTCAAGGATTTCACACAAGTATGATACTAGTATTTGCGACTGGCGCTGCTGTATGTCCAGATCATGGTCTCAGCCGGAAGAATATCATACACTGGATCTACTTAGCATCACAATGGCTGAATCAACCGCGCGCCAAGATGCGCATGAATCTATGGAGCTTACGCACACATTGCCTGTTGCTTCTTGCTCGCCAAGCGAACGGTGTCGACGGGAAGATGACCGCGCTTTCTGCTGGATCTTTGGTCGTGACAGCTATGCACATGGGACTTCACGTAGATCCTGTCCATTTTGCAGAGTCCCAAGTGCCTCAACCCGAGTATGAGGTTCGCAGACGACTTTGGGCAACCGTACTTGAGCTGGAGTTACAGGCCAATATCGACTCTGGAGGAAGGCCTCTGATAAGGGAAGACGATTTCGACTGCATGCCTCCAAGCAATGTTGACGGGGCCGGCTCATCGAACGCTGCTAATCGTCGTGCGGCCTCCCCGCTGGAACGGTACACGGAATCTTCAGTACAGATATTGCTTGCACGGTCGATACGTATCAGATTGAAAATCGCTAGATTCGTCAACGACTTCCGCCCTGCCCCTAGCTACCAGCAAGTGCTGGCCCTGAGCAAGGAGCTAGTTGAAGAAATGCGCCAGAGCACAGCGCTCATTGAAGGCTGGCGGAAAGCCAACGCGCCTATCAGCCAATTCCAGATCGAGCTGTACAACATTCTCATGCAGCGCTTCTTGCTGGCCCTGCACTACAACTACGCGCTCAAAGCGAAAGACGAACCTCTCTTCTACTACTCACGCAAGATATGCCTAGACTCCTCCCTCTCCTTGCTATCTCCGCCAGTCTCGCAACGAGATCCAGACTTCTACCGAGCGGTGCTCCACGGTTGCAGCGTCTTCCAAGACGTCTACACCGCAGCAGCCAATTTCCTCAGCGAATATGTCTGCGCAGAAAACGCCAAAACATCCCTCCTGATGCCGTCACCAGGCACATCGTCAGAGAACCACCTCATCGCAGCCATAGAAGGCCACCTACCCTTAAGCCTCGCGAGAATCGAAGTAGGGCAGACGAACGTCAAAGCCCAGCTGCTGATGCGCTGTCTGCTGGCCTTCGCCAAAGCAATGCACAACGGCACGGATGTCAAGAACGACCTCCGCAAGGCGATCAACATCTCGCTGCAGGACGCTTACGCTGCTTTGAGGACGAGGCTTGAGGGCTCGTCCCCGGCGTCGGAACCAGCCGGGAATATGCCTTTGGGTGACGACGTGTCGCTGGAGAATCTGCTTGGTTGGCTGCAGGGTGATGATGTTTTTGGGTCTAATGGGGATGATATGTGGCTCAGTGGGCTGGACTGGTCCGGTGGGAACGATGGTACGATGACTGGAGGAGCGCCTGCGATGTGAGTAGGGGCGAGCGGGAATCACGAGGGCTTCATCATGTGGACTTGAGATACCAATACCAGTATTGAGAAGACAATCTCCATTCAGCAAGCTAGTTCTTGATTCAGTATCTTGCGCTCCTTATTGTTGAGTTCCTGCAATAAAAACAATCAAAGCTAGAGTGAGAGGGACTTCTGCACCGTGTCCGATGCTGAAGAACGGATCGTCAGCGAGCCGACGTCGACAATGGTTGCCAATGTCGTTTTACCAAGACAGGCAAGGAGTGGTCAAGCCTTTTGATCGCTCCGTATCTCAAGCAAGCACTGTTTCGTGGGTCGTGTTTTATTTCGCACTTGTTGTCAAGGAAGAAAAGGACACGGAAAGTCTACTGGGCGAGCACAGCTGCCTTAGTAGTCGTCATCGTCGCTGTTCTCGTCATCGTTGAAGCGATTCATGTAGTTGTAGTGACCTAGGATGGTCTCCTTGACCTCTCCCAGCGTTGCAATGAAAGCGGCATGGCCGGGGTTGTCCTTGACACGTACGTCGTTGGCAGGGAGTGCACAGAACCAGGCGTGGATCTCTTCACGCGCAGCTATGGCAATTTCCAGCGCGTGCACCAGTTGCCAAACTGGAAGCTTGGGTGCAATGCGGTCACGCACCAGAGCGCGCGCAAGGAGCTTGTATTTCCCGCCAGTGATGTAGGGAACGACTATGGCTTGACCATGACGGTTTTTATACGTCTTTCTTGTGACGGTGACATCGGCCATCCCACCAGCGGCAAGCTGCACGTCCATTGACTTAAGCAGACCGTCCTCATCACGCTGCGAAGACCTCGTAGCGTATTTGTGAAGGAGGTTGAAGATGTCGAGGTTAGCCTCCCGAGCACTTTCGAACAGATCCTTCAAAGACGTAGGCAGCGGCGAGCCGTGATTCACGCCAGACGAGGCCGCCGCAGAAGCTGGATTCACAGCGGGTTTGGGCGTACCGGCGGCGGGTGTAGAAGGCGGAGTTTCCGGGACGGGCAGCCGCTGCTTGGGCTCGGTGTCTGATGAGCCAAGGTTGGATGCTTTGTGAGCAATATCACAAGCTCCACTGGTGATCGCATTCCCAGATTGATCGTCTCGGCCCTCACCCGCTCCACTAGCCACAGATGGGACATTGCTTGTATCAAGATCGGAATGCTCAACCATCACCGGGGTAGATACGCCGCTCTCGACCAGGACGCCGGATCCGGTAGACGATGGCGTGAAGGCCGCCCCTCCATCAGAGTCAGCGGTAGACTCTACTGATCCAATAGGGGATCCTGTGTTGACTGAAGCTGGTAGTCTGACCCCTTCATGGTGCTGCAGATCACTATCCGATGGAGTCGAAGCCGGACTCCCTTCAGAGCTAGGAGATGCGACGCGAGCAGCCAACATGCTCGCAGCCACGGGCGAATTGGCGGGCGTAGTCACATAGACCGTCATGATGTAGAAGTATAGGGTGTAGTGGAGTGCAGTTTGTGTCGTTGTAGGTGTCAGATGAGTGCTGTGGAGCGCAGTTTATGTCGTTGTAGGTGGAAGATAGGTGTTGTGAAGATCAAAGTGACGAGGGTGAGCGATGATTTTATTGTGAAGCGCTGACTGAGGCATCCTAGTCAGAGTGAAAGACCAAGGCCTTGCCAGGCAGCAGCAATGCAGACCTCGAGCACGGGCTTCTGTAAGTGAGGTGTGTGATTCTAAGTTCCTGCTCCGCTGACAGTATGGGCACAACACTTGCAGTTTGATGGTACTGGGTGAATCTTTCACATATTGAAGACTTGATACTGTTGAAAGAAGCTTGTTACAAAGAGGTATCGTTCGCAAATATATGGTAGCCTTAAAACAATGAGCAGATACCTCGAGAGTTTCAAGATTCTGTTCACTTACACGTGGTTTCCTTTATTCTTACAACGTTGGTAATGCCTCACTACGATTCATCTTCGCCAAAAGCGTAGCCAAGCTTCTCTCCGACCTTCACGTGCATTCCCTTCTCAATGCACCACTTCCAGCCACCCTTCCTGCCTTGCCCATCAGCCCCCATAAATCCTTCGTCCAGAGTGGGTCTTCTGCCCTTAGGAGCCTCAAACACCATAACGATAGTGCTACCCAACTGGAAGCCACCCATCTCCTCGCCTCTCTTCAGAGGATGGCCGCCGAGCACGCTCGAAGCCGCCTTGTAGGTAGCCTCTGCGTAGCCTGAGTAGGGCTCGCCCTTCTTCTGCGCCTCTGCTGCGGCATGGTCGGCTTGAGTGTCCGTGAGCAGGCTGTTGGTCCGAAGTTCGCGATCAAAGTTGACGACAATGGAGCCGACGTTGGTGGCGCCGACGGGCGTGTAAGAGAAAAAACCGTGCTTCCACTTGCCCAGCAGGACTACACGCTCATTGAGGGTGAACAGACCAGGGAGAGTGCGGACGAGGTAGGGCGAGACAGAGTAGAGCTCACCGGCGAAGTGTCGTCGAGACTCAACGACCCAAGAGACCGGGGAGTGGAAGCGGTGGTAATCACCAGGAGCCAGGTAGACGACGCAGTAGTACAGTGCAGTAGGAGTCTCAGGTTGGCCACCAAAGTAGTACCATGGTTTGGACTTGGGCGAAAGAGCAAGGTCTGCCTGCACAGCAGCTTCTGAGCTTGCGCGAGACGGCGTACTCTGATCTTCAGCGTGAGTTACAATGTCGCTGACCTTAGCACCCTCCCTTGAGCGCGGCTTGCCCTTTCCAGACTGAGCAGCACCCGAGAACAATGAAGGGAGATCGTAGGAGATACCGTTGACGCGAGCAAATTCCTCATCCGCTTTGATTTTGTCCTCTTCGCCTTCTCTAATCCTGAAGCTGCTCGTCTGAGGTGCTCCGGACTGTCCGGCGACGTTGCTGCTCGGCTTTCCACTTTCGTTTGGCCTGGCTCCGAGCAGAGCATCCACTGAGTAGGTCACACCCTTGACCTGTTCGATATCGCCATGTTCGATGACACCGAATTGGACGATCTTTCCGTCGGCCGGGGAGAGCAAAGCATTCGGGTTCGGGTCCAGAGGTCGAGCGCCAGGCTTCAGCGTACGGTAGAAAAATTCCGCAAGGTTGCGGAAGTTGTGCAGATCCTTCTCCTCAATCTCGTCAAAGTTGACTCCGAAGACCCAGCCGTAGAGCTTGAAGCCCGGAACACGGAGGTAGTATGGGATATCCAAGCTGTTGAACTGGCCCCACAACCTGCTGAGCGCCTTCAACGGCAGTGTGGACATAATCTGAACTGCCCATGGTCCGCTGGGCCTGATCCTGTGTCTTCCCGGCTGTCGACCATCTCCGTCCCCATTGTCATTCCTCCGCGCCCATTCGTCGTCTTGTTTTTGATCGCTAAAGTAGCTCCGATAGAAGTGGAAACCGCCGAGGAAAGCCACACCGAGGGCGATGGGGATGGGGCTCCATATGATCTGTGTACCGTCTAAAGCTGTTCGAAGCCTCTTCCTGAAGGGCTCTCTCTTATTTTGCGACTGTTGTTGACTGCGTGAAGATGAAAAGTTGCGACCCCTCGGTACCGTCGACCGGCGATGCAGAGCGGCGCGGAAAAGAGGAGACGTTCGCCGCGAGAAGGCTGGTGTCGACATGGTGAGTGGTATGGCCAGTCTCTAATTACAGATCCATTCCAGGAGGCCGAGGCGTGTTTGCCGCACAAATTCGCGATGAGCACAGTGCTGCTGTTGTCGAGCACGGAGCCTGCCTCTGCTTCTTCTGCTCCTGCTTCCCCAGACCTGCCACATGACGTTGCGGCAGAGTTCGGCGCGCTAGCGGCCGGCCGATCGGCTTCCCTGCAGCTTCCCCATGAGGCTGATGGCCAAAGGTCAAACGTTACAGCCAGCTGGTCACCACCAATTGCGCTCACCACAGATTGCCACCTCTCATCTTTGCAGCGTAATTAGCCCGGCGCGCAATTGTTTTCACCTTTGAGCAATGAGCGTTTGACATTCTTCTTGGATTCATCTTTCCTTGTACTTGACGACAGCCGGTTACGAATATGGCTCCGACTGATCCGCCAACGGAGATCACTATCAGAGTGAAAGTCCCTCCAGGACATATTGCTGGAAGCAGCGCCGACGAATTCACACTGGGCGTCCTTCCGACATCGTCGCACATCGGCAACCTACGCCAGCAGATCCAGCAGCTTCTCCCGTCAAATCCAAGCCCGGAACGTCAGCGATTACTATATTTCGGTCGAGCACTTGTCGACAACGAGCAGACAATCGCAAGCGCCTTGAACACGAGTAGAGATACTAGTCAGACGGAATACGTTATACATTTGATTGTGAAGGGTGAGCAGGATGGAAACGGTGGACAGGCTGCTCCGGGTAGGAGGGTCCACAGCGCTTTGGGCGGAGGCCCTGGGTTGCTGAGTGCTGGGTTGCCGCAAGAGCAAGGGAACATTCCTCGAGTTGCCAATCAGCCGGAGGGTGTTGCGCAGCAAGGCTTGCCAGTATTACCGCAAGGGCCACATCATCCGCCGTACAATCTGCAGCATGCACAGCACTTGGCGTTACTCCAGCAGCGACAAGCGCAGCAAATGCACATGCAGCAGCAGCTCGGTCGTCAGAGACTGCCAGCATTGGGTATCCCGCCAATGCACACCGGCAGGCCTCTAGCTGTACCTCCGGGCGCTTCGCCTCTAGCCGCAGGACAGGCCGCACCGCAACCGGGCGTAGGCGGCGAGGATATCCTTGGGTCGGATCAGAGGAACGGGGAACATGCTAATGACACTCACACGACGGGCCAGGACGGAGCACCCGATCCGAATGCGGCTCAAAGTCAGGCAGGCGAAACCGGTCAAGCGCCTCGAGCACCTCAGGTGCCTCACAGGCCAGTCAGCGGCCAGGGGTTTCATGTGCAGGGTGTTGGTCCGGACGGAAACCGTTTCGAAATTCACCAGCAAACTCTCAACATTCCATTCCCTGGACAGCCAGGTCCCTTTGGCGCTCCAATGCCACCGATGCCCGGTATGGGTCTTCCTTTCCCTTTGCCGGGCATGGCCCAGCAACGTCCACCAAACCAGCCACAGCAACCGAACGCTCCTTCTGCGCTCGACCGTGCAAGACAAAACGTGACAGATATGAGGCAGATGGTAGACGACATGCGCAGCGCCAATGCGACAGAGGAAGACCGCGCCCGGATTGCACGATTGCAGGAGCATATTCAGGCAGTCAATGACTACATTGATCCCTTCGGAGTGGGAAGGCCGAACCCGAGATCTCGTTCCTCCTCGCCATTCCCGCAGAGGATGGCCCAGAGCATGCGATCATCGCCAGCCCTTGGGCTTAACCCTTTTATGCCACCCCCGCGAACACCTTCCAACCCCCTGATGCCGAGCCTGGCACAGGGTGTACGGCAACAATCATCGTCAAATCGAGACGTCACTTGCTATTTGCTTTCATCGCCCCAGGGACCTCAGGCACTGCTCTTTTCGCCTCAGCATGGATCGTACGCTGGCAGTTTCCCTGGCGCAGCCGCCACTGGTAACAGCATGCCAGGCATTGGCCCTACTGGCTTTCGCAGGACCGTACACGTACTGGATCCGCAAGGCCAGCCGACTCCAACACCCACTCAAACCACTGGTGCTGCGCAAGGTCACCAAGGCCGACAAGGCGGTGCACCTGCCGCTGACCCCGCAGTTGCAGTTGCACACCAAGTCGCTCAACAGCTCAACCAGGCTCAACAGGCTCAAGCCCGTCCCCCTCCTCAAGACAACGCTCTAGGCCCTCTACAACCACTCCTCGCGCACTTCTGGCTGCTGTTTCGCATCGTAATTTTCGCATATTTCATCCTTGGCACCAACATGGGCTGGCGTCGCCCGCTCGCGCTCGGCCTAATCGGGCTAGGCTTCTGGATGATTCGCGCAGGCCTCTTCGGAGAAGGCGGCGTCGCTCGCCGCTGGTGGGACGGCATCGTCCGCGTAGAGCAAAGGCCACCCCAGCAGCGAGCGCAAGGCGAAGGTGCCGCGGCGCAAGGTGGCCAGCCCGGCGAGCAGAGACCAGGCCAGCTTCCAACTCCCGAGGAGCTCGCGCAGCGGTTAATGCACGAGCGCGAAGAGGCTTTGCAGCGTGCCCCACTTCACAGGATTCGGGAACACCTGCGGCCAGTCGAGCGCGCTGCGGCGTTGTTCGTCGCTAGTTTCTGGCCGGGTGTGGGCGAGGCTCATGTTCGTGCTCGCGAGGCTGAGGAGAGGCGGAGAGCGGAGGAGGAAGTGGAGCAGAGGAGACGCGAGGAAGAGGAGAGGCAGCGGGCTATTGAAGCTGAGAAAGAAGAGGAGAAGAAAGAAGGGGAGGGCTCAGGTGATGCTGGAGTCGCTGGGGATGAGAAGCCTGCCATTGGGGCAGAGCAGGCCGATGTCTCAGCACACGATCGCAGAGAGCCGACCAATCATGGTGAAGGCGTGGCGCCGGTGAGTACGGGGGCGACAGAACAGTAGACATGTATAAGATATCAACATGGCTGTTGCCAGCTTCTATTGGACAAACAGCGGCAACGTACATCAAGACCACTTCATCTTCGTACCTGGGTAGCATGTTGCTTGTATCTATTGGCACGAAGCTGCTCCCCACCACGAAATAAATCTTACCATCTGCAGGATTTCGGCTACTGCAGAGAACACTATTTTGCTATAAACGCAAAACCAGCGTCCTCAGCGATATCTTGGAAGAGCGAAAATTCTCGAAAAATCCCTGTGTATAAGGTATACCGGTTTGAGCCTTACTTAATAGATCTCCATCGATCAGTATCGTTGATGTTATCCGGGCTGCGTGTGTGTTAGTAGGGTTAGGGTTGTGGTAATGTTTGAACGAAGTTCGTACCCATTCGGATTGAATGAGAGACCTCGAGAGCGTAGAGAAGTGACATTCAGGTAGTGAATATGATATCATGTTATTTTCACAAGCTCTGAATGTTCTAAGGATGTAATATCACTTATTCGACCTCAGTAAACGTGCGTGAGGTAGCTATCCAAAAAGTGAAGTCCACCTGATCCCTGCAAGAAGGAAGCCGTTCGGGCCGCCGTAGAGTCGCCGAACTCGTGCAATGCGATCGAGGGCGTGTCGTCATCAACCCTGACTTTCTTACAACAACGTTCGCGCCCCTCGGCGCGGTTCCTTACTCAGGCACATTCCAAACCTTCTTCTTTACATCATCGACTGGCCGCGGCTTTGTACGGAAGCTCCACGGCTGCAACCTACGCGGCACTGCCATGCCGACGATGATGATAATTGGCTGCCGCAGTTTGTGCGACACGAGAGTGAGACAGGAAATCGTGAGTTAGGTACAGGGTGCGCCCATATCGTCATCCCTCCCTCCCGTCTCAATGCCTCCGTTCTGTAATTGTAATTGTTTGATTCTTCATCGCTTGTGAATTGGTTAAGTCGTTTTCTATCATCTCATCCGTCCTACATTCGTTGTCGGCCGCACGAAGGCAGACACGCATTGACTTCCCTTCAACTCAACCCCGAGCCACGGAACACAGTACTACAGGGCTCCAACAGGCCACCTGCGAACAGAATGTTCGAAACAACATTCTCTCACAAATCCTCCACTCCCCTACCGCCCACAGTCTCCATACCCACCGCTCTCCAACTCCTTCACGACTTCGAAACAATCAACCGCCTCAACCCCGACGTGCGCGGGCAGAAACCCATCGAGCCCAAAAACGGCTCCCTGAAAACCAACTCCACCTCCGCCTACCCTGTGCAATACTACGAAGTCGAAGACGACCTGCCATTCATTCCCAAGAAACTCTGGAGCGGCGGCGTCCGCTACCAAGCGGACTTCGTCCCTCTGCCCGAAGGCTGCGACATCACAGTGCACGCGCCGGGCGGCTTCACGTCTGTGAATCACTGGCGGCTGGTGCATCAGGAGGAGCGGACGGTGGAGTCTATTGTAGAGGAAGGCGCGCCGGCAGTCCAGGAATTGGATGGTTGTGGCCGCACGAAAAGCCGGAACGAGCTGTACGCTACGGGCGGGCAGTGGTATGTGGAGATCGTGAGCGATGCGAAGTGCAGCAGGACGTTTTCGGGGTTTGTCAAGGGGTTCTTGAAGAACAGCCACACTCAGCTGCAGGGCGCGTTTGTGGATAGGTTGAAGGACGCTTCGAAGGCGCAACAAGGGGCTCGTCCGCAGGCTGGAGGGCGGAGACCGACGATTGGAAGACGAAAGTCGAGCAGATTTTGAGAAACCCAGTTGTCTTGTCATATTTTTGGTCGTTCTTAGCCTGTTATTCCATGACAATAGTAATGTATACTCAATTATACGAATTCGAGATAGTTCTACCTTCACGAAAACACTCGAGAGAAAGAACCTTGGAGTACCAGTGACGAGGAGTAGGGCGCTCAGGATTCACTTCAAGTATCTTACAGGCCTATCTCTTGCCTCCCCTGTTCGCCGGCTTCCCTCGAGTAGGGCCCTTGCCAGCTCCACCACCCTTCCTGTCAGGGCCTCTGGCATCGACCTTCCCCTTCTTCCACTCATTGCCTTCCCTCCTGTCATCTCTATCTTGCAGTCTCTTCTTCTCCTTGTTACTGAGCTTGCCCTTCTTGCGCGCGTCCTTGGCTTTGCTGGCCTCGGGACCATTGAGCGCCATCCGACCACGATCCCTGGCATTCTCCTTCTCTTGGCCCGACTGGAACCAGGTCTTCTTAGGCCTCGAAGCGATCTCGTCTTGGTGCTTCATGATGTTCTCGCTGCGAGTGATGTCGCGCTCGGTAGCCTGCAGGGCCTTCTCCTCCTTCTCCTCGCGCATGACGGCTTCGATTTCGTCAGCCAGAGCCTCGACGCGTGCGAAGCTTTTGTCGGCTTCTTTGGAGTCGACAGTGCGCTGCCTGATGATAGCGCCTTGTGCACGGGCAGCCTTGACGGCAGCTTTGACGACCTTGCGATCCGGCTCGGCAGCCAGCGTGCATGAGCGACCGGTGCGGCCGGCACGCGCAGTACGACCGACACGGTGGAGGTAGATCTCGTGCGACTGTGGGGCCTCGTAGTTAATGACGGAGTCGACGCCCTTGATATCGAGACCACGAGACGCAACGTCGGTGGCGAGGAGGAAGCTGGCGTTGCCGGATCGGAAAGACTCAATGGCCTGTATACGCTGTTCTTGCGACATGGAACCGTGGAGTTCGGCGGCCTTGAGGCCGCAGAGAGCGAACACGACGCGGACGCGGTGAGCCTCTTTCTTCTGTCGGAAGAAGATGATGCAGCGGTTGGTGTGGACGTTCTCGCAAAGGTGAAGTAGGTAACCAAGACGCTTCTGCTCGCGTCCGGGGCGCAGGCGAACGAATTCTTGAACGAGACCTTCGACGGTGGACTTCTGGCTGTCGACCATTAGACGGACGGGACGCTGCAGGCCGACACGAATCAAGTCGTCGACCTTGCTGGTCATGGTGGCGGAGAAAAGCATCGTCTGGCGAGATTTCGGAATGGTGTTCAGAATCTCGTTCAACTCGTCGGAGAAACCCTCTTCAAGCATGCGATCAGCTTCATCGAGAACCATGATCTCGATCGTGTCAACGGCGAAAGCAGAAGAGTTGCGCATGAAATCGATGAAACGACCGGGAGTGGCGATGACGATGTCAGGGCGTTTCTTGAGTTCCTTTTCCTGTTCGCGCGAGTTGAGACCACCGATGGCTTGACCAAATGTAATGTCGGTGAAAGCAGCGAGCTTCTTTGCAACGTTGAAACACTGTAGCGCCAATTCACGCGTTGGCATGAGGATCGCTACACGTGTGGTGGCGACCTTTTTCGGGCGGTACAGCAGGCGCTCCAGGATAGGAATCAGGAAGGCACCCGTTTTACCAGAACCGGTTTGCGCGCCACCAACGACGTCCTTGCCGAGCAAGGCAACCGGAATAGTCTTCGCTTGAATTGGAGTAGGTGCGCCGAAGCCAATGGATGAGAGGCCCTTCAAGATTGGCCTTGACAGAGACATGGTGTGAAATGCGGCGTCCGTCTTCGATGTAGGTCCTTTCCCTCCGTCCATGTTGGACTCGGGCGCAAAGAAGGCGTTCCTCTTTGCAACCTCAGCTGGATCTTCTCTTTCTTCATCTTCTGAGCCACCCTCGTCGTCTGGGTGTGCTACTGGAGCCGCGACATCATCGTCATCAACCTCTTCTTCCTCATCCTCCTCCTGCCCGTCCTCAGACCCTTCGTCTTCAGAGCCATCCTCCACGCCACCCTCATCCTCCTCGTCCTCACCAGTAGCTCCCATGCCAAATCCGTCGCCCGCCAGCATCTCATCGTCATCGTCATCCTGGCCCAGATCTGCCTCACTCTCGCTTTCGGCCTCCGGGGCAGGCTCGTCAACCTTTCTCCGCTTGCCTTGCCTCCGCGCAACGATCTCATCCACATCCACTGCTGGCCCTCCGTGCCTACTAGACGCCATGCTAGACTGCTGTTGCTGTGCTGCAGCGCCCGCGCCTAGGCCCCATGCATCAAACTCCCTCATGCCTTCCGCACCAGGATCCTCGAGCTCGAAATCAAAGTCGGATGCGACGCCATCGTCTTCTTCGTCACCTCCATCGTCGCGCTTCCGCTTTTGACCGTTGTCATCCGACTTCTTATCCGCTTTCTTATTCTTCTTATTCTTCTTAGGCTTTGCGGCCGGAACCGCTTCCTCTTCTTCGTAGTACTCCTCCTCGTCCGGAATATTCTCGTCGTCTGATAGTGTCAAGACAAAGTCATCGTCATTCTTAATCGAAGGTGCCATGGCTGCGGGGCTTTGCACCAACTCTTTGTAGTTACGCAAAAGCGCAAATGGAAGCCTCGTCTTTCGACTTCAGTCCAGCCAAAGCGCTGGAACTTTTTTTGGTCCGAGCCGAGCTTCTCGAATGCGCCCGCTTGCGCCGAGCGGGCGCGAGGTGTGGACCGGCCCGTTTAGCCGCACGAAAGCTTAGCCTGACCCTTGAGAAAAGGGCCCGAGAACGGTGAACGGCACTCTCTTCCGTGGATAATGCATCACTTGCATGAGAGGCATGTTGCTCTCTGCAAAAGACATAATCAGTAGCCTGGAAGAGACTGTTTCCGGGCAGTGAATGTCAACCCTTTGATAGCCAGAGGACCTCGACGTCACCGCGCAAGCACAGGAGGAACCAGCGGTGCAGCATCTCAACAATCCGCGCACGGATCCAGTCAAAAACGGACCTCAGGCTAAAGTTTTTCCCTGAAGGTTGAAGATAGCGAGTTCCACCCTGTCCCGGCGTCTCTGGTGTAGCATCGGTTTGACCAAACGCCTAATGTTTCTTCCCCGAACAACCGGTCTCATCTTCCAGCGTGCCTTTGGTGGATGAACGTTTTGCACGCGAAATGCTATCGAATATTTGTGGAATCTGCACGATGCCCTCTCTCGAACAGACTCTCAACGACTCAATGGTGGACACCCGATTGTGGATTCAATGTGCGGTGCTCCGGAGAACCCACACGCCGTGCCCGTGGGGTCCGTCCAACTAAGCTAAGAGTTTTGCAAGCCTCATCCGGCTTCTTAATCATGCTTATCCTTCCTGAGATCTCCCTTCCCGCAGCCACAAGCGCGCTCTGTTGTCGTGCGATCTTCTTTGTATCTGTTGATACGCATCTTTGATTCATTTTCTTTTGCTTGACAGAGATACACAGACGCAACCATGGGTGTTCTTGCAAAGGTCGAAGATAGGCCAACACCTCCGGTGGTGTACAACTGGCGCGTCTATGTTTCCGCCATGGTGGCTTCCTTTGCCTCGTGCATGATTGGTTACACTACTTCGTTCATTGGAACAACAGTAGCCCTTGACTCTTTTGGCAACGAATTCGGTTTCAACGAGATCAGTACAGCAGAATCAACGCTCATCAAAGCCAACGTCGTCTCGCTCTTCCAAGCAGGCGCCTTTTTTGGATCACCCCTCGCATATACCACATGTCATTACCTTGGCAGAGTCAAGAGTCTTTGGATCACTGCCAGCATCTTCATCGTTGGAGCTGCAATCACCTTTGCATCTATCAACGGTGAGCTGGGGCCGCTTTATGCGAGCAGAATTATCTGCGGTCTTGGTGTTGGCGGTTGCACCATGGTTGTAAGTGCATGAGTGCCCACAAGGCTTTTTCGTCACCCTTACTGACAGAACGAAGGTTCCTATCTACATCGCAGAAATGGCTCCGCCGGCCATCCGCGGGCGTCTTGTCGGGACCTATGAACTCGGATGGCAAATCGGTGGCTTGGTCGGATTCTGGATTAATTATGGCATGATCAACACATTGCCTGCAGGCCGAAATCAGTGGTTAATTCCTTTCGCCATTCAGCTTGTACCTGCAGGAATGCTGCTCATTGGCAGCTTGATGTTGAAGGAGACGCCCCGCTGGCTCTTCACGAAAGGCCGGTACGATGAAGGTATCAAGAACCTATGCTGGATCAGGAAACTGGAATCCGATCATACGTACATTCTTGAAGAGATTGCGATGATGGAACAACAAATTCAAGACCTTCCTCAGGGCTTCTTTTCGCCTATCAAGGACGCTTTGGAGGATTCGAAGACCCGTTGGAGGTTGTTCCTTGGTCACTCACTATTCATCCTGCAGAACTTTGCAGGTGTCAACGCCATCGTAAGTCGGCCTCTGCGCCTAGCGTTCGCAAAACTTCACCAGGTACTGACTCGTCGCAGAATTACTATTCACCCGACATTTTCAGATCAGTCGGCATCAGAAGCCAGGATACCATCTACCTTACTACCGGCCTTTTCGGCGTGGTCAAGACAGTCATCACGGTATTCTGGCTCACAGTCCTCATCGACAAATGGGGTCGGCGCCAACTTCTGATCTTCGGAGCCATTGGCGGTTCCGTCACTATGTTCATCATCGGTGCTCTTGTCACCACCAGGGTCCACTCCGACACTCCGACGACCACGAGCCTCTCATCTTCCGGCATCGCCACGGTCTTCATGGTCTACTTATGGACAGCTATCTACGTCAACTCATGGAACGGCACACCATGGGTCATCAACGCCGAAATGTTCAGCCAGCGCACTCGAAACATCGGGCAGCTCTTCGCTTCCATGGCCAACTGGCTCTGGACATTCATCATCGCCCGCATCACGCCAAACATGATCGACGGCATGGGCAAGTCGGGCTACGGCATGTACTTCCTCTTCGGCGCCGTGACTCTCTGCGGTCTCGCGTTCGTGTGGTTCTTCATCCCGGAGACGAAGTCCGTGCCGCTCGACAAGATGGATCGTCTCTTCGAGATCCGGCCCACTAGCAAGGCACATCGCACGGTGATGGAAGAGGCGCAGAACGAGTCGTTCGATCACGATGAGATTGTGGCGAAGCTAGAGAAGCCGGACCATGTAGCATAGAGAACCTGGCATACTTCGGCTCCCGGTAGATATAGAAGCTGTTGTAATCATTTATCTATCTCTTCGTTAAACTGAGCGAAGGGTATCAATTGGTGAAACGTTATGGCTCTGTCACTTTGCAAGGCGAGCTCCTTCACAGTGACTCCTTCGATGGGCTTTGGATTGAATATCTTCGAGTTGCACTGTCGTACCACGGTTGCGATCATATGAATGTATACCCCATGTAAATTAGGATCGCATGAATCATTGGTAAAAGCGTCAGGAACACTGAAGTTCACGAAGTCAACACAATCGCTCGATCACTCGCTTGGAGCAAATTTAATAGATGTAACATATATTGCACAGACAAACTTATAATCACATACGACCATAGGTCAGTGAAAACTGGGCATCCCGTCCGCTCTGCCATACATAAGCACTGAACCGGGCGACTAGTACTAGAGTGGGTGACCATCTGGGAATCCCGCCTGTTGTATGTTTTTTCATTTTGGTCGAATGACAGTAAGACTATCTTTTGCTTGTTGTTTTTGGTGACTCCCAGCAATCGCCAAACGGCAAGCGAGCGCGCTGCAGGGAAGTACTCTATGAACCCCTTGGCTCGAAACTTTTCACACTACGCTTTAGACGCAGTGCAGAGAGCCATCGGCGTGTGAGTGGCAGTCCTGCAATAGAGTTAGTCAACTGCGTTTCAGCGAGGTTGTGCGAGGAGTCCTACCTCACCGTCGGCGGTATCATCTGCATCCGCACTGTCAGAGCTGGCGGCAGAGGTCTCGGCAGCCGCTGCAGATGTTGTCGTTGCAGAGGAAGCTGCAGTGCTAGCCGCGGACGAGGCGGTCGTTGTAGCGCTCGCCGATGATGCGGAGCCGGCACTTGTGGCAGTGGCGGTCGCCATCGAGCTACTGGTCTCAGAGGCAAGCGGGCCAGACGGTCCAGGGCAACCTTCGCCTGGCAAGATCATGTCGTATGCGTATGCCTCGAGAGCAAAGTACTGCAGGCCGTCCGAGTCGCGAGTGGTGTTCGTGCTGTTGTTGGCGGCAGCTTCTACGATGCCCTCGTAGCCTTCGGCGTAGTGGTCGATGAAGCCCTGGCCTATCTCGGGCAGGTGGTAAAGACGGTGAATGAGATCCGAGGCCCAGAAAAGGAGTCGGGAACTCTCGCGGACGTTGTAGCCTTGCGCGCAGAGTGTGGACAGAGGACGGCGCTCGAAGAAGGAAGTCGGGCAAATGACTGTTTCGTGGGAGGCGTTGTCGCCGCGGTAGTGTCCGCCCCAAGCTTGATGTCACATCAGTATACTCCCTTCGGCAACATGATTGGCACAACACTCACTCGGCATCAGCTCGCAGTTGCCATCGGGGTCGTCACAGCGGAAAAGAGTTTCCTCTTTGTTGCCATTGACGACGATATCGAAAGCACCAATCACGTCAGTGGTGGGAGCAGAAGAGCCAAAGTATTTGCGATAGATGTCGCTGGTATGGCCCCATCTGTTCACATGGGCTTTGGCATGCTCAGCGAGCTCAACGGCCTCGTTCAAGCCTTGGCGAAGCTGGTAAGCTTGAGACGCATTGCAGCTCGAATGGATACGGAAGTCATAGACTGCTCCAGCGTCCCAAGGCTGTTGTTCGGTGACTTCGAAGGGTTCTTGCCTCTTCGTGAGCTCGATTGGGGTTGGGGCGGCTGATACCGCGAGGGCAAACAGAAGGACGTTTGAGGTAAAAGACGGCAGAGACGGCATTTTTGCTTGAAATGTATAAGAACAATCTTGAGCCTGATTCAGGATCGTTAGCACATGGTACCTGCAAGTACTTATAAGCTGCCAGGCCATCACGTTGAATTCAGTGAGTGACGCATCAACGCTAATCTCTCACCATGACCAAGAGTATTGGCTCGGCTAAGTAAGTGATGGCGTCCCATGGACAAGACCTTGGCCCTGCCATTGAGGTCAGATCTCCATCATGGCTATTCAACCAGATCTAGAATGCCAGGTCCGCTGCTGGCGAAGCTGACGAGAAGATGGAAGACGGATGAAAATAGGGAGACTGCCGATTATCTTTGAAGGTATAACCATCGGCGTTTTGAACATCGCTCTGCGACATAATGGAGCTTGAACGTATCAGAAAATGCGGTTGATCAATTCTCAAGTGAAGATCTGCCAAGATGGCAACGCAAAAGCGATTCTCTGTTCATCAAGGTACTCTGCACGCCAGAACAAATCTTGTTCTTGAGAGGGGTCCAGCGATGAACATCACAAACCTGCAAACGCCGAGGACAACTTCTTCAAAGCTTTACATGCTTGCCTGCAATACGAGCGCCAGCACACGCTGTCTGGCGTCAATGCATCAATCAGCCAACGCCTTAATCCTACCTGCGAAGCGTACCAGGCGGCCAGACTTGCCTTGCATGTCTTTTGGTGGAAAACCTGAATGCTGATCAAAGAGTGAAAGATCTTTCCCTCTTTCAGACCTGCTGAGCCTTGGCACACCTTGATGATAGTTAGTCGACGAGCTTGGAGTTGGAGCCGGCTGTATGCAGGGAAGGGAAGGGAAAGGAAGCTCGAGAAAGCAATCACGTCAAGCCTGAGCTACCACGGATATATTCCGCGCCCTGAGGTCTTAGGATGGGGTAGTCAACCCTAACCCTACTAGCTCCAAATACCTTGGCGCGGCATGTCTATAAAAGAGCGCAGGAGGATTGCCAAAGTCGCTAGCTGCGCCAATAGCGGCTATAGATTGACGCCGATCAGACGCAATCTCGCCAATCATGAGACGGATTCGGTGCGGCTGAAGATTGCACATCGCCGTTCAAGATGTTGTGCCGGTATATGCTCGAGGCAGCTGCCTCTGCGCCTCTCCGTCAAATCGTTGTTATCACTCCTAAATGCGCTATCCCAAGTGTTCACCTGGCTCATGTCTCTTCCAAAGCGGATCAAGAGCGATGGTGCGAGGAGATACTTATTCGACATCTGGCAGCCTCTGCTCCTTTTGATTTCGATGACCATTTTCACAGCCACATTCTACAGCTACCAAGACCCCTTCGCGAAGAGCAACGATGACTTCTTCTGCAATGCCGATGGAAATGTCCAAATGCAGGACTTCGGCATGTACAAACCGTTCTGGGACCCTAACTTGTTCTTCACCATCAATATTCCGTACGGAACATTCTCTTTCACGGCCGCAAAGATCATAGATGCCGGCTGGGACCTCGTTGTCGGCCGGGGTGGCCAGATGGTGGCGGCGCTCATGGCCTACCGCGTCTTGCGTAGATCTCTGACTCTCATCCTCGAAAGCCGTCCGATGCCCATCGCAGCCGTCACCGCCTTCTGTTGCCAGCAGGTCTCCCTGATATCTGGTTGGGAGCTTCTCCGCACGTCTCTCGGGTTTGGAAAACTGCGGGTACGACAGCCATGGCAGGCACGTGGTGCAAGTGGAGTGCGCATAGCAGGGCACCTGATAGTGTTTGCGTACGTGCTGTCGTTCGCAACCCTGGCTTCCGTCATGACCGGCTACCAAGCGCGATTGTCCGGCGTGTTCGACTACAATGAAGGCAGTGCTAGCCAGGTGAAGCCGCTTGGCGACGTATATCGAGCAGAACTGATGATCCATGATGGGCGAAGGATCGGGCTGGCGCAGGATGAGATGCGATTCCGTGGCGCGACAAAATCGATCTATACACTAAGAGACATGGCAGCATTCTTGCGTGACTCCGGCGGACAGCGTGACCCATATGGTACGTTAGTTGACTGTGAGTACTGCCCCTTCACTTTCTCTGGCAGATCACACCCTCGACTGACCATGATCCCTTAGATTTCTACACTTGCGCGGGCTTACAAGATTGGGTTCTAAGCAAGACATGGGATGGGGAAGCTGGCGATGAGTCAGTGACGGCCGCATGTTCCGATCACGAGTGCTCATGCACGTTTCCAGAGGCTGGGCCCTCACAATGGATTATAGATGAAAGGGCAAGCCTCATGACGAGCAACATAACCCTCGACGGGAAGCTGTGGACCATCGGACCGCCACTGCTCAACATATCTGGCACGTTGAGCGCAGGCTTCGCCCCTGACTTGGATGGCAACATCTCTAGTGCCCAGTCCTTCTTCAACGGGACCGGGAGCACGTTCTACACCAACTGGTATGTATCGACAGTCGATCGGTACAGCGTCGGGTCCATCTCCAACTACGGCTACAATGACTTGGGGGTGGAGGTGGAGTTTGTCAAAGACACCGGCCGCTGTATCGCCGACGAAGCGTATTCATGGGGATTCTCCTCGCTGCTGTTGCTGACCTTCTGCTCTTCGACGCTTCTGTTTGCGCTCGTGTTGATTCTCCTGCAAACGGACGTCTATTGGAACAGCCGCTCGGACCGCGATCCCCAGAAATACAGCATCTACAGCGACATCCTCTGGCTTGCCAAAGAGCTTAGCTTTCATCTGGGGACTGATCTGGACACCCTTTCACCTAAAGGTCTCGAAGAACGAGTCGAGAATGATAGAGAGGGTATCGCGGTGGAAGTGGACGAGTTGCGTCTCTCGCGATACCAGCTTTCGATCACGAAAGTCGGAGCCTCGAGGTTTAGAGTCTTCAGCTCTCGTATCGCCAGCTTTCGCTTCCCTAGGCTTCACCAATGGCGACGGATGTTTGACGACTTCAACGAATGGCGCCAAAGACCATCGCCAAGAGCTGAGGCGCATAGACCCGAAGAGTATGCGATGAGAGAGGCTGCTAGGGGAGCAAGCCATGACAGCCGCGAAGCATCGAGTGTGCTTTTGACCGACGGGGACAAGAGCACGGACGAGCAATTGCGCAAACAAGCGCAAGGATCCATCGCATCTGCTGCCACCGAGACATCGCGGAGCGATCGTGTTTCGCAAGAGGAGTCGACGCGTGCTGCCTTCGAGCCCGAGCTAGGGCAACGAGCCTCGAACGCGTCGCTGCAAAGCATCGCTCGCCGTCCGCTCATTCAGCGAAGCTTCCAGCAGAGCGAGAGGGATACGCTCACTGGCAGGAACTCTGGGGATGGGTAAAGACTAACAGGCACGCATTCATGATTTATGACGTGGGAGACAAGATAGAGAATGATTGAGATTTTATACAGCTGCAGCGATCGGGACAAATTGTGCTATTGATTTTCATGCCAAACGAACAGACTTCGCGATAACTAACGTGATAAATTGCTAAGCGCGGTGACGCGCCCTTGCTACTTGCTTGTTGGGTCCGTAGGCGTCGCTGTTAGAGCAGCGAGTCGTTTTGGTGTCGTGAGATGTCGTGTTGAGCGCCCGCCGGCCGTTGAACATGTCAATAGTATCGGTGCAGACTTTCGCGTCAGGGGTCTTGTGATTGTTGCTGAGGGTTGGTGGAGAGTCTCCAATGGAAGACAATCGTACTGCGAAGAGTAGGGCATGAGTGGGTGATTCATAATGCTTAAAGGCGTCCTTGGAGCTGCTGACTTTCCACAGCATATGCTGATTCCCATCTGAGGTGATCCAGCTCGATCGAAAAGCATGGTATGGTGCCCATCGTTGCTCAAGGTCCAGGTCAAGTCGAGAAGCGGTGAACTGCCAACGCAAGCAAGGTGGGAAGTGTGCAAAGGATATTGCAGCGCCGCCAGCGATGGTCGGTTTGCTCCATAGTGATTAGAGTGAGTCGCCAGATGCTAGAACGACATCTGGTGGAAGCTTGGTATATAGGCGGCTGTGGCCGGCCAATTGGCATATGAGAACGGGAGACAACGCGCCCCGGTTCATGAGATTCTCTCCAATGGTTCCGCTGCAGAGTAATCTTGAGCGGGTAATGACTTCTCGTGGTAGAAATCTGCGTTGGAAAGGAACAGGCATGGGATGGGAAATGAATCAGTGAAATCGAGCCGCCTCATATCAATGTGCAGACTCTTCCTTTGAAAAAGTATGCAAGCACACACGCAGCTGTGAGTGACAATGCTGGAAGCCCGCTCGATCTTTCGTCTTACAATTCATCATGTTCATGGCAAACAACTCATCTAGCCATCCGAACTGGCCAGCGTGGAGACATGCTTTGCGGTTTTGTCTTAGTACAAGGCACATATGCGTACAGCAGAAAGATTGAGACAGGCAACTTCCGATTGATTCAGCAGCACAAAGTATCCGTGCCTGAGGCTAACTCATCAAGAGTGTCCTTCTTCGGAGCATATGGCAAGCACGGCAAAGCTCAGCTGCTCCGCACTGCAGTAGATGATCTCACTCAACAATATCTGCGCCGCCATGCTTAGCGTTGATGCACACGTAGACCTACCTTCGTCACCTTTCAGCAAACCTACCCCTTTATGGATTGAATAGTAATAGTGGATCAATCGCGTCGAAAAGAGAAGCCGGCGCCGACTTCAGCGACACAGCCACGAAGTACGACGCAGCGAACGTCGCGTTCAAGGAGATTTCGCACGCACTCGTCTCTGGCGTGCGATCCGACCGTCCAGTGACAGGATAAGTCGGCACAGCAAAGTTAAACGACGTTTGTCCGGAAGCAAATCCCACGCACTACCCCGTAACGTGAGGGACGTCTTTGGTGCGGCAGCCACGCTTGATGTTTAGACGAGCGGTAAAGGCAAGCATGGTTACTCGAACGACGCCGAGAAAGCCAACCGATTCAGTCAAATGTTAGCATGTGATAGTCAGCAACAAAAGCCCAGACCATGCCAATTTTCTGCCAAATAGACCAAATGCAGCGATGCGAACTTGCTCATAAGGCGCTCCGCGGACCAAGAATTTAGTGCTTGGAAGCAATCGATGTCTGATATTATTTCTCCCGGGAAGGCTGTGCTCACTGCCATGCTTCGAGCGACGCAAAGTCCAAATCGGGCCGCCGCGGCGCGAGTGGGGACGATACGAGCAAGGCTGACAGCACCCAAGAGCAGCGAATATCTCGTCGCGTGGTGCTGAAACCGATGGCGTGCAGAAAAGATACCAAGCGGGGTCGCGGTGAGGGTGCAACATGTGTAGGCGATGTCTCGGTGGGCTGCCGAGCATCTCGCACTGCACGGCGGCAATCAATTATAGTAGGGCCAGGCAGTCGCGGAGTCTGTGCCCGGCGGTGTTTGTGTGATGAAGCGAGAAAGGCTGGAGCCCAGGAGGCGCGGGCCGCGGTGACAGGCAAGGGTGGGGATATATCAGGCAACGCGCTCCCTGCTTGCGGTGGCAGAGAAGCGTTCGCAAAGCCTCAGCAGGACCTCGCTCCGGTCTGGGGATGTTTCGCATATATCTTCGCAGGGTCGGATACGCAGAAGGCTGACTCTCGCGGTGCGGCCAGGCCTGACGAGCGGGCCAGGCCGGCGCACGGGGCTGCAGTTGCTCGGTAGGAGATGCCGGGGAAGAGATGGTGAGATGGGGCGAGAGGGCATGATGGTACGAATAATAAGTACCCAGCGACTTGGAATGGGAAGGGCCGAGTAATGGCGTACGTGGGATCTTCGGATCGCGACAGTCTGCGCGCGCTCCCCTGGCCGGAGGCGCCACTACCGTTGACGGGTCGTCGTTAGCGGCGAGCAATCTCACGGCGGCGGGTCGTCAGGGATGCAGCCGCTGGGCGGCTTCTCAGCGATAAACAAATACACAACCTCACACCGGCGCTCGCCGTCGCGATGGTGCAACAGCGTCTGCACGCGCTGTGTGCATGCGACAAGTGGCGCTGTGCAGGCGGTTGTGTGCGCGCGATCAGGCGTTCGATGGATGAAACAAAAGTCTCGCAGCGCCGGCGCGCAGAGCGGATCAGTGGCTGAGAAGCGCCCGCACGGCCATGGTGCACAGACAGGCTGCGGCAAACTTGGCCCTCCTATACCTGCAACTCGCTTGCCTGTCGACCCATTTGCACCTCGCCTGGCCGTTGATGCGGATACGGCTGGCGCCGGCCGCTCGCCATGGCCTTGCCGGTAGACCCAGGCCCCAGCGCGAACTCTCTGTACATCTACTCCCCGTGCCTCCCTGACGTACCGCAGTGACCATCACAACCTCCCCTCCGCTCCACGCGCCGTCCGCCTGTTCCCTTCTGCTCCGCCCTGTTGACCCAGTGTTGGTCTGTGTGCTCAGACAAATACTGATCCGCCACTCCTTACGCTGCCTCTGACGAACGCGACTCCTGGACCACCGTCGCCCTGCCTCTTAGCATTGTCTGCACGCAGACGCCTCTGGCACACACTTTCTTTGAGCACCACCACCCACGCGAGTCAGGAATCATGCAACAATGACCATTGTGCGCCGCAATTCCATTGTTCTTTGTCCTTGAGCCGCCTTGGGTGCCGGGAAGAACGCCATTGTCTACCGGCCTTTGACAGTCAAAGCCGTCACGTTCAGGCATAACTGTGCTGCCCGCCTTCCCGCGCACTGGTCCTGCTCCACGACACTCGTTTAGCGTCTGCATATTTCGTCGATTGTGCCTGGAGCACAACATTCACCAAGACCACAGCTGCAAAGTCCCAGTTTTGCACCTCACACAGCACGACGCACTTCACACAACGCCCATTCACTCTTTGCTTGGCGATACTGCACTCGGAAATCCCTTGCGTTCCTACACTCTTTGTTCGAACCGTTTAGCGTCATCGACCTCGTGCCGGTCACGATGAACCACTTCAATGAGCACATTCACAACCACGCTGGTTTTGGAGCGGCGTCAAGTAACCTCCATGCCAGGCATGTACACATGGCGCCCAGATCACCATATCCCGAACCTGTCCCTGGAGAGGGGCTTAGAGACTTTGGAGACTTCATCAACGCTACCCTGGAGTCCACTGGATACTTCCACGGCCTGAACGGCGTTAACCAGGAACTCAACTACCTCCTCACCAATGCCTTGGTCGTTTCATTCTTTGCCCTCCTGGGCTTGGTTCTCGGCTACCGATGGTTACACATGAGCCACTCACATTTAAGGAAGCTCATGGCGATGGGGAGATTTGAGGATCAGAGATACTGGATGTACAATCACCACAAGAAATGGGCGAGCTTTAAGAAGCACGTGCTCTACGCACCGCTAGGAAAAGTGCGACACAACCAGGAGTTCAAGATTCCTCTCATCACAAATGCAGAGTCTGGCATGGGCACTCTTCCCTCGAGGTTTCACACCGTCTTGCTTGTCGGTTATGTCTTTAGCAACTTTGCCTACTGCATGGCCCTAGACTGGTCTCACCTGGAGAGCTCAGCCGTTCTCGCTGAGCTTCGTGGTCGCACTGGCCAGCTCGCAGCCCTCAACATCATCCCGACAGTACTCTTCGCACTCCGCAACAACCCCTTGATCTGGATCACCGGAGTGAGCTACGAAGCTTACAACCTTCTTCACAGATGGTGTGCCCGGATCATGATCCTGGAAGCCGTCCTCCACACCATTGCCTGGGCGGTTAATGTCCATCGAGCCAACGGACCGGAGCAGATCGCGCTCTCTCTCGCCACCAGCAAAAGTTACGCTTGGGGAATGGTTGGAACCGTGGTTTTCGGCTTCCTCTTCATGACAGCGCCTGCACCGATTCGTCACGCTTTCTACGAGACATTCCTCAACGCCCATCGCTTACTGGTGATGATCGGTCTGATCGGCGTCTACATTCACATCGATGCCGCCAACCTCCCTCAGATGCCTTACATGCAGCTGACCTTCGCTCTTTGGGGCGCGGAATACTTCTGGAGATTGTACAGGATTTTCTACCACAACGTCAGCCGGAAAAAGGGCATCACCAAGGTCAAGGTCGAGGCTTTGCCCGGTGATGCATGTCGTGTGACGTTCGAGCTCAGGAGACCTTGGAAATACACACCAGGCTGCCACGTCCACGCATACCTCCCAACCATCGCTCTCTGGTCCAGCCATCCCTTCTCAGTAGCATGGGCGGAAGGCCGCACAAGTCAGCCAGCACTTGAGATGGAGCTCGAGAAGCTTCCCTCCAACAACCCCAGCCAGATCCTCGGAGTCAACCGCCGACCCAGTCTCGTCCCTCGCGCCTCAATCTACGGCAAGGATGGCGTCCTCAACACCATCAAAGAAAGCTCCATTGGCGCAGGGTCAAGCCAACCCGGCACAAGCTCCAACGCCTGCATCCCTCGCGAAGCCGACATCACCTCGATATCCCTCGTGATGCGAAAACGCAGCGGCATGACCAAAAAGCTCTTCGACAAAGCCGACGCCCTGCCCTCCAAATCCTTCACGACCTGGGGCGCCATCGAAGGCCCTTACGGCGGGCACGAGACCTTCGCCTCCTACGGCACCGTCATCCTCTTCGCCGGCGGCATCGGCATCACGCACTGCGTTGGCTACGTGCACCACCTGCTCCAACTCTACGCGCAGGGCACGTGCGCGACGCAGAAGATCCTGCTCGTCTGGTCCGTCACCAACACGGAGTCGCTCGAGTGGGTGCGCACGTGGATGGACCAGATCCTGCGCATGGAGCACCGCCGCGACGTCCTGCGCATCCAGCTGTACGTCACCAAGCCGCGCCACCGCGGCGAGGTCGTGTCGAACACGGGCTCCGTCCAGATGTTCCCCGGCCGCTGCAACCCCAGCACCGTGATGGCGAAGGAGATGCCGGAGCGCATCGGCGCCGTGGGCGTGACGGTCTGCGGGCCGGGCGCGTTTGCGGACGTCGTGCGGAAGGCTGTGCGCGAGGTGATTGACGACGGCGCGGTGGATTTCATCGAGGAGGCTTTCACGTATTAGACGCATTTGCTTGGTTTGTTTTGTTGTTTAGATATTTCTGCCAGAGGTTTCATTCCTGGCTGGGTTTTGGGAACTCTTCTTTTCGTTGACACCTTTCTTCGCTCTCCCGCCCTTCTTCGAAAACTTAAGACTTTTGTTTCCCCTCCGCTTCTTCGACTGTAATGCATAGCGATTGCGCATTCCCTCCCCGTTCTTTTAGAGGGACTCCACAAAGAATCAAAAGATATTCCAGACTTCAACACAACTCTCTCCAAATCTTTTCATACTTTCAAACATCCTGTGACAACGATTCTAATGGTGTGATAGTCTTCTTTCCCTCAATTCCCTGTGATGGATGGCAGTAAGTGGCTGGGTAAGACATGTGGAGATTACATGCTTGCCGTGACTGCAAGGAATGTGATTGGCCTCATCTACTGTATAAACAATTCCAATGTCAAAGACAGAATGACGTTCTCACAAGCGTCCTACCTAGGTGACGTCCAAACAGTCTCCCGAACAGCTGTTCCTGACCTCATGCGCCGAGAAGTCAAGCATTTCCCCCACCACCCGTCCGTCTTTCGTTGATGCACCCCCGCGCGTTGATCAAGATCGTCGCGCGAGCGTGGCGCAGCTTCCTCGCAACCCCTCAACGCGTGTCTCTCCCCTCATTACCACCCTTCCCTTCTATCTCAATCAGATAACCCCGATCTCATACCTCACCCATTACCTTATCCACATCACACCACATCGTTCCACACCACCAAAATCAAGCCTCCCCCTCTCATTTCCCCGTCCCAAGGAAAACCCGAAAAATCAAAAAAGCATGACCACCCCCGAACCAGACCTGCACACAGCCATCTCGCTCCGCCCACGCCCCACCTTCGCCCACCGCCGCAGCAACAGCGCCGGCGCCGGCGGCGACGCCAACGATGTCGAACTGCAGTCCCTGCCCGGGTACACCGAGGCCAATGACCCGTATAGACTGCGGCACGGGCTCAAGAACCCGGACGAGCTGGGCGCTCCGCGCGCCAACACGTCGCGCAAGCGCTGCCTCCCCGCTGCTGTCGAGCAGAGCGCCAAGCAGCGGCAGCTGAAGGCCTTCTACGAGACGCAGAACGAGAACATCGAGCGGCTGCTGAAGCCCGTCGATGACCATGTGCGCGAGGCGAAGGAGAAGATGGAGAGCGAGAGCCTGCAGTATAAGATCGCGGTGCAGGGGTCGTTTATCGTAGGTTTCCTTTTGGTGCTGCTTCGTTTCGCCACAGCTACACATGTCCACGAAGCCGTGAGGTCGTGCCCGACTGATCATTGAGCGCGCAGGCCAACATCTGCCTCGCGATCCTGCAGGTCTACGGCGCCGTGGCGTCCGGCTCGCTGGCGCTGTTCACGACGATGGCGGACTCGATCTTCGACCCACTGAGCAACCTGACGCTCATCCTGTGCGCGCGCGCCGTCAACCGCGTCGATCCCAGGCGGTTTCCCTCGGGCAAGGCGCGGATTGAGAACGCGGGAAATATTTCCTTCTGCTTCCTCATGATCGCCGTGTCGTTGATCCTCATCGTGATGTCGTGCAGAGAACTGGCGGAGGGGAATGGTGGGAAATTGACGAATGATTTCCACGTAAGAAAAGCGTCTCTCGTCGATTGCCCGTCGTTGAATTAGTTCATCCCACTGACCTACCTCTCCCCACCACAGCTCGCCTCGACCATCGTCGTCGGCATCGCCTTCACAACCAAGCTCTGCCTCTTCCTCTACTGCTACGCGCTGCGCAACACCTACAGCCAGATCCGCATCCTGTGGGAAGACCACCGCAACGACCTGTTCATCAACGGCCCCGGTCTGGCCTGCGCCGTGCTCGGCGCCAAAGTGCGCTGGTGGATCGATCCCGTCGCGGCGCTGCTGCTGTCGGCGCTCATCATCGGGCTCTGGCTGCGCACCGCCTACGCCGAGTTCCAGCTGCTGATCGGCGTGAGCGCCGACACGAGCATGCTGCAGCACATCACGTATATCTGTACGCCCTTGCTCCCCATAACCATCCCAAAGCGAGAGAACAATCACTGAATATTTCTCCCAGCAATGACGCATTCCCCCCTAATCCAATCCCTCGACACCGTGCGCGCCTGGCACTCGGGCCCGCGGCTCATCGTCGAAGTCGACATCGTGCTGGACCAGAACCAGACGGTGAAAGAGTCGCACGACTGCGCCGAGGCGCTGCAGATCAAGCTCGAGAGCCTGCCGGACGTCGAGCGCGCGTACGTCCACGTCGATTACGAGACGGACCATGCGCCGGAGCACTTTTGGAAGAAGCAGTTGTAGGGCAATAGCGGGAGAAGGAAGGCAGGGGATGGGGGGAGGAAGAGGGAGAGGCATGTGGGGTGTGGGTTTTGGTGGGGGCGGGGGGAGGGCGGAGTCGGAGTTGGGGGGTTGCGGTTCAAGCGTAAGAGTGGGGAGGCGAGTTGTAGGGGGAGGTGTCAGGCGTTGGATGTGTGATTCGATCTGGGCTCTCTCGGCTGAACATACCCTTTTCCCTTTCTTTTTTGCTCCTAAGGACATATTGATGTTGCGATGCAATAGACGACTGGATACAGACCAACACGGGATGACGAACGATCTCTCTTTCTATACGATGGCATCCTGTACAGCTCAAACACATTGAACGCCTATCACATGCTCTATCCCAATCCCCAAAGCCACCCTCACAACCTCCCCCTAGCTAGCACACTCCCCCCATCAAGCACCACATGCCCGCCATTAACGTGCCCCGCCGCCCTACTCGCCAAGTAAACCACGGTAGCCGCCACATCCTCCGGCAACCCCAATCGTCCGTTCGGCGTCTCCTGCTCCAGCTTCTTCGTCCCGCCCTCGAGCTCCATCAGCCCGTTCGCCATCTTCGTCGGGAAGAAGCCCGGCGCGATCGCGTTGACCAGGATCCCTTGCGGGCCGAGCTCGACGGCCAGGTTGCGCGTCAGGTGGAGCGCGGCGGCTTTGCTGGCGCTGTAGGCGAAGGTGGCGTTTTCGCCGACCGTCCCGATGCCGATGCCGGCTATGGAGGCGGTGATGATGACGCGGGAGGGGGAGGGGAGGGAGGCACGGGCGCGGAGGAGGGGGGCGAATCTGGAGACCTGGTTAGGCTGGTGGGATTGGGTTAGGGGAAGGGTAGGTGGGGCGGACTTCTGGATGCAGATGAAGACGCTCTTGACGTTCAGGTCCATGACTTTCGTCCAAGCGCTCTCGGGCGAATTGTCGAACGGCGCGCCCCACGAGGCGCCGGCGTTCGCGAACAGGATGTCGACGTGGTCGGTGTGCTTGGCGACTTCGGCGACGAGGCGCTCGATCTCGGCGGGTTTGGCGATGTCCGCGGGGACGGAGATGGCCTCGCCGGCGAAGGGGAGGGCGTTGAGGGCGGCGCAGGCCTCCTCGCAGGCGGCGGCCTTGCGCGACGTGATGAAGACTTTGGAGCAGCCGGCTTGGATGAGGCCGGAGGCGGCGTGCAGGCCCAGCCCACGCGAGCCGCCGGTCACGACGGCGACTTTGCCGTCGAGCGAGAAGATGCTCTTAAAGTTATCGAGCTTGACGTCGGCTTCGGCGGACATTTTGAGGGTGTTTGGGGAGGGAGGAAGGTGGGGAAGGAGAGAGAGGCGGAGGATACGAATGGAAAGCCAATGCCTACCGGGTATTACGCTTCTACGGGAACGATGCGATCGTCGGCACCGAGATGGATGTTATTGTGAGGTCAAGGTTCCAAATTGCCTCGGTTGGATCTCGACTCCAGCCAGGGTCCGCCCACGGTGCCGGGACTCCACACGTCACTTCTCGAACGTCACTCCACGAAAGCATGTGAGCATTCTAAAGCATTAGTACACTACTTGAATCCGTAGCAGGGAAAGTAGCAGTCCGATCTGACCTTCGAAGTTTGATGATTAGGCTTGACCTCTCAGAAATATCGGTTGGCGTATTTGCTCTCCAGCGCGGAAGCATTCAATCAATACTGGTAGAGAAGGTAGCACCCTCATCGTGGATCCAGGGCAGCTAACGCGGAGAGTCAATTGAACGCCAATCAACACATTCAGCGTGGTCTTGTATCGCCCCAGGTCCCTAGTGGCATTGACGAGGTGACTTTGTTTTGCGTGCTTTAGACAGGGATTGTCCTCATCGCGAATCTTGCCCTGGTTGATGTTGTTCACATCGCAAGGGTGCTACGTTATTTCCCCAGATCTTTAGGTGATGGTAGCACACTATCTTGAGATTGAGGGCTCGAGAGGCATACCTTCTCTCTGAGCAGGTCTTATCTTGACAGATCTGGTGGAGAAGGTAGCACCGTTACTGAACGCTCGGAACCGGAAAGGAAGCACACCAAGCCGCTGGGACAATTTCTGCTGAGCCGACCGGCTCTCTTAGCGAAAGTGTACATCTGATGTTCAGAAAAGAAGGCGGCGCCACAGTCAAGATCAACAGTGGAGGTGCGCCATAAAATGACGAAAGAATGGTTGTCAGAAGCTACGCAAAAAAGCGAATTGCAGGTGAGAGGTCTAACGCAGACAGAACTTACATCATTAATTGAAACTACGAAGAGACACACTGAACAGACCCGCCCTCACTCCAGCGAAAACCGCGCACAAGCCATAAACAGCTGCACTTCATCCTCGTAAAACCGCTCCGGCGGCCCTAGCTTCATGCCTTGCTCGCGCTGTCTCATCCTCATGTCCTGGATGCTAATGAATGTCGCGACCCAGCCACCCCATCCGTCGTGGTCGCCTGGAGGCGGCTTACCGTAGATGTAGAGGAGGTTGCTGAGACCGAGCGGGGAGTCGGCGATGTGCGGCGCGAAGACCCTCATGAAATAGTGTGGGGCGATGAAGTACGGAAGGCCGTTAATTCCGTGATACTCGACGAGGATAGTTGGGGTGAAAGGAAAGGATGCCCGGCAGAGTTTTTGAGCGTTGGAAGACAGACTGAGGGCATCTTTGCAGCTGAACTCGCTCGCTTTCTCGAATCTAGCCTGGACGAAGAAGATCGGTTTCACGACCTTGGTTGCGCCTGCGTAGCCGAAAGTGGCCCACCATTTCGCGAGCTCTGCCTTCACGTCATCGGCGCTGAGAGAAGGGACCTTCAGCACGAAGCCATTGAAGTTGAGGAAGTCAGGCTGAAGAACACGACGCAGCGTGGAGCAGGTGTGCAATAAACTCATTGGGTTACGCTTGTGGTTGTTCCTGGATACCATGCCGTGGATGCGGATTGGACCGTCAGCGTCGAAGACATTGCGTCCGATCTTGAGAATCAGTTCAGCTGGAAGCTTAGGGAGCGGCGACTCCTCGTTTTCGGCGCGAATGGAGTGAATGTGCTTAGGTGTGGTGCAGACGAGTGGGAGGACCGTAGTTGTGGCCATGCTGCTAAGCAAGGTGTTGTGGGTAGGTCGCAAATCTGTTTTTGACAAGAAGATGGAAGCTCAAAGAGGACGGGCGAGCTTTTGGTAACAGTGCCTCGCTTTCGTTGCCAGGGCAGGTGACTGCAGCGGCAACAGTGTTGTTGAGGAAGGCACGAGGGACGTGGTGTGCGCGAGTCAATGCGCGAGTCCACGATTCGACGGCAACATTAACATCGTGGTTCGACGCTTGGATGCGGTTGATCCATCGGAAATCGTTCCCAAAAACATTTCGTGACTTTCGTTTACATGGTCTGTCGTGCAGATGTGATCAAGGTGGCCTTGATAGATTCGAAGACAAAAAGGCCTTCTGCGCTTCTGCGCTTACGAACCATGTCCCAAATCCCATCGTCAAACCTGCCCAGCATGCACGATACGGATGGTCATCTTGCCACTTTCAAGTGAAAGACCTAGCGTGTACATGTGTACATTTCAAAAGCAGTATCTGTTTGCTGCTACAGCTGAAGACTCCCTCTTTGCGCAAAGATGGTATCCCGTCAAAATGTCCAATGCGAATCGTCACCATAGCCATACCCTCGTTACCAGCGCTATGCGAAGTCACAAAAAATCGAAGAATGCTGCAAGCTCGTCAGGCGGGGCGTGCGTTTACATGCCCATCATGCCCATCATGCCGTTGTTGGCGTAGGCCTGGAGTTCAGTTAGCACGGAGTCTTGCAGGGAATTGCGGGGAATGTCTTACCATAGGCTTGATGTCCGGGTGAGGCACAGCATCGAACTTGACGTATTCCGGCTCATACTCGGGGCCAAAGTTGATGTACGCGCCTTTGTTTTCTGTCGAGTCGCAGTACTTGGGCGCAGAGAAGACAGTAATGCAGCGACCGTCGTGCTCGACCTCGTATCCTTCCATGCGGACTTCGTGGCTGCGAATGATGGCCTTGAGACCGTTGGCCTCGCAGAATCGCTTGGTGATATCCGGGCCAAACTGAAGACCGACGCCACGCTTGGAAGGTCCGCGACCGGGCATGGTCTGAGGGTCGGTCCAGAGCATCTCCATCATCAGACCCTCCTGGCCAGGCTGTCTTTGCGAGTGCCTGTTGAGCTTGCGAATGTCGTCGAGCGAGGTCTTGTCGTCAGAGAAGAGACCACCGTGCAGGGTGAGGTACTTGTCGCCGATGAGAGTCGCGAGAGGCAGAGCGGAGAAGGACTCGGAGAAAAGCTTGAAGACGCGTTCGTTATACTTCGCCTTGCACTCGCCCTCGAAGCCATACATGCGGTTCATGTCGTCTGTCTCGTGGTTGCCGCGGTTCAGGAAGAAGCTGTTGGGGAACAGCATCTTGTAGGCGTAGAGCAACAGCGCAATCTCCGTTGACCAAGAGCCACGATCCACGAAGTCACCGTTGAAGAGGTAGCCGTGGGATTCCGAGGGGAAGCCGTTCAGCCTGAAAATTTCTAGAAGGTCGAAGTATTGGCCGTGAGTGTCACCGCACACTGTAAGCTTGTGACCCTCCTTGATGTGCGTTTCCGGCATGGTCGGCTCGTTGTACAGAATCTCCTTGGCAGCCAAAATAATTTGATATACGTATTTCTTGTGCAGCTTCTTTCCGGTCTTAAAGCGCTCAATCATATCGTCGATAAATTCTTGTGTCATCTTGTCTCCCAGCTTCACACCGTCGTACGAATCCTCGACGATCATGTTCTCCAGGTCGAGACCCTCTGCCGCCGAAGGTGCGTCGGCTACCTCAATTGCCTTCAGAAACGCATCGCGCTTGACCATCTTTTGACAGGCATCGTATTGCGCCTTCGCGACTTTGTCCCCAGGGTTCTTTCGCACGACAATCTTCCAGTCGTGGATCGCATCGCCATGCTTGAGAATCGCAGTGTTCGCCACAGCTCGTCGGTAGTATGCCTTGACAAAAGAAGGATCCAGCTCGATCGCCGAGGTCGCATCTGCAATTGCGTAACCGTATGCCTCGAGCTTGATGTTGGCCTGGGCGCGATTGGTGAAGAACGAAGGCTCCTTGTCGTTGGCCTCAATGGCTTTGGTATAGAACTCGATCGCAGTGGGCCAGTCGTGGTTCTTGAAGGCCTCGTTGCCCTTGTTCTTCAGGGCGACGGCATCTTCGGCTGCCATGGTGGGCTGTGTCGTGTGCTCGTGCACCGGAGACAATTGATGGAGGGTGCGGGTGGCGTCGCTCAACAGGATTGATCGCTACAGTCTGAGGTATCGAATTTACCGTTTATGGTGTTGCCTCGACAATGTTGTATGCCCCGTAAGGATGTGCGCGAGCGAAGATTGGTGGTGAGCTGCAATCAGATGAAGCACGGACTGGATGGAAGACGAAAGATTCGCGGAGAGAGGGACCCTTGATCGGCTGTTGTCAGCCTTGCTTTTGAGCCTCATCGCAACCCGCATGCCGCATGCCTGGCCCGAGCTGTTTGCATGTGAACCTCACCTGCTGCGACTGCATTAAACTCTGGGAAACGCTCACACCGAGGACAAAAGATTCGCCAACTGCATCGCTGTCGCTGCCTCACTCGACAACACCACATCTGCCAACATGTCGCTCCGCGGTCTGCGTGCCTGCATGGTATGCTCTATCGTCCAGACAGGCTCCAAGTTTGTCTCTGGAGGCTGCCCCAACTGCGATGGTTTTCTGGAAATGCGACACAGCGCCGACACCGTGCAAGATTGCACAAGCGCTGTCTTCGAGGGAATGATCTCGCTTGCCGACCCGGAGAGCAGCTGGGTGGCCAAGTGGCAACGTCTGCAGGGATATGCGCCGGGCACGTACGCAGTTAAAGTTGAGGGAGTGGTAAGTATGGTGGTCTTGATACGTCTCTGCATTTATTGATGTTTTTTTCCTAGCTGCCTGATGATTACATCTCCGCGGCTGAGAACGCTGGCGTCAGATACATCCCTAGAGATGGCACCGCGGCAGAAGAAGCGTAGTCGGGCATCCACGCAGCCGACATACTAGGATTTGCGTTTGAGCATGGCGTTAATGGGGCATGGCAAAGGGGTATGGGATGGCATTCGATCAGGGCAGGACTTCGGGGAGGCGAACTATATCAAGCTCTCTGGGCGGCGGATGCACGCAGATGATTTGAGGGATTTGAGTCTTCAAGACAGGCAGTCGCCAATTCAATGAAGAAGACGACCTTTAGGCTCACCTCGCACCAATAGCAAGACCCGAAATTACTTGACATTATTGAGCCTGGAGTCCTTTCCTTTGACTATGCCGCAAGACCCAGTCTAGAAACATCATCTTGGCGCGTATTTGACACCAGTCGAGTCCGCCGAAATCTTAAGTGCACCAAATTGTGTGAACAACCAATTCAGCCTCTTCCATAGTCCTTGTACGCAATAGAGTGCTATATCGCGATTTCCAAGGCCAGAAAGATGCTTCACAGCGTCGAGCTACGCCGAAATTCGCGCTAAAAAGCCAAACTTCACCCTCGCAGTCCTGCACCTACGCAGAAGTGAAGACAGGCCCGACGACACCGAGACCTCACCACCAACGAAGAACAAACAAACAAAAGAGTTGTTTTTGCATGCCTCACTCTGATCCAGGAATCAGATAAAATTCCCGGGGAGATAAAAACAAAAACCTACCAGTCGAGCGCTCCTCAAAGCATCAAACGCGAGCCAGCCACAAGACGCCCAAAAAGCTGCAGGACCCCAATACTCTCACCACCTATCGTCCAACAGCGAGAGCAAACTCCGGCGAAAAGTCACAAAGAAATTTCGAAGCCCCCCCAAAAAAACTTCGACAAACCCTCCAAAATGACCACCCCATCAACCCAACCGACCCCCACCCCCACCCCCAAAACCACAACCCTCACCCTCCCCCCGCCACCCCACGCCTACATCCACCTCACGCACCTCTCCCCCGGCCCCTCCCCACTCGACGCCCTCACAGCCCACCACCACCTCACAACAGCCCTGCACGCCTTCCTCGGCGCGCACGGCGCCGCCGTGCCGATCGACGTGCTCAAGCTGTGCGGGCGGGACGTCTGGGTGCGCGTGCCGGCTGGGGACCGGAGCGCTGTGGTGGCCGCGGCGGGCGGGTGGGTGGGGGCGCGGGGGGAGGGGTGGAGGGTTGTGGGGTGGGGGAGTTGGGGGGTGGGAGTGGGGGATGGGAGGGAGGTGTTTGGGAGTTGAGAGGTGGGGGTTGGGGATGAGGAGGGTGAGGTGGGAGAGGGAGAGGGAGAGTGAGAGTGAGTGAGCTTGGCTGCTGACTGCGTGGAGGGATGGATGGATGGATGGATGGATGGTGCGGTTTTGCGGGTTACGAGGGGGTTTTGATTAGCCGCTTGTTCGTTCGCGCGGATGAGCGAGCGAGCTATGGGATTCAAGAGCGTAGCTATTCCGCTAGCCACTTCGGGCGCCTGTTATGTCTTCCTGACATGAATCGAGCCATCAACCGCCTAGCTCGGGCCGACCGCTCACGCACTCTCTATTACGACACTCCTGCCCGAACAGGGCACCACATACGACCTCTAATCTAATCCATACAGCGCCGCCGCGCATGAGTAACCTATTAAGCCAGCAACCAACACCACTACCTCACTCCGCCGCCCCATCAAACAACCCCAACTGCCTCATCCGATCCGCGCTCATACCCGAGTACGCCTGGCGCCTTGCGACCTTCTCCGGGTCATCCGCGTCGGGAGATCCCGTGGTGGGCGGCGTGGCAGTCTGCAGGGGCTCGAGCTGCGCGTGGTTCTTGTGCGCGGAGCCCGGGCGGCTGGAAACGCCTCTCGTGGAGAAAGCGGGATCTTCGCCGTTCGTAGACGCGGACTGCTGCGCGCCGGCCGCAGCGTCCTCGGGCTGGGTCTCGTAGGGGGATGGGTCGTCGGTGTCCATGGCTTCCGGTTCGGGCTCGGGCTCAGCGGGCGGAGGCGGCGGGGGAGGCGGAGCGGGGGGCTCTTCCTCGTGCGTGCGTAGTTTCTTCAGAACGGCGTCGTCTGCAGCCTCGTGCAGATCCTCCACCTCTCTGCCCCGTTTTAGCGCCGAAGAGCTCTCCGGCGTCGCTTCCGCGCCACCCGCGTCTTCATCATCCGAGAGAACAGGCTCGTCATCGGGCTCCTGCGCGCGCGCAGGCGAGCCAGCCGGCGTGTGACTCTCTTCGCCGCCGCCGCCCTTGCCCTTCCGCTCGGCTTTCTTCCGCTCGTGCTCGGCCTTCTTCCTGCTCGCCTTCTCGAACGTCTCGTGCGCGTACTTCTTGACGCTCTTGGCGTGGCGGTCGCTGATCCTGCTCGGATCGCCCGCGACGCGCCCGTTCTTGAAATCGGTGTTGACGATCTTCTTGCCGACGTCCTTGGCGAGGCGCTTGAGGTCGTCCTTCTCGAACTTCTTGCGAAACTTGTTGGCGACGTGCATGACGTGGGGCTGCACGGCGGCCTCGTAGAGTTTCTTCTGCTTCTCCTCCGGGAGCGATTTCCACTTCTCTTCCTTGCGCTCCTTCTTGGGCGTTTCGGCGGGCGTGGCGGATTCGGAGGCCGGTTTGCTGGCTTCTTGCTTGTTGGCGACGATGTTTTTGATGAGGTCTTGGAGCATTTGCTGGTCGGAGACGGCTTTGGGAGGCGGAGGAGGCGGGGCGCCGTGCGCGGGCGCGACGGGGCGTTGCCATGATCTCGTTCCGTTGCTGTCGTAGTAGTATTTCGTGCCGTTCGGCGCGACTGCTTCGAACCATCCGGCGGGTAGAGGACCGGTGGGCGGCGGAGGTCTGAAGCGAGGGGGCGGGCGGAATGCAGGTCGCGCGGGTACATTGGCTTTGGGTCCCTTGGGTGCGTGTACTCTTTCCGGTGACTTTGAGCGGCTGCGCGATTTCGACCGGCGTCTACCATCATCCCGGCGATCGACACGCTCAGTCTTTCGATCAGAAGCGGCGGCATTAGGGTCTCGCTTCACACGAGGAATTCGGTATCCGATTTCAAGCTTACTCCACGCCTCGAGCAGGTCTCGTGCTTGCGATGCGACCCTTTCATCCTCGCTCTCAGTGAGAGGTTGTACCGCGTCCTCGATCTTGGAATCCTGCACTTTGTTTCTTGTGATCCTCGGTAATTTATTCAGAACATCCAGAATCTGAAGGCAAAGGTTGACGTCGTCCGCAAAATTGCCCAACGCAGTCTTGAGATGCCGGTAACCGTGCATGCGCACAACCTGATTGATGACGTGCGGATCGTCCGCTCGTTGGATGCGGTTCAGGAGCTTCACGGCGATCCACTTCTCCTTACACTGAGGTAGCTGAGCCATGACGCTGCGCACGCCGCCCTCGTCGAGCTCCTTAGGCTCGAGATTGTTGACGTACTCCTCGTCGTCTTCGCTGGCCTTCTTCTTGCGAGGCTTCTTGGCCACGGCCGTATCCCAGGCGTCTGCATCATCGATACCGAGAGCTTCGATCGTAGCCTTCGAGAGCTTCGTCGCGCGCTCCGTCTGGGTTTTGCCTCCGATGTAGCCGGTACAGTTAGGCTCGCCGCAGTAGCAAGGTTGCGGATCCGCGCCGTATCGGTCGACATTGTAGTTGAAAACGAGCTCTTCGCCAGCCTTGATCTTGCGCTCGGCAAAGATGCCCATGCGCAGTTTGTCGCCAACGACCCATTTGTCGACGTAGCAGTTTGGATTACACGAGTGGTTGCAAAATCGTCCGAGATTACCTCTCTTAGTCGCGTCGACGAATTCCCCTTTCGTAAGGGACATGAAGTAGAAGTGCTTGATGCCCTCTTCATCGTAATTTTGCATGCGGCGGCGGAACGCCTGCTCGCCGATGACTTCGCCAATGTATTCGAAAATGAAATCATTTGCTTGGAGGTCGGCGTCCGCGCGCAGGCCATATCCCTTTTTCTCGGTCTGGATGACCGAGACTTTGGCGTAGCGCTTGCGCAGGAAGCGCTGATTCTCGCAAGCGGAGCCGCACCCGCAGTCACGTGCGCACTCCATCTTCGTGGCGCGGTTGATGCAGTCAGAGTCTTCGCCGCAGGCATGGTTTCTACGAGTCGTGGAGTCTGCAAGGCGTGTCAGTGAGGTCCTCGTCGAATAGTGTTGCGCGAGTGAATATGCTGGGACGGTAGACTTACCCCACTCCTCTGCGCAGTCGCACTCCAGCGCCGGGTCGGTGGTGCCCAGGTACTTGTTCGCATAGCTGCACTCAGTAATGACCTGAAACGTCGACGTGGCTTCCGACGTGCTGTCCTTGTAGTCCGAGAACATAGGCGGAGGCCGTCGCTCGACCTTGTGTGATGTCGACCGCGCCAGTCGGGGCGGCTTTCCAGGCTCCTGCTTCAGGGTGACATCTCCGCCGACCATATCCTCCTGCTCGCTTTTAGGCGCTGGCGAGGCAGCCATGCTCTCTGATTTCACGGGCGACCGCGAGCTGCTCTCCGCGACTGTGGGTGTACTTTCGCCGGCACCGTGAGACGCAGCGTGTTCCTGCTGTGGTGCTGCCTCCGGCACGGCCTCCATTCTCGCCTCGTTCGTGTCCTGATCTTCCTCCTTCAGATGCATCTCCCTCACTTCCGACTCAAGCCTCTCCTCCTGCTTCGCGGTGCTGTGGTCGTCGGCCATCGGCCTGGTAGGATTGTCGTATTGTGTATATAGACGCGCGGGTGAAGGTGAAGTGGAGAGCAGGCTGGCAAGCGAGCGAAGTTTTGAGAGCGCGGGAGAACAAAGCCGCGTCTCACATGCACATGCCTCTCCGTCGATAACACTTCACTGCTGGTTCACGGTTGTTCGCGGCGGTTCAGTGGGTAGTCCCGGCTTGTAGCCTTTGTCTAAGTCACTTCGCGGAAAGCGCGTTCAAGGACGCATTGGTGCGCGGCTCTTTCTCCTCACAAAATCTGCGGTGACGCTACTTGAAGGAATCGCGATCTCGAGCGCAGAAACAAAGTCGCACGCGGGTCAGGATGTGAGAGCTCGCTGGCGGATCACGACTACGGGTACTCGATACAAGGCTTGTGACAGGGACCGGGCGTCGGGAATAGCAGGTCTTTCTGAGATTGTGAAGCCGCGCGGAGTGAGGGAGCGCGCGCCTCTGCTGAGAAGAAACACAAGAAGTAGGGACGAACGCGAAAGATGCTAGGAAAAGGGAAGGCCGACCAACTTGGGCGCATCGAACTTCGGCGGCGGCGGCGGCGACTTGAGCGATTCTGCCAAGCATCCCGCTTGCCGTACCGAGCGAGCTGCCACCTCCAGCGAGGAGAGGCGGTTGGATGTCAGCGTAAGGTATCAAGACTACACTGAGATGTGGAAAATAGCAACGAGTGCAATGGACTTTGCTTTCCAGGTATGAGACGACCTTCCGAATGGCAGAAGAATTCGAGCGAAATACCAGATTGTCGCGCGTTCTGGATACGTGGTGAGTCCGTCCGATACAAGCCACAGTCGTTCTTCATTTGGAGGACAGACGACGAGGCGTGGATTCGAAGTCCAGTTGCAAGTATCGGCAGAATGTAAGGTAACGATGAGTTGTGCGATATCCAAGAGGTACCCGCCGTGCTGGATACGATCGTCAAGGTTTCGTAGGTGTTCCTTTGTGGGGTCGTCGAGCACGCACTTGAAAGGGCAACGTCAGCAAACAGCAAAAAGACATATTACAAATCACGGTCAAGCCAGGAGAACAGACGCTTTTGTCAAACCGATCTCGCTTACCGACAGATAGCCAGCCCTACGTGCAGAATACCGACAGTAGAGCGAGGCCGGCGAAAGCAAAACTTGGTCGAGCAGTGGCCGCGTGGCTGGTAGAACGATGGATGTGAGACCGAAGAACATCGTCAGACCGCAATAGCTCGGCCGCGCAAGGATCCCCCTGCGAGGAGGCTGTTACGTTTCGCCATGTGTTTGGGGCTATCAGGATCGACCACATGGCGCGGATGGAGCAACGTTAGATCACACTCGTGGCTGCGAGCTGCGAGCGGTGCGGAATTCGAGCGGAGCCTCGGCTTGCCGAGATCCACGCTAGGAAGTTTGCGATCATTGCGATCATTGATGGTTGCGACTCGGCGGCTACGAGGCTACCTTGGGCAGCTCGCTGCGCTGGACCGTTGCTGGAGAAGGCGCAGCACGACAGCACGATGACAGTATTATTAACAAATATCGATCGACCAAGCGCGCCGTGGAACTTATGCGGGCGTCCAGCATCGAGCAAAGCCTAGACTAGCATGCTTTCGACCGCGTCGGGTGCACTGGCTCCATTCGATCGCAGTCCACTTCGAATGTCTGACCGCCCGAACAAGCTCGCAGACCCTATGATCGTACCTACCTAGCGCGAACGATCCCGGTCTCGAGGCTTCGATTTCATTTAACGCGCCGGCGAGGGGAGCTTTGCAAACCACCGCATCGACTGAGTGGCACGAGGCGGACTTGCCCGCATCTTGCCCGCACCCACGAGATGGAAAATAGGGCGCTGCGCTGCTCGCGCGTGTCAGAAGCAGGGCTCAGCTCTACTTCTGAAACACACGGCGGCAAGACGCGGCGAGCGGCGAGCGGCGAGGGCCAAGCCGGGCGTGCCTGGGTCCGCCGCGTAGATGTTAAGGTTTCCCTAAGCCGGCTCTGCTGTGTCGGTTTGATGACGGCCGGTGTTCAGCCCCGCCGGAGCGACAACAGCGGTGAGCAGGTGTGCCTTTGGCTTCGGCGGCGGGCCTCCGCGGGGCCCGGGAGTGGTGAGTCTGGTGTGAACTCTGCGCCGCGCTTCGTGACGCACGAAAGACGACGGGCGCGTAATAATTGGCGAGACCCGGCAGCGAGGACGAGCGGGCCGGCAATTTAGACGCCTGGCGCGGAGGGCAATGGGCGGCGAGCAGAGAGGATCCCCCCCCTCGGGCCGCAGGGCGCGGTGGGGCGGCGCGCGAGGACGAAGCGCGGCCTGTTCGGGCGGCGTGCATCGCTGCAGACTGCGCTTCCACAGGAGGGAGAGGAGGAGGGGAAATCGCAGCAGGAGTGGGAGGAAGACGGGCGGAGGGCGAGGACAGGGCAGAGCGGAGGCCGGGCCCGAGGCGCTGTAGCGCGCACATCCTCAGCGCGAGGCTGCGTGGATGTCTGGGTCGGAAGGCGGGCCAGCGGCGGGAGAAGGAGAGAAGGGTCGAAGAAGGTCTGGGGAGCGGCGGCACGGCGATCGGGTGTGGCCCGCGCGACGACGCTCCACCGGCCGGCGACGACAGCCGTCCTTCACGCCTGCTGCTGTAGCCCGGCGGTGTTGGTGTTGCTGCTGCTGGCCGGCGGCGAGGAATTATGCTAAGGTACTGTAGGTACAGTAGGCCAGCCGCACGGCGGTTCGCGCGCACGCCGGGCGGCCTAATGCACGCTGCACGATGCGCGATGCACGCAGGCCGCCCGGGCGTGCTGCTACTGCTACTGCTACTGGTGCTGGTGCTGGTGCTGGTGCTGGTGCTGCTGGTGCTGCTCGCTGCGAGCGCTCAGGGCCGTGGGTCTGCGCGCCGAAAAACACACGCAGCTAACGCAGGCCTGCATCTCCAGCGTCCGCCTGCCTGCCTGCCTGCCTGCCTGCCTGCCTGCCTGCCTGCCTGCCTGCCTGTCTGCCTCAGTCCCTCCTGCACCGCGCCCCCCTCCCCACCGTTTCGTTTCACCTCCCTGTGCTGAGTGCTCGGTAGCTGTGCGAACCATTGCCGCCACGCCTTTCTGCACCCTGCCAGCCAGCGTTGCGCCGCCCGGCACTCCACGCCCACCTCGTCTTCAACCCTCCGCCCGCCAGCGCCTCGCCCTTCGCCCTTCGCCCTTCGCCCTCCTCCCTCCTGACCCGCCCGCGAGCCCCATCGTCTGCGTCTGCGTCTGCGTCTGCTTCTGCTTCGTCACGGCCTGCATTTGCCCTTTGTTTCCTAGGTTTGGCACGGCGCCTTCTCTCACACTCGTTCCATGCCCCGCCGCTGAGTCGCCCCCCGTTCGCCCTCCCCAACTGGCCACACCAACAAGTCTCGCGCCCAGGAGACCCGCCGAATTTTCCTTTGTTGCAGCCTCGCGCCCGCTCGTTCCCTTGACGAATTGACGACTCTACGCGCCCAATCAAGTATCCCATATATTCTTGTACCACGCGACTTGGACGGATGTTTTTCATGAAGCCCGAACGCGTTCCTCTTTCGCTTCGCTCTTGTTATGGCCGGCTCACGCGAGCCAGTCTTCACTAATGACGAAAAGGTACCGTCGACGACCGCGGACCAATTGACGCGCCGACCATCGACTGACGCTCGCCAGAATTACTTGTTGGCCGAGATCATCAAAAGCGTTTCCCCCTCGCCCACGGCAATGCTTAATGTTGTAATGCAAGTGTTGGGCACCCACCAGCCCAGGTGGGACGACATCCCCCTGCCACCAGGTACTGTCGAATTCACGCGTAAAAGATCGATAAACGAAACATCCTCACACGCCTCGCAGGTCGATCGGTCAACGCGTGTCGCGCCGCCTTCGAAGACTTGAAACGCGGCGCCGGGTACTCCCCCCTTTCGCAGTCTACAGCGCCTCAAACGCCCTTGTCCGCTCCCATCGGGCCATTGCGACGACCGTGGCAGCTAGAAACGACGAGTTCCTACCCCAGTGGTCCTCCTGGCCGTCAGCTGCTTCCCAAGACGAAAACCGAGGGCCACTCAGGGATGATGATCCTTCCACAGCCTTCAGCAACACCGGGAGGTCAAATCAAGCGCAAACGCGGCAGACCGACAAAAGCAGAAGCCCAGGCGAAAGCAGCAGAATCAAGTGCAGCAGCAGCTGCTGCTGCCGCGGCAGGGTCTGGCGCAGGGCCTCGCAGAGAATCCGCGATTGTTCCACGCGTCACGATCCCTGGACCCTCAGCAGCACCTTCGCCAGCTCTCGCGCCGTCCCCGGCGTTGGCGCCAGCATCTGCTCCAGCAAGGATTTCATCGCCAGCCGTCGAGTCCAAGCCTTCCCTTCCGCCAACTTCGCGAGTTCCAATTTCGGCCATGATCACCACCCCAACGACACAGAAGACGTCAAGTCACTCTGGATCATCGTCCGGAAAAAGGAGACGAAGGAAATCAATGCGATCTGATCAGGATGACCCGCCGCAAAGCCAATCCGAGGCGAGCGCCCCGAACCAGCAGCAGCAGAAGCCTCAACACCAACCGTACGGTTACCCGCACTATGAAAGCCCCTACAGTCGGATTGAGCCAGACGAAACCCCAGCTAGAGCCCCTGGACCACGGCATTACGATGACGCTCTTGTTGGCGTCCCTTTTGGCCCTCGATTACCGCAATCTCAAGGCCCGATTAGTCGACCTGGCTCAGGACCTCCTAGTTCGGAAGGACAAGCAATAGGACCGAATCCGCCTCAAAGCCGGTAGCTACTTCAGCTTCTGAACTGTCGATTATACCAACATGCGCCTACATTTGTCGAGCCGAAAGACCCTCCTGTTGCACAGTCATGTTTCATCTTGCAGTCTTCCAAACACGACCAGCAATGCGCGCGCACTCCATTCGCGTCCACCGTGTACCAGTATCGAACCAGGGGAAAAGAGCAGGAAGACGGACAACGCGAACAAACGGCATCAGAAACATACTCACAATCTTCGCGACACGAGACCATCTCAGAACCTCAAAATACGGACAAAAAAAAGGCGCGAACAACACAACTGCAAAATCACTGCATAACACATACAACTGCGACGGCCGAACCTTCCTTCTTTTCCTTTTTCTCCTCACGACTTTGCTTCGGGCGTTTTGATCTTCTTGCAATTGCATTTGCAATCTCTGGGTCTCTTTTCTGCTTCTTCCTCACGCTGAAACGGCCGAACACAAAATTTCTCTGTACTTATAGCACCGTCACACTTCACAAAAAGGGGGGGAACAGGGGCGGACTTACATTCGGGCAGCGATGTAACACTATGCACGAAATGGGAAGAAAGAGATGTCGAGAATACAATGTCTGGGAATTCAATGGATCTCACTCTGTTTTTCCCTACCTTCGTCATGTCACGACCGAGCCGTGCATGATTGGGCGCGAAATTCCCGCGTCGCGTCGCGTTTGAAATCTGCTCTGGGAAGGAACACGATCGGTCGTACGTGAATCACACCAGCGTATATGTACAGTGTTCTTTCCACGCGCCCGCACCATGCGACAATCCAAACCACCACGCGGGGGGAGAAATCGCACATACCATCTCCCACGGCGCTCGTCGTCGACATCAAACGACGCTCCGCAGCTGCGCCTGCAAAAACACCCCACCAACCAAGTAAATCCCCCATCTCCCGGCCCCCGACTCAAGGCGCGTTCAGCTTACTGTCCTTGCTCTCCTCGGGCTTGCCCCGCTCCGCCTTCTCCAAACTATGCTTCCGCGCCGCCTCCTTGTGCCCCCTCTTCTCCTCCCTCTGCTTGACCGCCTCCTCCCTCTCCTTGATCCTCTCCTCCTCCGCAGCCACCATGTCCCGCCACTGGTCCTCGCCCGCGTAGCGCTCGTGGTGCACCTGCTTCTCGACGACGCGCTTGTGCTCCGGGTCCTGCGGGTCAAGGTAGCGCACCGTCTCCCAGCGGCCCTTGCCCTGCGCCGAGTCCACGCCCTCGAATGCCAGGCTCGCGATCACGACCGCCATCGTCAGCCCCTGCGCGTACACGCGCGCCTGCACCAGCTTCTGCGCGCCCGTCAGGTACGGGTTGCGCCCCACGAGCGCCAGCGCGCCGCCCATGGACGCCACCCAGGAGCCGAAGACGAGCGAGTAGCGGTTGTCGGCGGCCCAGGCGAGGGCGCGCTGCGAGACCGGTTTCTGCGAGGAGAGCTCCGCTTGCAGGTTCTGCGACTCGTCGCGGAACTGCCGCTCGGGGTTGCGCGCGTTCTCGAAGTTGCGGGAGTTGGAGTCGGCGGCGACGATGGCTGGGACGGGATGTTAGGGCGGGGGTTCTGGGGGGGAGAGCAGATGAGGCGGCGGTGGGTTGAGGAGGACTTACCGGCGAATGTGCCGCTGCCGGTGATCAGGAAGGCGCGGAAGGGGAGCGTGAGGCCGCGGAAGGCCGGGTATCTTCGCGATGCTGCGAAGACGCCGAGGCCGCCGAGGGCGAGGCCTGCGGCGCCGCCGAGGACGCCACCTTTGACGGTCGCGCTGAGGTTGGTGTCAGTGTTGGTTCTTGACCGGAGGGAACGATCGCGTGTCGGTGCTTGCTTACTTGTAGTGCTCCTGCTCTTCTTCCTTCGTCAGGATCTTCATGTTGGAATGTGTGGCTGGAGCTGCGGTATGTCTAGATGGGTATCAGGTGGCGCAATGGCAAAGTAAAGAGGTGTTTTGATCAATTGTAAGGGACTTCACTCAAGAAGACAATGGTGAAGAAACACGAAGACCACTGCCCTAGCGAGGATGTATGACGGAACTCTGCGGCCAGCTTACTGATACCAAGATGATGTAGCATCTCCCTCTCTCTCTCTGCTGTCCAGCAAGCCACCCAGCAGCTGCAGCAGCTTGCAGCTTCACGTACGTAACGTCACTCTGACTTTACTCCTCCGCGCTAGCCCAACGGCCGCCCGCCGCCGCGGCTTGTCTGCCGCCGCATCCGCCCGCCCGCGCGACTCGCAGGGCTGGCCTGGGCTGCGCTTGCTGGGGACGAACTTCGCGAAAAATAATCTCCGCCGACGGAGGCATCGCCGCGCGACCAGCCAGCACCATGGCGCCTGGGAAACTGCTCAACCGCAATATCCGCCCGTCGCGGGTGCAGCCTGAGGATGGGGAGGATTTTGACGTTTCTGAGGGTGGTGTGAGCGGAGACGACGCACAGTCAGCAGAGGGCTTTGATGACGGATCGGAAGATGAGGAGGGAGCGAGTGATGCAGAAGTCGAGGAAGACGACGACGAGGGCGAGGCCGGTGGACAGCTTGAGAATATCTCTTTCGGAGCCTTGAAGCAGGCGCAGGACGCTCTGTCGCGGAAGCGCAAGCGCAACGATGACACGAACCCGGCGCAGGAGGAAAAGCTGGAGGCGCTGAGGGAAAGACTGCGCGAGATCAAAAGAAGAAAGGCCGACGAGTCTGGAGGAAAAGCGCAGAAGAAGACGAAGCAATCTGCAAAGAAGTCGCACCCCAGAGACGAGGAGGATTCTGAAGACGAAGGCTCTGGCTCGGACTCGGACTCTGCGCCCTCGGAGGTCGGTGCGACTTCAAAGCACGCTCCCATGGCACAATCTTCAAAACACCAAGTCACACGCAAGCGTCAAGTCATCGACGTGCCTAAGCTCAAGGTCCGCGATCCACGCTTCGACGCAATGCAGCAGCGCCACGCCCACACAGGCAACGTGGAAAAGGCCTACGGCTTCTTGCAGGAGTATCAGGCTGCTGAGATCGCGGAGCTTAAGGCTGCATTGAAGACGACGAAGAAGGAAGACGACAAAGAGAAGTTGAAACGCAAGATCGGCAGCATGGAGAACAAGATGAAGGCGAAGGCTGCAAAGGAGCGGGAGCAGGAAGTCTTGCGGAAGCACAGAAAGGAGGAACGCCAGAAGGTCGAACAGGGCAAGAACCCTTACTACCTGAAGAAGAGCGATCTCAAGGAGAAGGCGTTGGTGGAGAAGTACAAGAATATGAAGGGCAAAGATCGTGAAAAGGCTATCGACAAGAAGCGCAAGAAAGAGAGTCAGAAAGAGATCAAGAGGATGCCCGAGGCGAGGAGAATGGTCGGTTGATTCGGTTTGTGTATGCAAGAGCGTGAATTGCGCTATGCCGTACCTTGAGCGACGGCCGGCTTGCTTTGAAAAGTTCAATGATACCCCTTTCTCAACTTCGGAAGACCTATCCCTGCCTCGTATCATGCATCTGAGGTTCCGTCGGTGTATGCTCGATCGTCTTTGTCAACTGACTGCTAAATTTTGGTTCCCGCGCTTGGTTGCTGATATCACCTGAACACCGCGATATGTCCTCACACCGAATCTTATTACTAAGCCGCCAGACACTCTCACCACCGCCGATCGTCACAGCATCGCTGTTACACGTCCAGTGGGAATAGCTTCAACACTAGCTTAGTCATTGCCGTTGACACACCTCAATCTGCGATCAGGACTATGGATCTCCAAGGGCTGACCCATCGATTTATAGGCATGCTGACGAGGGTCGCTGCACTAAGCTCTCGCGTGTGTAGTGGGGATGCTCCCCGAGCCAAATGCAATACACGTTGCAGACTAACTATTGAAAAGTGACCTCGTTCCTCTCCTTCTCCGTCGGCCTGTCCGACCCACCACAGAATCAACCAAAGTCGGAAACCAACAAACACTCAATCGACAATGGCCTCTCGCGGGTCCCAGAACGTGCCGAAGACGAGGGCCGCGCTCAGAATCGCGCGATTCAAAGCGAATCAGGCACGCCGGAGTGTTGAGGCGTGGCAGCGGCACCTGGAGCAGATGGAACAAGCGATCCGAGACGCGACTGCGCCAGTCGCTCATCAGCCCCAGCAGGCTACTTCTTCAGAACTGGTGGTGCAGTCTGGAAGCGAGGCTACCCCTGGTGAAGCAGCTCAGAACGAGCAGGATTCTTCGACGGCCATCATGCAGGAGCAGCAGCCGCAGAGCTCGGAGCCTGCGCAGCCGCAAAGCCAGCCTGCCCCCGAGGACGTAGCGCAAGATGAGCAAAATGCCTCGGCGGGAACTACGGGACAGCAACCCGAGGAGCCCACTCAGTCAGCAGACCAATCCGCGCACGCTGGGATTGATCAACAGCAAGGACCGGCGTCTACTTTCCAGCTCCCGTTCCGGTCACGATGATTCTGGGCAAGTCTGAAGGCTAAAAAATTGAGCCCGTCTAAATTTTTGTTTCTCTCTGGCTACACGGGTGCTCTCAGGTAGTGTCCTCGGTGCTGTTGCACTGGGGGTATTGCTGTAGGTCGGCGTGGAATGGTTATTGTTCTTTTGTCTTCTTCCCATTCTGGCATCACAAGTCAGCGTCAAACTAACAATGGGAACGGGGGGTGACGTGGAAAGAATCAAGCCGGTCCTGCCATTTGTCCCAAATGAACAATGTCATCCTCGAGGACTCAGCTTGCGTTTGCTCCTCTGATGGATGGCACGTATCTCGCGTTTTGTGCTTCTTGTCGCAGGCTCATGTTGCTGCTTAAATATCAATCTTCCAAAATCCAAACCAAGTTTGAAACCAGCGAACGATCTCAACGCAAGCTATCTGAGCGTCGTTTCCGAGTGCATGCCCGAGCACTACCTCAACCGCTTCCGTACACCAACCCAACGATCCCCAAGCATGGCACCTTCTTGAGTCCTGACCTGGTTCCAGCACCTCAATCACACGCACCAAATCAAACGCCTGAGGCCAAACCGAAGGCCAAACGACGTCTGAATCTGAGCGTACCCACCAAAACCCACCAGCCCTCGCTCCTCCCTCACCTCAACCACACACACACACACACACACCTCGCTCGCCCCAGCCCACAACCCACCGTCCTCTCCCCTCACAACAACCCGCCCGGCCCTCACCACGCTCACAACCAACGGCAAACACTTCTTCAAACCCGGTACCTCTCCCACCCTCCCTCCCGTCCAACAAGCACCCCGTGAGGTGAAGTGTGAAGCGAAGTGAAGTGAGGTCTGTCTGGGTCTCGGGTCCGATTTCCCTGGGGAAGGAGGAGTTTTGTGGCGGGGCGTCGGTTCGCATCTGGGCGCGTGTGCGTGTGATGGATGGAATGTGAAATGGTTGGATGGATGAATGAATGGATAATCACGCGTCTCGATTATTTCTCAGCGGGAGGGGTGGCGGTGTTGTGTTGGGGGTGTGGATGATAGGAGCACAAAGGTGGGAAACGGGAGGGAGGATGCTACGGGCTCTGGGCGGTGAGGGGGAGGGCGCGTAGGGAAGTGAAGTGAAGTGAGGTGAGGTGGAGTGGGTGTTAGAGCTGGCGTTGGTTTCCTAGATCTCCGTTAGGCCCGAATGGATGGCTGCGCGAGACGACCTGATGTTCCTCAGCGGGATGGGAGACGGCAACCGTGTTGGGTGCTGAGCAGATGAGCCCTCCCAAAAAAAAAATAGCAAGAAAAGCAGAGAGAACTGCGAGAAAGTCCCCAGCGGTCAAGAAGATGGACACAGCAGGACCAAGGCCAAGACCAAAGCAAAGCCCAGACGCGTGCGTTTCAATCATGACCCAGCAGAAGGCGGTGCGGCGCAGTGCAGTGCGGTGCCCTCGGTCCCGTCGAGCAAACCTCGCACAGCGCGTGGGGATTGAAGCAGGGAAAGTTGCAGTTGCAAGTCGTGGGGAGTTTCATCAAACATTGGATCGAAAAAGGGCAACTCATCATTTTGGGGCGGCTTTTCATTCTTTCTATTTCTCTCACACGGGATTCAATCAGTCAGCCGGTCAGTCAGACAGACATTACAACGACCAGCTCCAGGCCCGGCAGAGAGAGAAAGCCGCATCCCGCCCTGTCGTCTCTGCGGAAGGCGAGATGAGAGATCGAGATGAAAGTCAAGGAAAAGCGGCCCTTAAGCTGAAAAGAAGAAGAGAGAACCGTTTGGATCAAGAGAAGAGAACGGCGTCCTGCCAGCTAGAAGTAAACGTAAAAGTAAAGGTAGAAGTAAAAAATTCCCCCATCCCCATCACATCAAAAAAACAGAGTCATCCATAGGCACCACCGACGAACCCCTCCCAAAACCTACCTTCCTCCCCTCGCGACTTTTTTCCCCTTTCGAAGCGGGTGGACGCCTCCTGATCCAAACATGCGAGAAAGAAAAGGAAGATTCCTCCGTCAAAGAGGGTGCGACGCCGCCGAACGCCGAGCGTGAGAGTTGAAAACACAAAAGCAGAAAAAGCGAAGTGTATGCCGACCAGACCGTCCAGCCATCAGAGCGAGCCGACCGAGCGAAGCTTTTGGTCAGCGCAGTCGACAGCGACGCCGGCCACCGTATTCCCGTTGCGCCACGCAAGATCCCATCCGAGAACAAAAAAAAAATCAAACACGGAAGAAGCCGTCCCATGCAAAAAAAGTTGGTTGTCAGTCGAAGTGAAGAATTGCTGCATCAAGAGTGGAACAGATCCCAAGCCCTCTCGCAGAGCCTGAGGAACTCCTCCCTCTTCTCCGCGCCGCTCATGTTGTGCCTCCAGTCTTCCTCACGGCCGCCGCTGCCGCCGTCGTCGCCGCGCACGGCGAAAGCGGCGCGCTTGGGCTCCGGACGGCCGTGGGAGGATGGCGGGCTGCCGTTGTCGCGCTCATATTCTTCGCGACCGCGGCGGCGGCCGGAGGTGGAGACGGTGCGGCCAAGGTCCGGGCGGGCGGTGGCGGGAGGTGGGTGGATGTCGAGGGGCGCGCCAGGGGCGGCGTAAGCGTGGCGGGGTGCGGTGCTGTGACTTCCTCCTGGGGGCATGGGGGAGGGAGGGGTGGGCGGTTGGACGCCGCCGTAGTGGACGACTTTGGGTTTGAGCTCGTCACGGCCGTGGGTGAGGGATTGGACGGCTTCGTCGGCGGAGCGGAATTCGCGGGCGCGGCTGCTGAGCGGGGCGGCGGATTGTTGTTGGTGATGTTGAGCGTGGGAGGGCGGGAATCCAGGAGAAGGAACGGGAGGCGGGACATTGGCGTGGGATGAGCGGCCAGGGGAATCGTTCGGAGGGTAGCCGCGAGGGCCGTCGAGGCGGTCGTTGGCGAATACGTCTGCAATGGGAGGAAGACGGTTGTTGGTCTGCGTTGCGGGAACGTGATGGATGTGGCTGGTTTGGCTCAGGCCACTGGGGCCATGCTGTGCGTGACGGGTGTATGGGTCGCCGGGACGAAGGCCGGTGAAGGTTTGGTGAAGAGGAGCGGATTGGATAACCCTGTCGTTGGCAAACTGCTCAGCGGAGGGCGCATTGATTGACAGACCAGGCGGAGGACCCTTCCGTCTTGATGTGGTAGGCGTCCGCGTTTGCACTCCAAAGAGCGTGGTGTCTTGTGTTCTTGCGCCTCCCTCGTTGGTGTCGTGTGAGCTGCCAGGCTTGACACCCTTCTGTCTGGCTTCAATGATCTGCCTCTGCTGGTCCCGAACGTCGAGACTCCTCTGTAACTGCTCCCTCATGGCGGGATCGTGCGTTTGAAAGCCCGGCGACAGGCAAGCAAGACCGACATCTTGGATCGCAAGGCCGGCAGAGTCGCGCGCAGTCAAAGGCGCAGAAGGTCGTGCGGTCTGTGGGCCGCGGGCTCCGGGCGTGCTGGAAGAGAGATCGAGCCTCTTGGGGCGCGGGCGCGCGGATTGCATGCTGGGCGAGCCAGGTTCCTTTTTGACCTTTATCATTGGAGGTCCGCTGCGGTGGCTGTAGTAAGGGGAAACATTAGTAATCGCTTTGGTACACAACCAAGATACAATTTCCGGGACTCACGAGTTGGGTGAGATCTTGCCGCTGGCAGAGGAACGCTCGTTTGAGTTGCTGCGGCCTGCGTAGGTTGGAGAAGCATTACTCCTCGAGCGCTTGTTCGCAGACTCGGGCAGGGCGCTGGGAGGCGACCTCGAGGACCTGGACGGGGCCAAAGCGGCGAAGTGACGGGGCGAGTGGTGGCGGGCGGGCGCGAGGGCGGCGGAGGAGGTCGCGGGCGGGTTTGCGACGGCGGTGGTCATGGTGGTGGTGGAAGGCTGGGAGGGCGGCTCTGTGTCGAGGTCTCGAGCGGCAGCAGGCGCCGGGCGCAGCTTGGTAGGGCGAGAGGCAGACACGGCGCGAGGGCGATCGGCGCGGTTAGCAGGCGACGCTAGCGACGGTTGACAGGCGGCGATGGGGCCGCGGAGAGACTTTCGCGGTGCGGCGGGAGGCAGCGTGTTGGGAGGGAGCCTGTGCTGGCGGGCGCGCAGAGAGAGATGGGGCGGGTGTAGGCAGGCAGAGACACGGCGAGGGCGAGAGGAGGAGGAGGAGGAGGAGGAGGAGGAGGAGCACGGCGGCGGCGGGTGGTGGTGGGCGGCGGCGGTGCGAGGAGTGGAAGTAGGGAGGGCGAGCGTGGAGGACTAGAGGGTGGAGCTGGCGTGGTGTTGGGCGCGGCGGGAGGGGGAGTGGGAGGATGAAACAGGCTGCGACAGCGGGCACAGGGATGCCGGTGGGCAGTGGGCGCACACACACTCACACATACACACACGACGGGATGCCTCGCCGTCGTCCGCCAATGCCAATATTCAATATTGCTATTTCCTGCGCCGGCTGCACGCGACTCTCGCCCTCGCCGGCGGCACGACGCCAGCCCATGGCCTGGCCATCTGCGTTTCAGCGGCGTCGGGCGCGCGAGACGACTCGCCCACCGAAACGCTGTCGCCGAGCGCTAGTCACAGCCCTCGCAGCGGCCACCATCCTCTCATCCACAAACACCAGGGCAGACCATCGCCCGCCCGTCCCTCTGCCCTACGCCCGCCACACGGCCTGTGTTCTCCTCCTGTACGTACATCCTGTATGTGCCTACATCCTGTATGTACATCCTGTATGTACATCAGCTCCCCAGCAGCAGTCAGCACCGCTCGCGTCCTCACCACCCGTCCGCCCTGCACGCGTGAGGACGACATGCCGCATCCGGCAGGTTGTGGTGGGTGACAACACTGACAAGTGATGATGCGCAGGGATCGTCGGCAGGTGAAACGCAGGCGGTGCGCACCATTGATTGGCATCTCCAGACGCCCACAAGCGATCCCCGAAGCGAGCGCGGTCGCGACGGAATACAATTTGCTTCCTACTCCTCCAATATCTGGCCCTCCCTCGTCCTTCTCCCATGCCTCCCATGCCCCATTCTCCAATATCTGGCCCGCACGCGCAATCAATCTCCAGCCCCTGCAATAATCATCCATCAACCATCCCCACGCCTCGCGATGTGTAATTATCGCCTGCCCCGCCAACGCGCCCATCTTCCTCCTCTGCCGTCCGACCAGTGCGGGCTCGCCGTCGCCTCCCTCGGGCACACGACAGCGCCAGCTCTTCCTCCTACGCCTCCATCTCGTCTCACCAGTCACGACCGCGCGCTGCTTGGCGAGCTCTCTCTCCTTCTCCCTCTCTCTCTCTCTCTCTCTTTTTCTCTCCAACGACTCGCTCGCCCGCTCCGGGCCAATCGTTCCGGCGCGCACACAGCAAGCTGAAACGGTAGCCAACCCTGGTGCCGGTGCAGCAGACTATTGAAAGCGCTAGTGGCAGATCAACCACTCACTCCATTCCAACCGCCCGGGAAGTCCCAGCCCTGCTTTGCCTTTCGCCATCTCTCGCACCTTACTCGCTCGCCTCGTGGACATGGCGACATCTCGCGTTTTTAGCCTTGCCTGCTGCCTGACCTTGAAGGCTGCCTGAGGCTCCAAGCCGTGTCGTGTTGCAACACGAAGAGCCCATCTGCCTTTCATGAGTGAACCTCCCACCGACCTGACACATACATAGCGACCCGCATGTCCCCGGTGCACAAGCTCGTCACCCGCTTTCCCTTTATCTGACTGCTCCGTCTGAATTCGCCGTCCCTGCGGCTCCAGGTTACACCAAGCACCAATATAACGCCTGCCTGCATCCCATCCTCGCCTGCTATTTTCAGCTGCGGGTGCGCACGTCAGCCACAATATGCTCCGAAGCCGCACAAATATTTGCATTGCAGACGCGCTTGCTACGCGATGGCATACAATGTAATAGATGACGCTCGGCTGCGCTAGGTAGGTACATGTAAACTCAAAGCAGAGCTGCACGCAAGCGACGGCGGTTTTGGCGCGCTGCATTCCCTTCTTGCGCGACCCTTTCTCCACGGCTTGCCATCATTCGCGTCCACTCTCGACACTATTTCCCTCGGCGCGCGGGACCCTGTCTTCTTGACATTAGGATTAGCGGCGTCCTCGGCCTGCGGCTGGCTTGGCGATACCCAGCTGTGCGTCGCGGCAATACTTTCACAAAGCGCCCTGAGCCTCGTTACACACGCGCCCGTAGGGCTGAGACGACATGTCAGGAGCGGATTCGATACCGCCACTCTCACTTCACTCTATGCGTCGTCTGGCACAGTCAGACACATGTCACGCTCTGATCTTCGCAGACTACAACATGACGGCGCGCGATCCATCGACGTTCGGCACGTCGTACTCTTGGCAGGTCCGTGAGATCTGAAAGTGTTTCGTAACCCCTTCTCGAGACCCCGATGATTCCGCAGCAGGGCGGGACTCTAACAGACAAAGGTAGGAAAGGCGCCTGTGACGTGCCGAAAAGTGGGAGTGGATTCTGGAAACCTACGCCTCCAACGTATACTGCTCTCTCTCGACTCCATTGATGACGTACTAGTCCTCCGCAGCGATGCAGCGCAGAACATACACATTACTGTCTTCTACTCCAACAGCACTGCTGCGACGCTCACGAATCCGGCCCAGCCTCAGCAACACCCTGAAACCTCACGCCACATCTCCCTACAAAGCGCCACCCCTCCCGAAAACCTCCACAAGAACCTTCCTCGCCACCAAAACCCCCCCACCCGCCACCATGTCCCGCGACACAATCCGCATGCTCGTCCTCGAAACCGATGCCACGCACCCCGAAACGCAAGAACGCCGCGGCAGCTTCGGCGCCGTCTTCCACCAACTCTTCGACCAAGCCGGCGCCGCCCACGACCCTCCCCTCGGCGTCGAAACGGACATGCACTACGTCGTCGAAGACGGCCCCGACCCCGGCCACGTGCCGACCGCCGCCGAAATCCCCCCCGACACGCGCGCCATCCTCATCTCCGGCAGCATGTACGACGCGCACGGGTCCGACGCCTGGATCCTCAAGCTCGTCGACCTCCTGCGCGAACTCTGGCTCACGCGGCCCGAGCTGCGCTTCAGCGGCGTCTGCTTCGGGCACCAGCTCCTCTGCCGCATGCTGGGCGCCTCCGTGGAACCGACGTCCACGGGCCGCTGGGAGCTGGCGCACACGCGCATGGCGCTCACGGACGTCGGGCAGTTCCTCTTCCGCACCTCCTCGCCGACCATCCACCTGCACCAAATGCACCAGGACCAAGTGACGACCGTCCCGTCGCACGAAACCACCGAGCTCCTGTCCCCCGACGACGAAGTCCGCGTCTGGGCGAGCACGGACCACACGCCCGTGCAGGGCATCTACCTGCGCGACCGGCTGTTCACGTCGCAGGGCCACCTGGGCTTCGACGAGCAGATGGTGCACCGGCAGATCGAGATGCGGCAGGAGAGCGGGGGGATCAAGGACGACGCGCACGCGCTGGAGGCCAAGGAGACGGCGGCGCTGATCCACGACGGGGTGCTGGTTGCGGCGGCGGTGTTGAGGTTGTTCCACGGGGAGGACAAGGACCTTAAGTAATCTTTTTGTTTGTTCACGATGTCCGCTCGCTGCAGTTGGAATTCTTGTCCCGCTTGGTTTGGGATTGCAGGTGCATTTACATGGCGCAGTGGTAAAATATAGACAAGAGTGTTCATCAGGTTCCTGGCACCTGACAGCGACGGACGTATAAAAACAGTCGCGGGGGGTTTTTTCTGGTCGGACCACCAGTGCGGCAGGCACATGAACTCGATAAATAGACCCACCCAAAAGCAAAAGGCTCTAATCATCTCATCATCACCACCACCACCATCCACCACCCACATCCACATCCACCTACCCGCTCAAAAGCCCAACCACCACCCCCGTCCTCTTCCAATCCTCCCCCGCAGCCCTCGCCAACCTCTCCCTCGCCTCGCCGTCGACGCCCGCCTCCGCCACCAACCCCGCAACCCTCCCCTCCCACTCCCCACCCGCCCCAAACGCATTCCCCAAATACAACGCATCGAACACCCTCTGCACGCGCACCTCCCTCGGCCCCTCCCCCTCCTCCTCCTCCTCCTCCTCAACAAACATCCCCACCAACTCTCCCCTTACAGCCTCCCTCAACACCCCCACCGCCCTCGCACTCCACAGATCCTCCCCCACCTCCGCCATGCCCGCCTGCAGCGCCGCGAGCAGCTTCCACGCCGCGGGCGACGGCAGCGTCGGCAGCGGCGGCGCGCCGTCCCACAAGCCGACGGCGGCGCGCGGGCGCTGCTGTTGCTGCTGCCGCGCGTAGGCGGCGACGGGGCGGGAGAGGGTTTGGGTTGCGAGGGAGGCGTGGAGGGCTGTGATTAGGGTTTCGTTGGGGCTGGGAGTGGGGGGAGGGGAGGCGAGGCGGTCGGCGAGCGCGCGGCGGCGCGCGTCGAGGTCGCGCTGGAGGCGGAGGAAGAAGGCTGGGTTCTCGGGCTGGGCGGCGGCGGTGGCGGCGGCGCGGATTTTGGCGTAGGCGGCTTCGAAGGCGGCGGAGGTCGCGGCGCGGAGCGTGCGCTCGAGGCGCGCGGGGTCGGCGCGGCTGAGGGCTTCGTGCAGGGATTCGTCGCCGGGAGCGTCGTAGGGGAGGTCGTCGAGGTCGAGGGCAAGGTCGTCGTCCCACTTTGCGGAGCGCATGGAGGCTACGAAGGCCCAGTGGGAGTTGAGCTGGGCGGTCCAGTGGTCGAGGGCGGCGTGTTCGGTTTTGACGGGGCCGGTGCGGCCGCGGCGGTGGTCGAGGATGGCGGTGCGGAAAGGGAGGGCGCCGGCGGAGAGGTCGAGGGGTTGGGTTGCGAGGGTCCAGGGGGAGGGTTGGGTTGTAGGGAGGGAGGTGGGTGGGGTGGTGAGGGATTGGAGGGCGAAGGAGGTTATATCAGCGGATTGGGTGGCGAGGGTCTCGAGGCGGTTGAGGAAAACGTTGCGGAGGTTTGTAATGGATTGGGTGAAGTCGTCATTCTTCAGCTTGCTGCTGACGGAGAGGAACCGCGAGAGTACGTTTCGTCGGGTTGTGAGGACGACCTCTGCTTCTGTTTGAGATTCAAGGTAGCCCTCCAGAGCTTGCACAAAGCTCGTCTGCGCTTGCTTGGCCCATGATCTGAGACCCTCATTCAGGTCTGAACTCGTGAGCTGGTCATTGCGAACCCATGGCGTGAAAGTTCGGATGTCTTCAGCGATCCAACGCTGATAGATGTCCAAGTTCAGCTCTTGGACAGACGTTACTTGGTCATCCTTGAGCAATGCCGTTTTTGAAAGCTGACCGAGAGCATCTGCGACCCTGCGTGGGAAAAGGTCGCGAGCATCCACAAGGGTTTTGCCGTAAAGATCCAGCATGGTCAACATATTCTCCTCGCTTGTAGCCTCAGCTTTCGACTCGAGCTGCTCGTATCTGACTTGCAGGAAATGACGAAGCGCATCTTTTGGCGTAGAGCTGGAGATCATGGCATATGCGCAAAGGGTATTGCTAAGCGTAGTACGGTCTCCAGTCGCTTGTGCCAACGAACGTTCGATGTAGGAAAGCAACCGCTTTCTCGTCCTGGCCAGCTTCTTCCTAAGCTCAACCATCACCGCCGGTGCATTGTTACTTTCTGAGACGCTTTTGTGCAAAAGCCTTGCCAATACCAACACCTTCGCCGCTCCCAGCGCATTCCCTCTTTTCCTTACAAGCCTCGTAACAGCATCCAGAGCCCCAGTCAACACCTTCACCCTCGCCGTGACCTCCAGCTTACCCTCCTCCTCTTTCCTGCCGGCCTTCCTCAATCCATCCAAATTTCCTCTGCCCCTTTCGACAATCCTGTAATCGCATCTCCGTCCAATGTCTGACAAGTTTCCTTCCACAAGCGACATCTGCCCGTCCATCTCGATGATCCGCTCTGCTGTTCCCAGGAGATCTCGGTAACTTGCTCCCACGAGTGATCGAAGTTTGGTTTGGTTGTCTGAGATCTGCGTTCGAAGTTGACTCTCGAGTTTTCGGACTACAGGTAGCGGGTGGTTGAACGCTTCTTCCCAAGACCCTAGGGTCGAGGGAGTTGGTGGGATCGTTGCCATTGTACCTGGACTCAATAGTGTGTGATAGTTATTGCTTGGTTTCGGGTTTTACGAGCTCGATACGAGCCCGCTGAGTGTGAGTTTACTCCATTTCCAGCATTTAACTCTCCCGATATTGATTGACACGTGAAAGTTGTAGAGGACAGCGGGCAAGCTTCATGAAGTCCACCGCAGGGTCCACTGCTGTGACGCCGCCTAAGCTCCATCTGGAGAAGCTGGACGTCAAACTTTCTTGTCGCGTGCAACATCTGTCTTTGTAATACCACACCGCCACACAGAATGGATCGCAATTCTCGAAGAGATGACCGCGGTGGTCGCCGTGATGAGCCGCGCAATTCGAAACCCAGATATGGTATGTCTTCTCTCCAGAAGCCGGCAAACAAGCCCAACGCTAACGGTCTTTCAGAACGCGAACGATCTCGCTCTCCACAGCATCGCGAACGCCGCAACGACAGGCGACGGTCTCGTTCCCCTCCAAGAGGAGGCCGTAATGGCCCTTCCGACCGCTACGATGATTACGACCGATCAGGACCTCGCAATCCCAGTGGTCGCCAGGATTCACGCACACCCGAGCCATCTCGAGCCGCAGCTCGCGGTGGCCCTCGTGGACAACAAGACTCTCGGGCAAATGGCTCTGATCATCGGCCAGGCAAAACACAATCAACAAATCCGCGCGATGTTCACATGGGCGACACTCTAGAGGACGAGGACTCGGAAGCAGAGATGCAGCGCGTCATGGGTTTCAAAGATTTCCGGACGACGAAGGACACCAAGGTTCCCGGGAACGACAGGAACTATGCAGTGAGCAAGGTCAAGAAGGCGGAGTACAGACAGTACATGAACCGCGTTGGTGGCTTCAACAGGCCCTTGTCGCCGGGTAGGGACAAGAAGTAGGAGATGCTGGGCAGGGGTGGTTGGTCTTTTGTCTATTGGCACAGCGAGGCGTTCAGGTGCTTTGGAATTGGTGATACTGTACGTATGATACCCAAGTGGCTGGTTGAAGGCTCTTTGCCTCCGCGTTGCTCATTTCCTTCCCATTACCTACTCATCCTTGACCGTTCTGGCCTTCATGCCCCATAGACTTCTGCGAGTCTCCATGCTTGACCGGTCATTCCAGGTTCTAGGTCCTTTCTCGCATCACATCCCGGCCCCTCGAGGGGAGAGGGGCAAGGTTCTTTTGCATTTTATGCTGGTAATATTTGAAGGGAATGTTCTCTCCGTTTGTGTTGCTTGTTCACCCTACTTCTCCGTTGACAAGTGCGGTAACGCTCTGGAATTAGCCATGAGCGATATTACTCGCGCTCAAATCTCAGTCTACAAGTCTGAGCGCACTGGTATAGAGATATGATTACGGCAATGCCTAGGTTGAAAGGCTTGTCGTAGGGAATCTCTCGCGTGTCGACTTATTGGCTTAGCTCCATGTTGGGCAGGATTGCATCGGTTCCTCCGTCGTACCACAGAGTTAGGTTTAGCACCGTGCAATAGTCCTTGTCGTTCCTTACAAGGGGAGCACGTAGGGAAAAGTGTCACGAGGTGCGCGGTGTAACTTTTAAGGGTTTCATGTAAGCTAGTGGAAGCAACTCGATCAGTTGTATCTGCAAGCAGCAAAGATTGCTTGCCATTTAAAAGCAACCCCCACAAAACTGGTAATCGAACTCGGAACTATCACCTCCACTTCCTGTCCTCCGCGCTCAACAAATTTGTTGGCTAGCGAGCCGGTCGCTCGGCGTTGTATAAGGTTTCCTGATCCAACCAAGTGATCGCATAGAACCCGCAGCTGTTCCTCCTGAGCTTCTCCGCGCGAGATACCCACTCTTTGGTCATCCTGTTGAGGCATACCAGCGCCCTTTCATCTGTCTCGGCGACCACCGCAGGGAGGCTCATTCCAGCTAGTGCCCGACCGCCAGCATCCCTTCCTACAACCGTAGCGATTGTGCTACCCACATCGTCGGCTTGGGTAAGAACTTCGAAAGACTTGAGTTGAGACGTCTGACCTTGGTACAACCCGTAGATGTGTGCGGCATTGGCTCGAAGTTGTTTAGCGTACCACCGGTTGAGCTCATTTGATTGATCCGTACCTAGAATCTGCGTACGAAGAGCGCTAGCATCAAGCTTGGGTTCGCGTAGCTCAGACAAGGCACTCTCGACTCGTTCCAAAGAAGCTTGAACGCCCTGGAGAGCAGCAGCGACGCTTTTGCCCACTTCTTGGCCAATTTCCCTGGCGCTGACGGTTGGACTGTTGACCTGTTGGGAGTTGATGGACTTGGCAACCGCTGTTGCGATCTGCTCAGAGAGCTCTGGGATCGTGATGGTAATGCTCGAAGCCATGCTTGCCTGGAGAAAGACGCAATGTAATCAGGAGGTCGACGAAGTCGATGCTCTGGACGCTCGCCTTACGAGCCTAGGCCTATGTCTTTGGCGCTTCGTGTGGTCTGTGGAGAGTTAATCGCAGAGGGGCAAGCATTAGCCACCTTGTATGACTTGTGAACAAACAGAAAGCAACGCACGGACCTTGTCAAACGCGAAGTGAAAGCGGTATTTGGGCTCATCGTACGTCCGAGAACCGCACAGGTGTGCTTCACTGCACCGTATGTGCATTTAATTGGTGCTGGATCATTCACAACTCGCTCAGGCTAGGCTTGATCGACGATGAGCTGCTTCTGGCCTCAATAGGATAGCAGGCTTCACGCCTTCAGAAATCCTCGAATGGCTTCAAGTAGCGCTAGGGCTCTCTCCTCAGGAATTCCTTCCTTACAACGTTCACCTCGACCGCGCTCGAGAGTCCTTCTTGACGATGCATTATACATCCCATTGACTGTACATGATCCTTTCATCTTTCCCAAAGCACCGCAACGCCGCGCCAAAGCGATCGCTCCTATACCGGGCCTTCAAGAGAGCCGCACGTACCAGAACAGTATAATCAGAAAGACGAAGAATCCAACCCAAACCCTCCAACCCACACCGGTGCGCTCCGCCATCCGCAGCATCCTGTTCATCGTGCCGCGCAAGCGATTTCGCGTTCCCTCAAACTGGTCGTTCATCTTCTCAGCAAGAGCCGTCGAGTCTCTGATCTCGCCGCCGATCGCATTGGTCAACTGTTCGAATCCCAGCGTCAGCAATTCAGATTCCCACAAGCCCTCAACCCTGAAATCCAAGGCACACTCACATCCTTCAACATCCGCACCTTCCCACTCAACACGCCAACCTGCTCTTCATTCTGGCTCTCCAGCTCATCCAGCACCGCATTCGAATATTGGCCCTTCTTATTCGGCGTCGCGGACCTGAACCCTCCGTCCCCGCTCGCCCTGCCGTTCACGTCTCCATTCGCGCCAGGGTAAGCGCTGAAACCCGCGCCGGACGGCTCCGCGCTTAAATGTGACTGAGACGCATACGGTGAGCTGTTCGCGGCGGCGGAGTATGGGGTCGCGCGAGCTCCTGAGCGAGAGCCGGGCGCTGGGGAGGATGCGGCGGAGGAGGGCCGGGAGCGGGTTTGGGCGTCGTAGGAGGAGAAGAGGGCATTTCGCGCATCGCGCTGGTGAAATCTATGGATGGTCAGAGATATTCGAGACAATTCGGGGAGTGCGCGGCCTCACCTTGACGCCATGGTGCCTCTGGACTCGACGTGGAGTCTAGGAGTGACGTTTTGGGAACTTTGAGGGTTTCGGCTTTTGGCTTTGTGAACGCCGAGGCGGATGGTCCTTTGTGCTGTTACCTCTGATATTACAATGTTTCACTACAATGTGCTTTGGTGAGGGAGCGCACGAGATGGTGAGACAATCTCGACGTTCTGCGAAAATTACAACATGGTATACGGCTGTTAAAGACACGTAGCAAATGCGCGAATGCAACCGCGTCGCCACCCTGCAGGCACCCGCTTACGGCGGCCTAATGGCCCGTTGAACTCCTGATCTGCGCCAGAAGGTCGAAACTGCACGCTTACAACGTAGCGGTGGGGAAGTAATACTGCTCCCAGAGGAAGTCGTAGTCCTCCACAAACGTGCCAACCATGTCCAGCAGCGGCTTGCCTTTGAGCTTGCCCGCAAACCCAAGAATCATACCGCGAGTGACGTTCTCGTAGAAGGCGCCGCGCATTCCCCACCAGGCCATGCCCCAGCTGCGCTTCTTGAACTCGTCGCGTTCGAGCTGGGTCAATCCTCTGGCCCCACCTGGTCTTCTTGTCTCGAGATCGCGCTTTGCGAGTTGGCGTGCGCCGTATTCAATCGAGAGACCAATGAGCCACGGCCGCCAGTCTGCTTTACCCTTGCCATCTTGTCGCTGGCTCCAGTATGCCATAGCGGATGCGTAGATAAGCGGCCGCAGGATGTAGATGACTTCTGCTATCTCGCCAAGTCCCGCCGTACGCTGGAGCAGTGCTTTGGGTGGCTTGACATCGTCGGCCGTAAGAACCTTAGATAGAAGGTAAGACGAAATGTCCTCAGAGTTCGGGAGTGGCGGTAGAGTCAAAGATGTGCGAGGCATTGTCCATTTTTCCGATCCAGCGTGCGATACCTCCGACTCCTCCGAAGGCGGCGAATGTATTATATCATCCTCATCCGTGGTGGGCTTCTCTTCCTGTACTTCCCTCTCCGGCAGAGGCGGATTCAATAGCGGTCTTGAATTTGTCAAGCGCATCAATATGAGCCTGCATAGCGCCTTCACGGCCTCCAAGAGCACCACTACCCTCCATCTCGCCTTCTCTCCCCTCCGCTTTGCCATCATTTCCAGAAGAAGTTCGGTGTACTGAACACAAGAGAGTGTGAGCGCCGTCCGCTTGTAAGTCCTGCTTTTCTGGCAGTAAAATCGTGTATATCGGTTGTGCAGCGTCTGCGGCTTGTGTCGTAGCGAGTGCGCGAGCGAGCGCGATAAGAGGTCGTCATGGTAGAGTCCGAGAAGCTGCACGCCCGAGTTGAGCGACTCCGAAGCGATCTCTGATTCTCTGAAGCGGCCTAGAATATTGTCAATAGACTGCGACGCGACAGCAAAGCGATTCTATTCACGTACCGGGAATGATGTACGTCAACGAGCGCAGCGCGCCTTCGACCTGGCCCACGGCGCCGGCGTTCTTGGTGATAAACTCGCTGTACATGTCCAGCAATCGCGGTGGTAAGGTGGCGACATCTTTTGTATGCCCTGCGGCTTGCTTGAGGCGCTCCATAGCGCCGGCGTTCGATCCTGCAATCCCAGGTGTGATGTTGGTGGTTGTGGGCGTTTGCGGCGCTCGTCAGTGACGCGATGAGAATCACGGCGCCGGGCCCTCCTTGCTGAGCCGAGGCGAGAAATTAGCGCGGCTGGGGTCTGGGGAACCGAGCATTCTACAATGCCTTGGTACGTACTCGGCGACACATGACGGTAGCATATCTGCGCCTTCTGGGTTCGAAATGATGGTAAGATCTTCAAGACATTTGAGTCCATATCTTGCAAATGGGCATATTGTATCTTGGTACAGAAGCAAAGCATAAGATCTCCGCCCCGCAACCACCACGACAAACCAATTCGACATGCATAGTACTTAGGTGAATACTTTCGGGATGTTGACAACGCATGCCTACCTTGACGAAGCACGTAACCGATGTCTCCAGGCGGAGTTCTTGTGGTCGTCAGCCACGCCTGGCCAATTCTCAATCACAAGTGATCCTCCCCAGCACAGAAGCACAGGAACACACTCCGAAAATCGGTATCCTCAGGGAATCGACAGTCTTGTGCTCAGATCGAGACCAACAAGTACGCAAATAGATACATCACGAGGAGGATTTGACATCCTCCAAACTGAATCATGAAAGGACTTTTGCGCCCCTCATTCTCCAACGGTGTACTATTGTACATTGTTCACAGCTCCGCCCCGGAGATATGTACACACAGAGCAAACGGGTTGCACATCATCCAGGAACCGCTGACGACGAAACATGCATAAGTGCACACATGATCGTCACGGTTGTGCCTCGGTACATTTCATACCAACCGTATCTCAGCCCTTGTTCGACGAGCCCGGGCCTGCGCCATACGTTGATCAATATGTTCGGCATATCGAGCGCTGCGGCTGTGTACTTTGACATGACACGCCTGGCCTTCGTACTCTGCATGGCTCTCACAGGCCATCAAAGCCGCCGAAGCTTGATAGAACAGCAAGAGACAGATAGGAGAGAGGAGGCTGAGTCATCTCCCTCCAACAACCAGAGATTGAGACCCCACTGCCCCAAACTCACCAATCTCGCTCCTCGCTCAAGAGCCGACACCAAAATGCTAGACTCCCAAGATCCTCCCTCTCGTGCCCCGAACATCGCCCACGAAGCCGAGCGCCCAGATCGGCGACCCGACATTCGGCGGCCACTGACAATTTCTCCACCCATTTCGCCGGCCCTCCCTGAAACACGCTCAGCAAACCCGGTCCGTGGATAGTCCATCCCACGGTCGCGCAAGCGCGCGCAATGGTGGACCCAGCGATCGTCCGCGCGAGCTGTCGGGGAAGCAAAACTGAGTTGCAGCGAACAGCGCGCGGGCGTGTCGATCGCAAGCGCACCGCGCCGCACGGAGCACGCCCCGTTGCGCGCAGGAGTGGCAGGTTTCATAACAAGCGCTCCGCTGCGCGGATGTGGGTGGATGACGACTTTAGGACTTGAGCACTGTACATGCATGACAGGGGTGGTGATTGGGTGGGAGGTGTTGCGGATGTCGGGCGCCGCTGGGCCAGGTGTGAAGCTTGCGTTGTGCGAACGATATATGATTTACAGTTATGGCCCGGCTGCTTGGTTCTGGTATACATGTAGGAACGCCGAGTGAAAGCGGTGGTATATGCCAATCATCGAGTTTCGCGCTTTTCAAGCCCTGTAGTCTGGTTCGCATATAAGTCTTGTGTGGCTTAAGCGACTAGTTCAGCGCATATTGCCAGTCGTTATGGTCTTGGGAATTGCCTCATTCGGCTGTCTCACATTCATGTTAAGCAAATGCGATTTCGGTCGATCGGAGGCGCTGGGCCCGCGCGACAGGACTACCTTATGATTGTGGGGTTGAACGCTAGAAACAGAGAAGACAAGAGTTCATGGGGTGAATTTTTTGAGTTCTGTATACTTTGTTACATTAGGCAGTAAAAGACAGGTAACACATGGAGATTACCTCAGGATCTGGTCATCTGAGGGGTGAAATAGGCCGTGTCGAAAGCTTGCCAGCGACAGCCGACAATTGGGTATCTCAGAACAGAAAGAAAAGGAAAAATTAGAGCCTCGGGGGCGTGTGGCCGCGCACCATCTGCGCTTCTTCGTCCCTGTGCGACGCGCTCGGCAAGGGGTTTGCTTCGTCGCCAGACACCTCGTAGCCGTACTCGACGGTTTTCGTGATTTGTTCGCCTCCTTTTGTCAAACTTGCGCCCATGACTCCGCCGTCTGACTTGCTCCCAACTTCGAAAGTCACGATGTTCCTGTCGCTGCTGTCGCTTTCGGACTTGTTGTCGACGTCGCGGCTGAGCATCATCGACCCATTGTAAGGGTCCGTCACGCGCGAGCGCTTGGGCTTGCTGCGCGAGTCGTCCAGGTAGTAGGCGTTGCTGTCGGTTTGTCCATGGGTGGAAGCGAGCAGCCTGGGGAAGTATTTCTGCATGACAGGTTTCATCGCTGGCATGGAGCCGCCGATGATGCTCAAGTTGAGCTCGAGGATGCACCACATGAGTGCGAGGACAGTATTGTCTGCAGTGGCTGATTAGCTCGCGCTGAGCGCGTTCCAAATAGCGAGATAACTTACTGGTAAGGTCAGGGTTGTTGAGTAAGACGTAGAGACTTTGGAGACGAATGATGCTGACAACACAGACACTGCTTAAGGTCAGCAACCGATCATGAACAACATTTGGGCAGTTCTTACAATCCACCCAGGGTCAACACGATCGCGACGCCAACCTTACGGCGCGTCCTCAACTGCAGCGAGCGTAAGAGAGGGACTGGGATCAAGACGGTCGCGATGTCGGTGAAGATTCCCAGCGCTGCCTGCGCGAAGTAGAACGCAGGCCGGTTGATGCACACTCCAGTGGCGACATCTTCAAGATTCCAGCTTGCTGAGACCGGGTTGCAGCTGAAAATGTTGACCAACACAGAGGCGGTCGAATAAGCGATCGTGAAAGCGAAGACACTCCAAACGGTAATGACGACCGATTTGGCAGGGAAGATGCGAAGGTAGAAGAGCAGAATGCTGCCTTTGGCCAGGCCAGTAGCAGCGCAGAAGAAAATGGCGGCGAGCAGGTTCCTCTGTTGTAGTTCAGTTAGTCAAGCCTGTGTGGATAGTACAGGATGGTAAGCTGCCTACCAGGTTGAACATTGGATACAAATCCGGAGTCATAGGAACGTTCCACAGATGTTTCCCAAGACCGCAGTGAAGCACTGTAAAGGATTAGCAATGACTTGTTGGGATTGAGAGCCTAGTGTGACTTACTGTCAAGTGTGAATGTAACGACCAATATGTTGAAAATGAAGGCAAGAATCATAAGGTCTGCAAAGCCATTAGCATCAGAGTCTCTCACGTTGATCATTTCTTGAGACCTACAATCATCGAACGCAACCTTCTTGATGAGAACAATCCTGGCGTACATTCGAATGAACATACTGATTGCTGCCAAAGGAAAGACAATGCCGGTGATAACGGTCAGAACGGCGGCATCAGGCGACTGGTCGGGATTGCGCTCGACACCCTCTGGAGGGTTCGCAGCGTAGAGGATGCCATTGTCTAGCGTCGACGTCGACATGATGATTGTTCTGATGCGCCAGGATCGATGCAATGCTTTGGCGCTGAGGAAGGTCAGTGAGGTCAATGGTCGGGCCGCCGGGCAGGGAAGTGATCCTTTAAGGATTGCCAAACATGCACTCGAAGTGGTACGTGATGCCGTTCTTACACTACAGTCCGGAGCCGGATTTGCTAAGGAGGTGATCTCCAAAACCCTGGCTAGCGTGGCGTGGGTCCAAGGGTATAGCGTAGGCACGATTGATAGTAGATGGTCACGCTGGTGTTTCTAGGACCATTAGTCGCCAAACTTTGCTAGTGGCTGTTAAGCCTACAGGTCGGCGTGGTTCTCAGCCGTAGGCCCGTAACTCTGTGCGGCATCCGAGAGACTTCTCTAACGGTCGGCGCAAGGTCCAAAAGCGACCAAATCTCTATGCCGTCGCGTAGAGGCCGCGGAGCAGAGGGTCGTGGGGTCTTTCGTGGACCCATGGGTATTCTAGAGCTCAAGCGTATCCGCTCATGTTGCACTGTGAGTGGAGACGGTAATTCGCATCGAGACGTCCCAATCATCGACGTCGCATCACGGACCGTCTCCATTTTTCTGGGTTGCGTGCCTGGAGTCCCGCGAGCTCGAGGTGACAGGGGATCGCTGGAGGTCCGAGACCCTGTCCTCGCGCATAATAATTCCCCGTCGACCTGACGCGCACCCTGGCACGCCTGGAAGATTTGCTGATCTATCTCCCACCGCATATATAACAACCCTCCCTCGCCTCCCTGATAGCAAATCTTGCCAACGCCGTGCGATCCGGCGACTGGCCGAGGTTCGAAGGCCATTCCTCGGCAGGGTTGATGGCAGTGAATCAGTGGCTTGGATTATTTTCTACGAGCGGGACCAAAGAGCTCCACGTGGTGTCGCTCGGGCGCTGAGTCGCAGGACACGGTATCCTCCAAGGGCTAGCATGGCACACAGCCCGGCTCCGAGGTGTGAAAAACGTGGCCGTGGAGAGGTGCGACGCTTTGGCCTGGCGAGCCCTCGCAAGATCTTGCCTTGCATTGATACTGTACGCTCCAAATTGGTGTAGTTGATCCGGGCTGCCGTCATGGCCGGGACGGGTCTGAGGGTTTCGCAAGTCGCGAGAGGTGTTGTGCGACTTTGAGTGCGATTTCTGGCAGGGGCCAGCCACGGCGTCAGCCAACGCCGCCACTCGACCTGAAGGTCTTCCTGGCATGAAGCCAGATCATCCTTCAAGCCACCCGCCATCAACCTCGCCTTGCTGGGACCTGCATGCACGGAATTGCCGTCTATATAGATATGCAGGGAGCCATCCTTCGAGATGCCGCGCTTGTCTGCAGAGAAGCATGCGCGCTGCCGCCGCACGGAAGGCATCCTCGATTTCCCCTTTGATCTGACAACCAACTTGGCCGACGCGGCGACAGTGCGCGAGGCTAGACTTGGCCGAATGCTTGGAAGAGCCGTCTTCATGCGCCGCTCAGCATAGCGCGAGGCCGCCTTTTCCCAGCGCTTACGGCTCTTCTGTTCGGCCAGCGCCCATTTCAAGACGAAGCGACCCAAGGCAATGGATCCTCGGCCCTGTGGATGAGAAGACGGCCTGCAAGCTCGCTGAGTAGTGAGAGAGATGCTCGCTTAATCAAGTCCGTCTCTCGCAAAAGACGGCCAATTTTCCCTACGAGCTTAGTGCCCGTGCAGGCGTCTGCTGGGCTCCACCTTTAGACCCACGAAGCAGTGGAGGGCCGGAAAGCCCTCACAAGGGTTCCGGCGTTTGCGCTGATTCCAGCAACGGCTTGACTCGAGATCTTCACGCCGTTCATCTTTGAGATGAAGGCCGCTTGAGGATCGCTGAAGACTCGGGTGGCAATAGTCTCCTTGCTAGGTGTCCCATCGCTAAAAGCTGATCGCTGTCCCGCTCCCTGAAACTGGCCATCATCTTCGATCTGCACACCTGCAACAGCCATGTTGTCCCTTGTCGCGCCATTGCTACTCCAGGCCGCGGCCGCGGCCTCCGTCAAGAGACAGAGCAACTCCAATGGCTGCGACGCTCTGAGCGAGCATGTCCCTAACACCATCTACTACCGTGGAGATGACGTCTACAACTACGAGTCCACCCAGTTCTGGTCTAACAATGAGCTGATGGACCCGGAATGTGTTTTCCGCCCGACGACCGCCGATGAGGTCGCTCAGGCTGTCCAGATCATGCAGGACACCAACACTCAGTTTGCCGTGCGTGGCGGTGGCCACATGGCTATCAAGGTTCGAGAATCCAGACATCTTGAGACACCGGTTTGTCGTGGCTGACGAGACATGTTTAGGGCTCCAACAACATCGATGATGGTCCCCTGTTCGTCATGTCCAACCTGACCGCGTTGGAGGTCAATGAGGAGGACAAGTACGTCTGGGTCGGTCCCGGCCACGACTGGGGTACTGTCTTCTCTTACCTCAGCGACTACAACCTCACTGCCGCTGGTGGCCGTCTCTCGCCTGTTGGTGTTCCTGGTCTTCTTCTTGCTGGCGGTGTCAACTTCCAGGGCAACCAGCATGGCTGGGCTGCTGACAATGTCATCGAGTACGAGATCGTCATGGCCGATGGTACCGTCAAGTACGCCACCGCATGCTCTGACCCTGATCTCTTCTGGGCTCTCAAGGGTGGTAGCAGCAACTTCGGCATTGTGACCAAGTTCAAGCTCAACACTTTTCCCTCTACTCAGGTCCTCGCTGGTGTCTACTCTGTTACTGACATGGATGCCTTCCTCAAGGTAAGCTCAGACATATCGCTGACTGCGTCGCGTTCTCTTGGTACCTTACTGACTATCTCCCTAGGCTACTGCCAACTTTTCTCAATACAACACTGACCCGCTCGCCCACGTCGTGCCCCAAGTCATCCAGCAGGGTAACGCCACGGTCGGTGCTGCCATCCTCTTCTACGACAGCCCCGATGTTGAGAAGCCGGACTGCTTTGCTCCCTTCTTCGAGATCCCCTCTGTTTCCAGCACTGTCGCCTTCAAGACCCAGGCCGAGTTTGCCGATGAGACCGGTCAGCTTGTCATTCCCCACATCAATGACATGTTTATCGCTGGCACCCACGTTGGTAAGACCTACGAAGACATTCTTCGAGGTGTCCAGATCGTCAACGACCTCTTCCTCGAGGCTGTCCCCCGCCTCCAGGCGATCGTCCCCGAGGAGGACCTGATCCTTGTGTGCGTCGACTGGCAGCCCCTTGGCGACCTCTGGTACAAGGGCTCGCAGAAGGCCAACCCGGGTGGCAACGCGCTCGGCTTCGACCCGGAGACCAAGGGCACCTACATGGCCTGGGCTGAGGTCGTCGAGTGGAACGGCACGCAGTACGATGAGCAGGTCCACGAGTGGGTCAAGAACACCACCTGGACCATTGCCAACGCCACCCAGGATGCCGGTCTTTGGGACCCCTTCACCTACATGGGCGACTCCACCTACTTTCAGACCATCTACGACGGCTACGGCGCGGAGAACCAGCAGCGCTTGCTTGACATCTCTCGCAAGGTTGACCCCAACAGAGTCTTCCAGAAGCTGCTGCCCGGTGGCTACAAGATTGGCAACTAAGTCTGATTGACTATGAGATCACGGCCTTGTTTCAAAAGCAAAGATTTTTTTATCACAATTTCTCCACTTCTGAGCGCCATCTTTTTTTTTTTTCACCCTCTTTGCTCGCCAATTCGCCTTGCCTGGACTACCAAGGGCAAGCAACGGAAATTTTGCTGCTGTGCTCACTTCCAACCCAATGAACTTAAGCACAAATCTGCCTTGCGAAATACACGGCAGCGTTCTGACTTGCCAGGGTGGTCCGGGCCTCTTTCAATACACCAGCACACCTGGCATTCTCTTCTGTTTACATACATACATTTCTTTATTTAGACCCACGCCTCGAGCGACCATAGACCTAGATACCCTTCTATTTATTCAGGCCCTCCTTGGAAACAGGAGTACTCTCCACTTCGTCGACGCCAAAACTGCCCTCCATACTCAGCGTTGTCTCCCTCGCGCCCCTCTCCGCAATCTCGTCGCTGACCTGCTGAATCTCTTTCTGTCTCACCGCGCCAGCCATAACTTTCTCGATCGCCTGCACGATGTTCTTACGCATCCTGCAGAGCATTGTTGAGACCATGTATCTCTGATGTACAAACGCGGGATTGATTTTGTTTCTTGAGTAAACTAGAGTGTATCTAACTTCCGTTTCTGCTCGCAAAAGCACTTCTGTGATAGCCCAACCCTTCTGCTTCCACTTACCGTCGCTCACCTTACACTTCACTCCTTCTCCCGCCGGGTTTTCTCCAAGTTCTGTATTCTTCTTCATCGACAAAGCTAGCTTCAATAATCGCGAAATCTCACCTCCTCCCACTCCGATTGCCCCGACTGAGCTCTCCCCACGCCGCCTCCACGCCCCTCTTAAGCTCGCGGTAGCTGACGATGAAGACATTCTGCTCCTCGCGGCTGACGAGCTGGATGCGCTCGTCGATGCCGGCGTCGAGTTTGTTCAGACACGTGATCATGTGTCCCAGATCGAGGACCGGGCGGCCGTCGTGGTCGACCTGGTGGAAGACGTAGTCGCGGAAGAGTTTGAGGTAGTAGCGCTCGCCCGTCTCGCTCCAGGCGTTTGAGGGCTGGTTTATGTGGGAGGGGTTGTTTGAGGAGTTGGGGGCGGAGGATTCAGGGCGCTCGAGGATGGTGTTGAGTTTTGTCAGCAGGCGGACGAGCCGGCCGTTTTCGAGCTCCGCCATGAAGTTGGAAGTCAGGTCATCGTTCTGGGATAGGCTGCTGTCGAAGGTGTTCATGACGTGGTCTGAGATGTTGCCGATCAAGGTGTTGACGTTGTATTCAGCGCTTGCGGCAAGAGCTTCCTCGGTGGGTGAGTGCGGATCCACCTGAGGTGGAGCGAGCAGCCATTGTAAACAGGCTCGTAATCTGTCAGTATAGCTTCGACTAACCAGATCCAGCGCTTTTGCAGGATTGTTGTGGGCAGTCGAATTTCGAGTCGCAATGTCAATCATTAGGCGTCCCAGATCCCGGAGGTCTGTTTGTTGCTGCTCTATGATCGACGATGATTGCTCGAATTGAACGATGTCCAGGATTGAACAGCCGCTTAGGCGTAGACGGTTCTTCGAGGTGACCAAGACCTTCGAGGGTACCAAAGTTCTTGCTGCCAGACCATTAGAGTGAATGGCTTTGAGAGCGTTTGAGAGTTGAACAATGTAACCCCAAATCTCTTGTTCGGGGATGATTTGGTTGTTTCGGCTAGCGATGGCAGCGCGCGAGAAGAACTTGTCCGTCACAGTTTGAGACATTGGGTGATAATCGAGTACAACCACCAGTGATCGGTCTCCGAAGGCTTGGGTGGTGAATGCGTCATGCACTCGGACCACGTTGCTATTGATGACTTTTTTCCAAGTCGTTTTAGTATTGATGGCTTGATCGCTTGTCAATCGAAATCCTTCGATTCTTCGCAGTGCGTATGTGTTGCCATCGATGCTGGATGTGGCCTTGTAGATCCAGCTTGGGTATCCAAAAGTAGCCGAAGTCCGTGAGTTTACAGAATCCAGGGCAACCAGCGAGTGGAAGTGATTGTCCACATTTTGTGGTAACGTGCTGTTAGGAAACGTCTGGAGCGTCGCTTCCGCTTTTCGCTGGAGATCCTCACGAAGGTCGTCCGGTATGAAGAAGTCGGCGGCTGTTCGTTGATAAAGCATCATCTGGTCTCGCCTAGGGCCCAACGAAGCGTACAAGTGATAGTTTAGAGGGTGCCTAAAGCTCGAAGTGTCCTGGAAGAATGCTTGCGCGCCAACGGCAGGTGTGGATTCGGCGTACGGGTTAATGGTCGCCTGACTTCCGTCCAGGCTTTGAAGCGCCTGAGTAGCCAAGAATGGATCTGCGAAGGCATTGATAGGAGTGCCGAGTTGGGGTTGTTGGTCGACCTGACGGCCATCAGCTCAGCCCGGACGAATCTGAGTCTCTCCCGACCATCTCAGACCTACCTGTTGCGGCGAGACGAAATTTTGGGGAACGAACTCCTGGAAGGCGCTCTGGAAGTTTTGCTGTGGCACAAACTCGTTCGATGGGGCCTTTGAATGCGATGCGGATGCAGGTGTCACCGTGCCTTCGACTTGTGAGCCTTGCGGCGCTACCCGACGTTCTTTACGACCGGGCTTCTGCGTACCTGAGCCCCGAGGGGTAAAAGTGGCAGCAGCAGCAGCCTTGGGTGAGATGCCCATGTTCTTACTTTGCGGAGCAGCGGGCTGCGCGGCAAGTGTCTTCGGTGTGAAAGACGGCGACTCGACATTGAAGGATTTCTTCGGACTAACAAGCGAGTCTTAGCTTTCGATAGGAACATAGGTGGGATGGGCAACGAACACGCCGAGACCATTTGCTGATGGTAAAGTTGAAGAGAAATCATGATTGAATGGGCAGGTACCTGCGAGGAATGAGCTTTTTGTCCCAGCGTCGGCCTAAAGGAGCACATGAGCCGACCTTCTTGGAATTTTCTACAAAGTGGGCCATTCTTGCAAGAGGTTTGTCGATTCACAGGCGGACGGTTCTCATATCGGTTTGATCCCGATGGATAATGCCGCCGCGCATCTCCAGACATCTGCGGAAAGGCAGAGGCCATATCATTCCGAAACGAATGCTTTGCCGAATCTGATGACGCAGCGCGCAATTCGTTGCGCGGGAGTCTACCCCGACAATACACCGGGAGTGATTTAGTGCTCTCAATGGGAGACTGCGCAGAGGTTTGGGCGATTTGCAAGTCCAGCCCGCGGTCTGGCAGCGAGATGAATTCGAGTGGAATATTCCCCTCAGAATTGTTGTCAAAAGTCCTGGAAGAAGTAGAAGGGGAGGGTAGTGGACACGGCTGGTGTTCCAACTCCGGCGACGTGACGCAGCGTCTTTGATGACCGCTGTCCGGAGGGTATGACAAAGACTGGCTTAGAGGCGGGAATTCACTTTCCAGGAATATGCGAGGTTCCAAAGGCTTCACAAGCGAAGGACGTGAATTTGCCGCAGGCGACTCGATTGCTTTGCTTGCAGATCCAAAACGTAGTAGCTCAAGGGCCTGGCGTGAAGACGGTCCCAGGATACAGGTGGTCGGTAACTTAAGCGACTCCGAATCGGTCGATGGTCGGTTGACGAGTGCTGAATTGCGACTTTCTGACAGAAGAGAATCGCTTCTTTCAAGACGGTCGCGCGCGTGATAGGACAGCGATCTGGATCTTTGAGGCGAAGTTAGTTGCTGTAGGTCCAGCGCACGGTACTTCTTGCGCGGCATTGTGGCGGCAATGTCCTCCAACGCGATGCGCCATCGCGTGAAGTTGTGAGGAGAAGATCAGCAGAACTCACCAGCGATTCCGCTCGAAGGTAGGTGCAAGGCTATGGCAAAGTCAAGCAGCTACGCAGGAGTATTCTTGCAGGGCTGGACTCGAATGGCGCTTGCTGTCTGGGGCTCCTCCATCGCACTCCCGCCTGGGTTGCGTTGCTTCGCCGGCCAGATTCTCGCAGCAACAGCTCAGCCAAAGCCTCCCGGCGCCCGTCCGGTATGGATGTTGATAGGAAATGGGTAGTGATATACAGAGGGTGAGGCGCGACGCCCGTCAGCGTAACGCGAAGTACGGGCGTCGGAGCTCAATCGCAACGCGGACCCACAGCGACAGCCCACTGCAACGTAACCGGTGGCCGCACGTGAGCCAAGGGCCTGGGTCCGGTCCGCACCGGCCGGCGAGGGCATATGAACTCGACCATCCACCAACACCTCGGTGTCGTGAGGTGAAAGTATCGTGAGAAACTCGTGGCGAAGCATCCTATACCAACCGTAGAGTCAATCTGTGTTCACCATGGCGAAGCAATTTCGAGCGGCTGCCTTGCCGAGCGTGCATCGAGCTGCCCTAACCCTAACCCTAAGTTCCCGAAATGCACACGGCAACCTCAACACAATTATGATCTAACAGCTTGTCCATTTACAACGACATTTTCAGCGGTCGATGATGAGTCGGCAATTTTAAATAACACGAAACAGCGGTGCGCGATCATGCAAATGTGTCGGGGTGCTATATTGATGTTAGAGAGCTTCTTGGACGACGTCGTACCTGCCCCTTCCCACGGGTCTGTCATGACTATGTTCTCAAAGTTGCTCTATGTTAAGAAAACATTACGGTAATTACAATCCCGCGATCGTCGACCGTAAGTCAAAATTCTATGAGAATGCTGGTTTCATCAGCGTGACCATCCACACGATTTCTGCTCTCAAAGAACAACAACGCAAGCACGTGGCAGTCCGATGATCTACAGGTCTCTGGAATGTTCATCTCATCAGGTTGACCGAACTCTTTTGACAGATGCAGACCAATCATGTATCCCATCAGCTCTTACCAACCAAGAGCCTGAAGATGCCGCATCTTACACACCCATGGCGCTACAGTAACTCAAAACCCACTCCAGCCATAATAGTCGAACCAGCCAAGATCAAGGTTGTGCAATTCGCCTGAATGACGACCCTGGCATTTCTGATGCAATATTCGCCATTCCATGTGACTCCGAACAGCATGTCTCTGCAACGTACCGGATCTGCGCAGCCATCGATGCGAATGGTGTTCATCCTACCGAATACGTGGGTCTGTGATGGGACAAAGCAACTTTGCCAATCTCGCTTCTTCTGGGCGCAGCTCGACTGCCCCGCTGCGCCACCCCGCTCCAAGCCAGCATGACGACAGCAGAAAGGAATCCGTCGTCTTGAAGGCAACGGGTGGCGCGCCATATCTAGCCCACTCTTCCCGTGCGACACTCGCTGCGGTCACGGAGTGAACATCCAACACACCATCAGTCACACGAGACACTAGAAAGCCGGCGCAACAGCATGTCAGAGTTCGCGCCACCCTCAGTAAGCACCCCACACCCCGGTCGCCAACACCAGCGCACAGCAGCAACTAACCGCGCATGCAACGCACAGGGCCCACCGCCTCCACAGGTCCCCGCGGGCTGGAAGGCAATCTGGAACGATCAGTACCAGGCGTGGTTCTACGCGAATACCGTGACGAAAGAGACAACATGGGAGATGCCCACGCAGCCCGCGTACGCGCCTGGCGAGGCCTCCCCTCCCGGCGCACCGCCCGGCTACCACCATGGGTCCTCGACCGGCGCGCCGCCTGAGAAGAGCGCCGCGTTCGGCAGCAACAACCCCTACGGCCAGAGCCCCGGGCCCGCGAGCCAGCCGTACGAGAGCGACGAGGCGATGGCGCGGCGGCTGCAGCAGCAAGAGCAGGCGGGCGGGTCGGCGGCGCATCGCGGCGCGTCGGACAACTACTACGGAGGCCCGCCGCAGCAGCAGTACGGTGCTGGGAGTCCTAGTCCTTACGGCCAGAATCAGCTGCCGCCGCGGCAGGAGTCGGGCAAAAAGGGTTTGTTCTCGAAGATCTCGTCGAAGCTTAGCGGAGGCGGCTCGCGGCCGCATCAACAGTATATGGGAGGAGGAGGATATCCCCAGCAAGGGCACTACGGAGGCGGATACCCTCAGCAAGGCTACGGCGGTGGGTATCCCATGGGAGGCCACCATGGCGGCATGTATGGCGGCTATCCTCAGCAAGGCATGTACGGCCCGCCCAGGAGACATGGTGGTGGACTGGGAGCTGGAGGAGGAGCGGCGCTTGGTCTGGGTGCTGGTATGATGGGTGGTATGATGGTGGGAGGCATGATGGCAAACGACCACGATGAGCAGGAAGCGTACCAGGACGGGTAAGTCGTTCATGCAATTTCGCATGGATCGAGGCGTGGTGTGCTAACATCTTCGACAGATATGATGACGGCATGGATGGTGGCGGAGACGACGGCGGCGGAGAGTAAGCTTGTGTGCACTTCCTGCATTTGGATAGGGATATCACCTCGTACGAATGATATGATGATTTTATTAGATGTAAATAGTGGAATGGACATGGATTGTAGTCTGCTGTGCTGAAGCGGAACATTCGTTATCTGTTAGCTCATAAATCGTCGGATTCGTGCCCCATCACCACATCAAGCGATCGCCTAGACAAGGCGATGTTTCGCTCTAGCGCCCCCAGCTTCGCCATAGCAGATATAAGGCTGGGATCCTGACTCTCCACTCGCACTTTGTCCCGCACTCGGACCTCCTGTCCACGGTACGAAAACACCTCATGCGCTTCGTCGTGGAACGCAGGTCTCCCACCCGTCAAGGCCGTCGCCAGTCTCTCGCGCAGAGAGAAGCCAGTGTATGATCCGCTCGACGTCGACAGCGGCGTGTTCGTCCCTGTGATCGGATACGCAGCCTCCAGCGTCCGCACGTGTAGAAGAAGCGCGGCTTCGGATATAGACAAGTGGAACGAGACGTTTCCCGGCAAAGGAGGATCGAAAACATTGGAGTCGAGTGGGTCCTCATACCATGTTTTCCCCTTCTGCCCCTCTGATCCGCCTTTCAATGCTGTTTTCGCCTCTTGAATGTTGTCGTGCAGGAGCTTGAGCTGGCCAGAGATGAAGTTCGCGTTCTTCGCATCGCCTGTCCATCGCGTCGCATCCACTACGTCCAAGCAGGCGTTAATGAGAGTTCGAGTGGTCGTAAGTTGCTCTAGTACTATAGTAGGCGCGGTGGGTTGAGACGACACTGAAAGCCGGTATGCGTTCTGCCCTCGCGGCGGCGGGAGTGAGGGCAGACGGAGTTGAATGTCGCCCTTGACAATACGTCCGCCAAGTCGAGTGATGTAGCCTTTGAGATTCTCACTTCGCAGCGAGGATAGTACGAGAGTGGAGCCTGGCTCGGTGGGTGCAAGAAGCGCGGCGCATTCTTCGAGGCCTGCCTTGAGCGATGCTAGGGTATCTTGGAGCGCAGACAGGAGCCATTCTAATTCGCGTGCCGATGTCGATTCGATTTCCTTAGAGAGGTCTACATCGCTTACGGGCGGCCATACGAGAGTTGACATTGTGAAACCGTGATCGAGTCTTTGGTTGCGGATGCGCGATTTCCTGTCGTCTCAACTGGTCGTTACGGCGATCTGCATGTGACGGCGCGCATGCGCTTTCCAGCTTCAGCCACTGCCGCGTGCCGACCCGACGCCACAGCTGCGGTGTCTGCAGGGCGTGCCGAACTGTAAGCAATAAATCGATTTCTCGGCCGGGCCCGTAGACAGCACGATTTCCAAACTACGGGCTCCAGAACGACCCGGCTAGGTGTTTCGAGAGTATCGAAGACTGCATTCACACAACTCGAACACAAAATCGGCGATCATGGACCAGGCACCCGCAAAAGAAGTGACAGTGCAGCAGGCACGCAAGTGCGAAGGCGAGGACTGCGGAAACGATGCTGGCGCTCTGCAGTGCCCGACCTGCCAAAAGCTGGGCAAGGAGTCATACTTCTGCGGTCAGGAGTGCTTCAAGAGGAACTGGGTAGGTTAGTGTTGTGCTCTCGCGCAAAGAGAAGGGCACATGAAGTGGAAATTTGGTCGAGCGTAGTGGAAGCGCCATGCGCGAGACCAGGCGCATACTGAAGAGCCTCTGCTAATACGGATGTAGTCGACACATAAGCAACTGCACAAATCGCAAAATAGTATGCTCTCCAACATCATTACACCAAGCGTCGTATCCTTACCAGACGCCGCAGGCCACTTCAATCCCTTCCCGACCTACAACTTCAGCGGCTCTCTAAGACCTTCATACCCGCTCAGCCCAAGGCGAAAGGTTCCCGATTCGATCAGGCTCCCCGACTACGCATCCCATGGTATCCCCAAGAGCGAGCAGGTTGGTGGACAGTGATCGAGCTATTTGCCGGACAATGGCAGCTAACGGTAGCTCAGGTGTTCGTTGGAAGAAACAGGATCAAGATCCTTACAAAGCAGGAGCAAGATGGTATGCGCAAGGTTTGCAGGCTTGCGCGCGAGGTCTTGGACATTGCGGCACGTGAGGCCAAGCCGGGTGTCACTACCGACCACATCGACAAGGTCGTCCACGAGGCTTGCATGGAGAGAAACGTGAGCATGTACCTGTGGAAAGATGCCTCTGAGATTATTGTGCTGACCTACTGCAGTCATACCCGTCTCCGCTCAACTACTGCCATTTCCCCAAGTCAGTCTGCACATCACCCAACGAGGTCATCTGCCACGGCATTCCCGACCAGCGCCCTCTGCAGGATGGCGACATTCTCAACATCGATGTTACCCTCTACCACGGCGGCTTCCACGGTGACCTGAACGAGACCTACTACATCGGCAAGGCAGACCAGGACCCCGACAGTGTGCGCGTTGTCGAAACCGCTCGCGACTGTCTGGAGGAATCAATCAAGCTCGTCAAGCCAGGAGCGCTTTTCAGAGACTACGGCAACACCATCGAGAAGGTTGCGAAGGCCGCCAACTGCGGCGTCGTGAAAACTTACTGCGGCCACGGCATCAACCAGCTTTTCCACTGCGCACCTAACGTGCCTCATTACGCCAAGAACAAGGCTGTCGGTGAGGCAAAGCCCGGCATGTGCTTCACGATCGAGCCCATGATTACTCTCGGCACGCACAAAGACAGGACTTGGCCGGATGACTGGACCAGTGTGACGACCGATGGCAGCAGGACTGCACAGTTTGAGCACACGCTTCTTGTGACAGAGGATGGCGTCGAGGTTCTGACCGCAAGGCTGGCCGACTCGCCTGGTGGCAAGGTCCCTATGCCTACTGCTACGAACGGTGCTGCCACTTCTTAGGTTGAATGTAAATGAATCTACTTGCATGTCGAAGTGAGAAAGGTGGACATTCACGAATCAGCCCAGAACATTTCCAAAGTCTCAGCTCTCTGTCTCCATTCCCCCAGTAACATTGACAACCCATATATCGATCGTTTAAAATGCGTTCAGAAACATTCCATCGATACCGTAGGGCATGCCCGAGATTTCACCGACTCGAATCATCAGCCCCGCCAAAAAGTCCCCGCGTCGTCGAACGCCGAAAAAAGGCTGACCGAATCCGAACCCAAGTGACATACACAAAACCCTACAATTTTCTGGCAGAATGGAGGCCTCTGGAGCTCCCGTTCTCTCGACGCCCGCGGAGCATATCTTCGAAGCGCCCATCGCAGTAACCGAAGCCGGCAGCGTGCTTTCGGACGAGCAGCTCTACGTTCAATATGAAATCCGCAGGACGGTTGACGAGATCAGAGGCGGGAAGTGGAAGAGGATTGCTTTGCAGTTCCCGGATGATATGCTGGTGGATGCGCCGAGGGTCGCTGAGAACCTGAAGAAAGATCTTAAGAAAGAGAGGAAGACGGAGGCTGAGAACAAGGATGCGAATGTCGAGGCAGTCACTGCAAGCGTCGCAAAGGTTGGAATAGAGGAAGAGCAGGAGGTCGATGTGGCTCGGCAGGGCGAAATGTCGCGAGAGAATGAGGAAGAGCACTTGACCATTCTGGGAGACACTTCATATGGAGCTTGCTGCGTGGACGAAGTTGCGGCCGAACACTGCAGCGCTGAGGTCGTCGTGCACTACGGCCGGTCGTGTCTAAGCCCTACTGCTAGACTACCAGTAATTTACGTCTTCACCACGAAACCTCTCGATCTGGACGTCGCCGTTTCAACTTTCAGAGAGACGTACCCGGATCTCGCCGAGAAGGTCGTGTTGATGGCCGATATACCCTTCCAGCACCACGTCGCTGAGCTTCAACGCAAACTCAAAGACGAGGGTTATACCGATGTATTCGAGACGACGATCCTCCACAACCCCTCAAGTTCACTGCCCAACAGGACCGTCCCAGAGGAGGTCCAATCGAACCCAGAAGCGCTCAAGGACTTTTCAGTCTTTCATATCTCCGATCCGCCGACCAGTCTTCTCCTCACCCTTTCATCCCGCGTCTCGCGAGTGCACATCTTTCCTACGGGTAACGCCGCTTCTGCCAGAGCTCTGCAAACAAACACCTCTGCCGCACTCCGCCGACGCTACGCTCTGCTGACAAAAGTCGCCACGGCTCCCATCATCGGCATCTTGATCAACACTCTTAGTGTCAAGAACTACATGACCGCACTGCAGCACTGCCAGAAGATCATCGCCGCTGCCGGGAAGAAATCCTACACTTTCGTCGTCGGCAAGCTGAACGCGGCCAAGATCGCGAACTTCTCCGAAGTAGAGGGATGGGTCGTCATTGGCTGCTGGGAGAGCAGTCTCATCGAGAGCTCTGATTTCTATCGCCCCATAGTCACGCCATTCGAACTGGAGATGGCCATGACGGATGATAAGGAGAGAGTCTGGGGTGGCGAATGGGTCAGTGACTTCGGCGCGTTGCTTGCGCGCGATACGAAGAAGAAGAGTGAAGTCAACGGAGATGGATCTGCAGCCACGGATGGCGAAGCTCAAATTGAAGCAGAGGCTGAAGACCCTTATGCGGATGCGTCTTCGGATGACGAGCCGCCCGAGTTCGATCTTCGGACGGGCAAATACGTCTCTCACTCTCGGCCGATGGGTCGGGCGAAGAAGTCTTCGAAACCGGCAACTGGGTCTGCCACTGCAAGCGAGCCTGCTGCAGCACCGAAGCCATCTTCCTCGCTTGTCCAGCGTGCAAAGGGGGATATCGCTTCGATCAACGGTGCACTTTCGCCTGGCGCCGAGTTTTTGCGCTCGAAGAGAACATGGCAAGGCCTTGGAAGCGACTATACTGTTGAGTATGAGAGAGACGAGAACGGCAAGATCCGAGGCGCTGCAATGGAAGAAGGCAGAGCGGGCGTCGCTAAGGGATATGCGGTTGCAGATGAGAAGGAAGGTTGATGTGACGAAATGGATGAAACGCAGGAAATGATCAACATCTCTCAGAGACACGAAGCATCTATAGCATCTCGAATACCCAAGATAGACATTGAACATTCAAAAAAGTACGCCGCTTATTCCTTGAGACTGGCCGCAAAGTCCTCCACTGCATCCTTAAAGCTACCGTCCGCCACGTAGCCCAGTCCAAGGGCCTTGGAGATATCGAAGCGAATCGGCCAGCTATCAAGCATCGCCTTGATTTCAGGCGACGCCTTCTCTCTCTTTACCAGGCCCACCGCCTGATCACCACCAACATCCTTCAGCGCTTGCATCATCTGAGCGACATTGGCAGTAATGCCCGGAAGCATGATCTGCCTGACGTGTGTCGGCATGCAATCCCGCTGCAGCGTGAGCGTGTGCACCAGATTCCTGACCAGCGTCCTCGGCGAGCACAGCCAGCACTCGAAGTCGTCGTCGCAGGGCAGCACACTCTCCTTGCCTTGGAGCGGCTCGCGGATGATACCGCTCATCCAGCTGCTCGCCGCCTGCGTGGGCTTGCCGGGACGAACGGAGATGGTCGGGAAGCGCAGCGTGAAGCCGTTGATGAAGCCTCGGCGCGTGTAGTCGTTGATCGCCGCCTCGATCATCATCTTCTGCGTGCCGTAGCTGCTCTGTGGCGTAGGCACTGTCGCCTCCGATGGCATCTCGGGTAATGGCTGGCCGAAGATGGCAGTGCTGGAGGCGTATACCCATCGCACGCCGGGGCACACTTGTCGGACGGCTTCGAGCAGGTTGAGGGTGGAGTGCAAGTTCACGCGGTATCCGAGGTCGAAGTTCTCCTCGCTGCCGGCGGACATGATGCCGTGGAAGACGTAAAGGGCATCGAGGTCTTTCGAGAGGACGGAGGAGGCATCTTGGGCTAGGTCTGCTTTGATGGTCGTTGCGTTTTGCTTATTCGACGCCTTGTGAGGCACAGGAGGCTCGAAGATGTCGACTAGAATTACTTGGTGATTGTCATTGAGAAGATGTTCGGCCAGAAGTTGGCCAACGAAGCCTCCGGCGCCAGTTATCAGAATCTTCATGTTGATTGGTGATATTGAACGTTCCAGAGATGAATTTGATGGGATGAAGGGATTGTGGAAACCATTTCAGAAAACTGTACATGTACTCAACCGTGATCCCCGAGGTATGTCATTCCTGCGAAGGCCGACTGTCGCCCCTCGGATACCCCACCACATGGCAACGCAGCCTCCGTTGCCGATGTCGTCGCTCGAGCGTCGGACAAAGTTGGCCCGAGGCGAGGATCCCCCTCCAAAACCCGAGGCCGACGCCCCCGCAGGTGCGACACATTGGACGGCAGACCGAAGACTACATAGGTACAACCCTCGATGTGGTTGGAGCTGTTCATCAGCAAATTGCAGCACTTCAGTACGACGCGTTTCGTCTCTGACGCAATCCTTGAAACTGAGATTGCTACATGTCTTTTCAAGCTTGAAATTGAAACGATTGCCTGGGGACTGTCCTGGGCATATTATCTCGTTGCCGTCATGTCGTCAAACCTTTCGAACAACCGCGCTGTAAAAATGCTGAATGCAGCAGCAGAGGGCAAATACGGCGTACTCGGCGTCGTCGCATACAACATGGAAACAGTTGTAGCATGCATTAGAGCTGCCGAAAACAAGAGATCGCCTCTGCAGATACTCCTCTTCCCTTGGGCTCTAAAGTATTCTCCTCTTCTCGTCGACTTCTGTGCGCATGCTATTCGCAAAGCCACCGTGCCTCTCGCGCTGCACATGGACCACGCCCAGGATCCCGAAATTATCAAGCAAGCTTCTGCGTTCCAAGCAGCAGACGGGACGCCTGCTTTCGATTCGATTATGGTTGATATGAGCCACCATGAGAAGAAAGAGAACCTCGTCAAAACGAAGGAGTTGGTGGCGTTATGTCACTGTCAAGGCATTGCGACCGAGGCCGAGCCAGGCAGGATAGAAGGTGGCGAGGACGGCGTGAAAGATACTGCGGAGCTGGAGGGCATGATGACTACGGCGGAGGAGATCGATGATTTCGTGGCGACGGGAATTGATTTCATTGCGCCGGCTTTTGGAAATGTGCATGGTGACTATCATGGTGTGGAGAATATTCATCTTGACTACGAGAGGTGAGGGCCATTTGCGGATGATTCTGTTGTTTGAGTGTTTCCATGATGCTGACAATCTGTGTCTAGATTAGAAAGCATCTATCAGAAGACCCGTGGCAAGGCACAAGTGGTCTTACATGGTACCAACGAATTCCCTCCAGACATAATGGCCAAGTGCATCGAGCGCGGTGTCACTCGCATCAATGCAAATAAACTCGTGCTGAGTGAGTATGACGACTTCATAGCACAAAACACAGGCAAGATACCACTCACTCAAGTGATCGAGGAGGGTACGACAATAATCCAGAAACAGATGGAGTACTGGATGGATCACATCAAGTCTTCTGGAAAGGCGTGAGCTCCAGCGATTAGAGTTCGATCGATTTTTATTATTGCACAATATCCCTCCTCAATCGGAAGCTGCCATGTCACTCAAGCTTGAGTCCATCCAGCCGTAATCTCACGGCTTGACTTCAAGGCCCCAGTAGTTCCGGGTCGGCCGATCTTTCCAGATGATGTTGCCCAATGCATCAATGTCTTTTACATCATCAGCGTTAGTGTATTTGTCGAAGCATCTCAGCGCCTCCCGGTGCATCTCTTCGACGTCCGCCTTCAACTGCTCATCGGCCTGGCGCCCACCATTCCTCAAGCGATAGCCTCCGGGGGGCAGATCGCCCGCTCGCAGAGGATAGCCGTGCGTCCGCTTTTGGAAAAGGGCGTTGGCAGCCGGAAGCTCGTGCCATGGGGCCGAAGGATCGTGTGGTAGGTGGTGCTGCATAGGGAGAATCCACTTCTTGTCTTCTTCTCGTCGTCTTTGCTCATCAAGCACTGCCTGGGCTTCGTCTGCGGCGAGTTTCTGCTGCATGTTGTTCCAGGTTGTCGTGCTGGCTTCTTCGCACTTTGACTCGATACTGCTGAGCGTGTCAGGACCGAGGATTCTGAGCTTCCGCCACACCTTGAGAACCCGTTGTACAGAGTCGAAGGTACTGCGTGCAAAGGATTTGTGTTCAGAGCATGTCGCAAGCTGTGCGAGAACACCTGCATGAGCCTTGAGAATTCCGAAAGCTGCATCGTTATAATGAAGGTTTCGGGCGTGCTGTGCATCTCGAGATCGAATAGAGATGAAGCATAGTACATCGTGGATGATGTACAGGAGGTGTACGCGCTTGAAGGCAGCATCTGGAGGCTGCATAAGCTTGCCATCCGCTGTTTTCGCGAGACCTTCGTCTACCTCCCGTGGCTTTGAAGTCTCGCTGATCGAAGCCGAAGATCTAGGTGCACATGATTTGCTCAGGAAGAGCAGATATTTGGTCAAAGCAGCCGTCCTCGCACTAGATGCGATGATGTTCCTGACAATGAAGTCCTTGCAAGCCTGCGGATTGACCAAATCAGTGAAACCGTGTCATAGATTCAATTTTTGCATACTGATCGTAGCAGCCATGTTGTCACCGCCGGTTACGGGCGTTCTTCCACACGAACCTTGATCTCACGACTGGTACAGACGTTCAGCGTTCTCAGCAAAGTTTTGGTAAACGATGTGGCGTCTTCTCGCTTGATCTCAGGCGCGACCTCATCTGTGCGAAGCAAAGCGCTTGTGAAGACTGCTCTCGCAATTGATGGATCCATGCTCAAGATTTGGACGAGGGTGATGTATCTTTCATTGGACCTAACTGTAGCTCGCGATTGCCCGCGCGCCAGGCTTTCGGAGCGGATGCCCTGACTCGGGAGGCCTCAGGCATCCAAATGAATTTGCGACTTGCCCTGGCTCGCCTGGCATTTGGATGTGCCATCTGCCTTGTGAGTGAGGAAAAACCTTGAGATCGACGGGCTGGCCAAGAAGCCCGAGAGAAATCAAACTCGTCGCAAGGCGAATGATAACCAAGACTACATGTGATAGACCTGCTCTCTGCCGCTGGATTTCTTGAATCAGACTTTCAGGACCACTGAAGCACACGAATTGCAATCTATTGCACCGAATTGCCAAAGCCGCAAAAACGATCATTGAAAGTGGAGCGCACTGAAAGGGTCGTTCTACCTTCTACGGAGCGCTAGAATGGAGCGCTCTGTCCTCAGATCTGAGCTTCGCTCCGTGTCAGCCTCGCCTTCGCCCCCTTCCGACGATGAGGCACTGCAAAGACTGCGCAACTTGGATTCACTTAAGTTCACCACGGAGGATGTGCCAATGGACGATGCACCAGCCGAGGCGGCACAAGACGACGAGGATGAGGAAATGATGTTCCGCCTTTTTGCCCCATCAAAGCCAGCTACCGCGGACGCGCAACAACCGGAGCAACCAACAGTGCAAAAAATCAGGGTACGGTCGCCTTCAGTAGATCCTACGCAAGCAGGGTTCCTCAAACCCCACAGACCTCAGAGCTACTACTTTGCCGAGACCGCCAGTGGCAAAGACAAGGCGGCCTTCAACGCCTCCGCTCTGTCCGCCGAACAGATCCTAAAACTCGCAACAGTTCCGCGTCCTGGAAGCGCATACAGTTGGAAAGTCTTGCATATCTCTGCGGATCAACTCTCGCGGGCAGCCAGGCTTCAGACAGAAGGATTCAGCAAGCTCGGCAACCTCGAAGCTCCTTCAAAGCGAAGAAGGGCTGGCAAAAAGTTGAGGATCAAGATGCGAACGAAAGCAGCGGCAACGAAAGCGAAGCAAGAAGCAGCGCAAAAGGCCAAGGAAGCCAAGGACGAAGCCGAAAAGGAGAAGCGCACGCGTCGGAATCGTGAGAAGAAAGTCAAAAGGAAGGCAAAGGAAAAGGCCAAGAAGACCGAAGGTGGTGGTGACGCGGTTGAAGCGGAGGGAGGAGATTCTGACGATGAGTGAGGTGCGCAGAAGCGTGAGGAACTGGTGCACACCACCTCCTATCTTCGACCGGCTTCTTACATGAAGCGAGCTGCCAGACCGGGATCTAAACCACAGCGTATCCATTGAGATAGCCTGAGCGGCACATCAACATAATTTGAGGGAATCCCAAGGACTAGCAAGGGCAACGATGAGTAGGCTTTGGATTGGCTCCGCATGCAAGTTGAGGGGACGGAGTCAAGCCGTGGAAGGACGCACGTTGCCAATGACTTAGTCACACGTGTGACTTTGTTCGCGTACCCCCTTGACGAAACAGGGTGCCTTGGCTGGTCAGACTGCTGTCATACTCTAAGAGCGCATCACGTTGAGGAGAATAATCGATCAGCATTCGGCACAAGATTGATGTACGGAAAAAGTCAGGAAAGGGGCGGGCAGAGGTGGCGGCTTGGTCAAGCAGCATCTTGATACATGTGTCTGCTGGCATGAAGAATGTACGATGTTAGCTATACAACAATTGATCAAGCCATGTTGAATGATCAATGCATGGCAAGCGTTGCACAAGCAAACAAAGCACGACTCTTGGCGAAGCTTTCCCCTATGCAGCCGAGTTGCTGCGCGCGTCCCCTACAAGCCCTGTACCCTAACACCTCAAGTACCGAGCAACAAACAATCCTATATTAATCCACGTGTACATCATACATACGATAATTCTGGCTATGGCAGTTACGGCAATTGCATCTTGGCGACGATAACTTACACTACTACACTCAGGGCAGGCCACAGCCCTCACCCTCAGCACAAATGGCGCATTCACCATCCCGCGCATTAGCACCTCCACGCGACTCTCTCGAACTTGCTTCACTTGCATCCTCAAATCATGAATCTGAAGCGCGCGGAAGCTTTGAATCATCGTCCTCTGGCATCCCTTCGAGTCGCAAACTTTCCTTCTCGGATCCGCAACCAGAGCGCCCTCTCCAAAATGGCAGGCGCAGCTACTCCGTTTCGTCGGCGTTCGATTTCGCTGGCGCGATGTTCCCCTTGTCTTCTTCGGGCGCAGGATACTCGGCGCTTGGTACGCCTTCAGGAGCGGATGCTGAGCTAGGAGCACAGAGCTTGGAGAAACACAAGAGCTTGACTTTTATGAATGGCCTGTCGCTGGTCGTGGGCTTGATCATTGGATCTGGGATATTCTCGTCACCAGCTTCTGTCAATCAAAATGCGGGCTCGCCAGGTGCGGCATTGATTGTATGGGCTGTCGCTGGATTGCTGGCATGGACAGGCGCAGCAAGCTATGCAGAGTTGGGGGGTGCCATTCCGCTGAACGGTGGACCGCAGGTCTACTTAAGCAAGATCTTCGGAGAGTGGGCAGGGTTCTTGTTCACATGGTGTGCGGTCACCGTATTGAAACCTGGAAGTGCGGCTATCATCGCTATCATCTTTGGAGAGTACATTGTGCGCGCAATCATTGGTGTTGACGCGGCAGAAGCGAGCCCTTGGATCAACAAGGGCGTTGCCATGCTGAGTCTTTTCATCGTGACAGCGATCAACTCGATATCGACAAAGCTCGGAGCTCGAAGTGCGGACCTCTTCATGTTCTTGAAGTTTGTCGCTCTCCTAGCTATCACTGTGCTGGGCATTGTTGTCGCGGCCACTGGCTGGTCCTACCACAAAGAGAACCTCGCTCAAACATGGAAGAACACGTCCTGGTTCGAAGGAACCTCTCACTCTTCGTCCGAGTGGGCAGTCGCCCTGTATGCAGGTCTTTGGGCCTATGACGGCTGGGACAATACGAACTATGTCGTCGGTGAAATGGTCAACCCAGGCCGTGACCTACCACGCACCATCCACACCTCCGTTCCTCTCGTCATCCTGGCGTACCTCCTCGCCAACCTCAGCTACATCTTTGTCCTCCCAACTGCCACAATCAACGCCTCCAACACCGTCGCCGTCGCCTTCGGCAGCACAGTCCTTGGCCCCATCGGCGGCCTAATCCTCGCTCTGACAGTCTCCGGCTCCTGCTTCGGCGCCCTGAACGCAACAACCTTCACCGCCGGCCGCCTGGTCTACGCCGCGGGCAAAGAAGGCTACATCCCCTCCCTCTTCGGCACGACCGGCATCTCCTCGCGCCAACAAATCCGGCTCCCGCGGCGCTCCTCGCGCGCTCGCTCACTCACGCGCTGGATCGCAGACGAGCAGGGCTTCTTCTACACGCCTATCTACGCGATGCTTCTGAATACGGCGCTGACGAGCGTGTACGTGGTGATCGGCGACTTCACAACGCTGACGACTTTCTACGGTGTCGCGTCGTACCTGTTCTATTTCCTCAGCGTGGTCGGCCTGATCGTGCTGCGCGTGCGCGAGCCGGACCTCGAGCGGCCCTACAAGTGCTGGATCGCGACGCCGGTCATCTTTTGCTGCGTCAGCTTGTTTCTGTTGTCGCGCGCGGTGTTTGCGAAGCCGCTGCAGGCGCTGGTTGTGTTTGCCTTCATTGCGGTAGGGATGCCGTTGTATTGGTGGAGGGTGGGACGTAAGAAGGAGAGTGGGCGCAGAGACGGGGGAGGGGGCTGGAGGTTTTGGAAGAGGTGGGGAAGAGGTTGATGATGATGATGACTGTAGAGTATTGTACATGACAAATGCTTAATGAACTCGCATGATGTTGCAACGATTTGGCAACACCAATCGCTCGAATACGAAACACGCTGCGTCCATGTGCATTTGATACCATATTACCATGTTGCAGGCTATCGACCTCGTATAACTAAGGACTCTCGGTTGCTTTTGCGGAAGCGTTTTTCCTCGTGACTGATTCCGAAGACTTGCCAACAAAACGATTACCATAGTGCTTAAGCATTTAAAGAAGTGTATACACAAAGAAGTCCAGCAAAAATCATCGCCCAACTAGTACTCAAACCGGTCTGGAAGGACGACAGGCGCCATCAAAGTCCATCCGAAGATGGCGTAGCAAACCCACGAGCTCACAATCTTAACCCAGCTGGCCCAGTACGTACGTCCGACGGGGACGAAGTCTTCGTGGCCGGTATGCAAGTGCTTGTCAGCGCCAATGTTTTGCGTCAGCAGCGTGGCGATCCAAGCCGTCGCCAGCATGAAGATGACGTGAAAAAGCGCGTAGTTGTACTGCGTGTGCGATTTCTCGTCATCATTGCGGTTGTTCGGGCCCTCGTCATCTTCGTCGTCCGAGTCGTCGTCAAGGGCGGATGCCGGAAGGGCGCCGGATTCAACAGCACGGCGGAGAGCTTCGGCACGCATGGCACGGCGGCTCTCTGGCTGTGTCGACACGAGATCGTGGCCGCCTTCTTCGGCTTCAATGGGCGAGTAGTTGCCTCCGTTCTTGTTAGAGCCCATAGCAAGGCCATAGGTTGCCGCACGGGTGGTCGTGTATGCGCAGGTGATGAATGTTACGATTGCACCAAGAACGATCGAAGCCTTGCGCGTGCCGTTGGCGCGCACCAGCGGATTGCAATGCTGGTCGTCTGGTTCCATGGCGACAGCAGAGAGTGTCAAATACGTGCAGTAGATGCTGACAGTAGCAGCTTGGGCGAGGCCAGCGCGTGGGTTCGAGGCTTGAACTGTCGGGTGGATGGCCATGGCGCTGATGCCCAGGACAAGGATCAAGTTCACCTGGAGAGAAAGTTAGCATTGTTGCATTGCACAAAATCAAGGTCCGTGGCGTACCGTAATTGCTGCCTGGTTCATGGAGCAGTTGGATTGTGCGAAGAAGATGTACATGACAATCGTAATGGCAATGCTGCCCAAGTACATGCCGAGGGTTGAGCCAATGAGAAGGCCGCGCCACAGCTTCGAATCTGTGTCTTCGATCTTCTCAATGCAGTGTTCAGCCCAGGAGTGCGCGAGGTCCACAAGCAAGATCAGACCTAGAAGCAGGAAGAGGACAGCGCCGATGAGAGCAACATAGTTGCCCCAGACCTCGAAGAAAGTGTTCGGAATCAAGAAAGTGATGACAATCAGGCCCAGCCATGCGATAATCTTTGGTCCCCAAAATCCATTCTGGATAGGCGCGCGGCGATCTTTTGAGCTGTTGACTCCTAGGAGTAGCACGGCGTGGATGGCGTGGAAGCAGCCCAACGCGAAGTTCACACGGTGAACCGCAGCAAATCCGAAGCACTGCTTTCCGGCGCAGTCAATTGTAACGTAGTCGAGAAGAACACCCTGAAGCTTTTTGACGGCCCAGTCGGTCATGGTAAGCCATGACAGGATCGAGTTGAGGAGGAGGATCGCCGCGTATGCGATACGAGTTGCGATGCCTGCCGGAGAGCGCGCGTTAGTAGTTGTACGGCTCGTGTATGTAGGCTTCTCTTACTGTTGTTGCATTTCCCACACATGCTGCAGACTGCGCTGCAGGTTGCAGCGCCGCAGCATGATGCTCCAAAGGTAGCGATCTGGAGCGCATGGATCAGTCTGTGTTGTCGCATCAAGAGTTGGTGGCGGTTGGGCAATCGCAACTTACCGTGCCGATACTGGGGACTGCCAGCAAGGGCAGACTGAGTAAAGCGCCCATGATGTAGCGGTGGTGAGGTTTGAGGCGTGCGGTATGTCGTGAGTCTTCACAAATGCCCTGAAGGCTGGAGTCTCGAACGGCGTCGCCGCTGCGCCGGCGTCGTTGTTGCGCTCGCGCGGCTGCCTTCCGCCTCGTCACGTCACCTTTCCCAATGTGGCAACTCGGTGAGAATTAAGCCGCGGTGTTGTCACGAACTGTTCCAAGAGCCCAGAACAATAAAGCATTTGTAGTGAATTCTGGCGGAGCTTCATGAGGCGCTGCGTTACTCCAAGCATACTACGACGAGTCGTCCAGCAGACCAGGTTCACCACAAACACGTTTTACAGGATGGGATCTACCGCTCTCGACCCGGTCTCGACAGGCTTGAATGCAGCCACGAACGCCGAAGGCACGCCACGACTCCGTTACGCAGACGTCAGTGAAGCGTCCTATGATCGTATTTCATAATGCTGATTGAAGGGTAGGCAGATCGGTATCAACCTCTCTGACCAAATATACAGAGGCGTGCATTATGGCAAGAAAGCACACGACGATGATCTTCATAAGGTCGTCGAGCGAGCCCTTGAAGTTGGTGTCACGAAGATGATGGTCACGGGCTCTGATCTTGAGGAAAGCAAAAACGCTATCAAACTGGCCGAGCAATTTCCTGGCTTGTGCTACGCTACCGTAGGCGTGCACCCCTGCTCGGCAAAGAGCTTCGAGGAGTATCCGGGTGGACCTGATGCTCTCCTTCAAGAGATCAAGAAGCTTGCTCAAGAAGCTAGGGATTCTGGAAAAGCAACCGCATTCGGAGAGTTTGGACTTGACTACGACAGATTCCACTACTGCGACAAGGAGACGCAACTGATTTACTTCAAGAAGCAGCTTGACATTGCAGTCGAGCTGCAGATGCCTTTGTTCCTGCACTCGAGAGCCGCTGCGGAAGATTTTGCAGCCATTTTGAAGGAACGTCTCGATGAGCTTCCCAGACGCGGTCTGGTTCACTCTTTCACCGGCACTCTAGAAGAGATGCAAGAGATTGTTGCGCTAGGCTTCGATGTCGGCATCAACGGCTGCTCGCTGAAGACTGAGGAGAACCTGGCAGTGGCGAAGGAAGTGCCTTTAGACCGCCTTCAGATCGAGACCGACGGGCCTTGGTGTGAAATCCGACCCAGCCACGCCAGCTCGAAGTATTTGAAGGATGCACCACCCTTGCCGAAAGCCGTCAAGAAGGAGAAGTGGAGCCCTGATGCGATGGTAAAGGGCAGGAATGAACCCTGTCAGATCACGAGCGTCGCACACGTCATCGCTGGTGTCAAGGGTATCAGCGTAGAGGAAGTCGTCGAAGCGTAAGTTGATCGCGTGCTCATCAGGGATCTGTCTAGAGATGAATGCTAACGTTCTGCAGTGCATGGCGGAATTCGATACGGATGTTCGGTCTGGGCGAGGAGTTGCCATAATGTAGATTACATAAACAATACATCCGTAAACGCGATCCAGCCGTATCCGCATCTCACCTGTAGCGCATGCCTATTTTACTATTCATTTCTTGAGTCAGAATACGAAGTCAAATGCTGCCCGAGACAGGCGATCAGACCCCGCGACGCCGAAAGCGGGCCGACGCCTGGAGAGCAGCCGCATTTCATCATTCGCTGTCGGGCCTCGTCTGGAATCTCTATTTGTCCTCCTTCACGACTACTTTACCTTACAAATGCCTTGAGTAATCTTCAAGCCTTTACTTGCCTACCGCTACCTCCCTTAGACGCCGCTATGGCTGACGTCGACATCTCGAGTCTCAGCGAGGATCAGCAGCTCGCACTGCAGCAGTTCACTTCCGTGACCGACCAAGATCTGGCTGCAGCTGTGCCTTTGCTGCAGAAATGCCAGTGGAACGCTCAAATCGCCATTACACGTTTCTTCGATGGCGATGCTGACACCGTCGACCCTGCTGCAGAGGCGGCACGCGCCCCTCCGCCTCCGGTCGACTCGAGACGCTCGGAAACGCTGATGGACAACTTTCCCTCACGACATTCGTCAAGAGCTGCTAGAAGAGGCCTGGAGCCTGCACCACGAGTAGTGCCGACACCAGAGAGCCAGATGACACAATCCATGCCGTTCCCCTTCAATATTCTGCTTCTTCCGTTCAACATCACCTACACCATCTTTCAGCGCATCTTCGGCACCATCGGCTACCTGTTCCCATTCCTCCCTCGACTACTCAACCGCTTCTATTCCGGCCGCGCTCTCCAGCCCTCCCGCGACACTGGTCGACGCCCTCTCAACCCGACCGACACCTCCGCCCGCTTCATGCGCGAGTTCGAAGAAGAGTACGGCGTGACACACGGGACCCTCCCCTTCCACGAAGGCGGCTACGCGCAGGCCTTCGACATCGCCAAGCGCGACCTTAAACACCTGCTCGTAATTCTCCTCTCGCCCGAGCACGACGACACCACGCCCTTCGTGCGGGACACTCTCCTCTCGCCAGACTTCGTTGAGTACATTAAGAACCCCACGAACAACATCCTCCTCTGGGCCGGCACGGTGCAAGACGCCGAAGCGTACCAAGTCGCCAACGCCCTGAACGTCACGCGATTCCCCTTCGCGACGCTGATTGCGCACACGCCCTCCGTCTCCTCGACAGCCATGAGCAAGATCGCGACCTCCGCGGGCCCCGTCACCGCGCAAGACCTGATCAGCAAATTTGACGCCGCGATCGCCTCGCACAGAGAAGAGCTGGACCGGCTGCGGGCGCAGAGGCAGGAGCAGCAGGCAAGTCGCAGCCTGCGGCAAGAGCAGGAGAGCGCGTACGAGCGGTCGCTGGCGCAGGACAGGGAGAAGGCGCGGCGGCGGAAAGAGGAAGAGGCTGCGCGGGAAAAGGCCGAGAGGGAGGAGCGTGAGCGCGAAGAGCGCAAGGCGGATCTGGCTAGGAAACTGGCGCAGTGGCGGCGCTGGCGGGCGCAGAGTGTGCCTGGCGAGCCGGGTGGGGAGGTTTCGGATGCTGTGCGTATGAGCATTCGGCTGCCCTCTGGAGAGCGCGTGATACGTAAGTTCCGTGCTGAAGCGGATCTGGAGGAGCTGTATGCGTTTGTGGAGTGCTATAATTTGCTGAAGGAAGATGCAGCAGTTGAGGACGAGAAAGAGGCTGTGGAACCTGATGGCTACGAGCACGTGTACAAATTCCAGCTTGTCTCGCCGATGCCGAGAGAGGTGTATGATCTGGAAAAGGGAGGGAGCTTGAAGGAACGCATTGGCAGGAGCGGAAATTTAATAGTTGAAAAGATCGTTGGTGAGGACGATGATACTGATGAGAGTGAAGAGGAGACAACATAGAAGGAGACGTAGACCATATTGTATTAATGAGCGTCACAGCTCAGGTCTATTTACACGAAGGAAAGGGCCGTGAAATCTAGAATCAACCATCACATGAACAACAGGCCGCAAGAGGCAACGTCTTCAAAAACATCCCTTCCTTAATCGAAAGTGGTCTTCTTTCCGGTCGGGGCGACAATAGCAGTGCTGGCTCTCTGCGCGGTCGCAAGCGCCTTGCCAGGTGCAACATTTCTCGCGTCGATATGCCTTTGCCTGCGCATAGCCTGTCGCTGATCCGCGTCCATCTTCCTGGGTGCTCTCCTATCCGACGTTGCTTCACCCGCGTTGTAATCTTCGCTATGATCCTCACGCTGACGAGGCGCGTGGCGACCGTCTGGCTTGCCACCGTCACCGGCTGGCTTGCCATATCGCTTCTTGTACCTCGTCTGTGCATCTTCGGCGAATTCGCATCGCAGGGGTCGACCGGCCAGGCGGTTGATGAACCACTTGCGCTTCTTCTCCTTGCGCTTCTTGCTCTTGCCAGATTTCTTCTTCTCCCCATCGTCCTCACCCTCACCCTCTTCCTCTTCGTCCTCATCTTCTTCGTCCGAGTCTGCGCCAGACTTGAAGATATAACCCCTCACAGCGGCCGCCGCAGACTCAACCTCGTAAAATCTCACCCAGGCAAAACCCTTGCACTTGCCAGTGTCCTGAAAAGTCGCCATATGAATATCCTCGATACCACCAGCCTGCGCAAAGTGCTCCATCAAATCGTCTTTCGTGACATCGAAACCCAAGTTACCCACAAAGATTCTCTGCGTCGGCTCCTTGCCGTCCGGCGTCGCAGCGACTTTCTTCGCCTGCTCGGCCGCCGTTTGCGTCGGCCGACCCTCGAAAGACTTTGCGTTCTTGATCAACACTTTGCGACCTCCCATCAGCTTTTCAGACAGTGCCATCGCGAGCTGCAGCTCCGGCTCGCCGATGAAGTCGACGTAAGCGAATCCCTTGTTCAGAGGCTTGAAGCCAGGGCGCGAGGGGCCCTTCTCCTCCGGTGGTGCGGGCATGTGCAGACGAGTAATGCTTCTGTCGTCAATACCCTGATCGAAGAACCAGGTGCGGAGGGTGTCCTTGGTCGCGCTCCACGGCAGGTTGCCAATCCAGATGCCATATTCGCTGCGCTGGCCAGGTGCAGGCGCTTGTGCAGTGGCAGCAACAGCAGAGACATCAGGCTTTTCCTCTCCTTCTTCTTCGGTCTTAGCAGGTCTGCTGCTCTTTTGCTTCTTCTCCTTTCGCTTCGCTTTCTTAGATGCGGGCTCAGGCGCGTTTACATCGATCTCCAGCTCGTCTTCCGGCGCAACGGCATTTCTCTTGCGCTTCTTTTTCTCGGTGAGCTCTGGGCACCTGCTAGCCGAGCGCTGGCTTTCACTGTCGGACATCTTGAGTGACGTGAGACGGTACGGCTCCTCTTCCCTTTGGCAGAGCGCTTCACGTGAAAATGGCGATCTAGAAAAGTTCTCGGCAAACATGCCGCGCGCAGACATGAGACCCTTGCTCGCTCTCCGGAGCCACAATTGCCCGGTTCGCCGACGCCGGTGTGACGACCCCGCGCATGGCCAATGGTCTGTTGTCACCTCCTCCACTCAAAGCACGCAACCGAATCGCCTATCGCAGGTTCGCCGCTAGACTGTGAGTCGGCTGAAGAACATTTCTATACTATTCTATTGAGCATATCTGTTTGCCTCAATTCCCTTACACATATCTCGTATGAAGCTCTGCCATTTCTTCCGCGCCTCTTCAGCCCTTCTCAGACCAACTCCCATCCCAAACCTCCTCAGGAAACGCAGTGTATTGCACGCCACCCGCAGAACCATGACAACCGCAATGGGCAAGCGCCTCGAGGGCAAGACCGTCCTCATCACCGGCGCCAGCTCAGGCATCGGCAAGAGCACCGCGCAGGAATTCGCACGCACGTCGCCCAAGAACCTCAAACTCATCTTGACCGCGCGCCGCCTGGACTCTCTCAAAGAGCTCGCGAGCGAGATCACCAACGAAGTCGGCTCCGGCGTGCAGGTCCTGCCGGTGCAACTCGACGTCTCGAACGCCTCCGAAGTCGCCCACCTGATTCCCAACCTGCCCAAAGAATTCCAGCAAATCGACGTGCTCGTCAACAATGCCGGCCTCGTGCGCGGCGTCGACAAAGTCGGCGACATTAAGACGGCCGACCTGGACGTGATGTTTGCGACGAACGTGACGGGGCTGATCAACGTAACGCAAGCCGTTCTGCCGGCGATGAAAGCACGCGGCGAGGCCGGCGCCGGCGACATCATCAACGTTGGTTCCATTGCTGGCCGCGAACCCTATCCCGGCGGCTCTATCTACTGTGCGACCAAGGCCGCTGTCAGGAGCTTCACAGACGCTATGCGCAAGGAGCTGATCGCCACGCGTATCCGTGTGATCGAGATCGATCCTGGGCAGGTGGAGACGGAGTTCAGTGTTGTGAGGTTCTACGGCGACAAGGAGAAGGCTGATGCTGTGTACAAGGGCTGTGAGCCCCTGACGCCAGAGGACATTGCGGAGGTGGTTGTGTTTACGGCGGGCAGGAGGGAGAATGTCGTGATTGCTGATACACTGATCTTCCCTAATCACCAGGTAAGTTTTCTTCTGTTGCGCGGAGTTTGGAGAAGGCTGCTAACCTCTGGAAAAGGCGGCGGCGACTGTTATGCACAAGAAGTCGTGAGCATAGTAATATCTGACTCGTTTGCCAGGCGGCTGCGACGGTCATGTACAAGAAGCCTTCAAGCACCCCGAAGCTGTAAATAGACGCCGTACAAAATGCATACCTAAAGAGGAAATAGTCCAAGATATTCGGCGTCAAATGCTCAGGCAAATCAGAACGAAATGACCCATGTAATGCGTAAATATACTCCTATCCCTTGCCCTCTCACAACGTCACACCAGCCAGCTCCCAACACCTTTGCGCCTCCGGCGACCCTTTCTCACAAAGCACCTTCGCCACCCCACTCTCCTCAGGATGCAAGTGCGCTCCCGACTGCCTCAACAAACTCACACGATCCTCCAACCCAGCATTCGCCGCCAGAAACAACGGCGTCCTGCCTGCCTTATTGCGCATATGCACGCTCGCGCCCTTCTGCAGCAACAACCTCAACAGCTCCAGATTCGGGCCCACAGCCGCAACGTGCAGCGGCACGCTGCCGCTGTAATCCGCCTCGTTCAGCAGCCAGTCCGGCTCGTAGGTCAGGATCTCCTTGAAGTGCGCGACGTCGCCCTCGGCGATGGCGTACGACAGCTTGCTCAGGTGGGCCTGGCGCGCGGCCTGCGCGTCGCCCGGCGTAGCGCTGGAATGGCTGAACTGCGTGCCGCCGGAGCGCGAGGTCAGCTCGCCGCGCAGCGAGACGGACATCAGGCGCGTGACCTCCGCGCTCGAGATGTCTGGCAGCGCGAGCAGGTAGGAGAGCTTCGTGAGGGCGGCCTCGGTGGTGAGGTCGTGGCCCGGCACGATGCCGGCCTTGCCCAGGACCATGGCTGGCGCGTAGAGCGGGCTGACGCTGCCGGACAGGCACTGAGTGACATTGACGATGACGACGCCGCGCTGGACGGCGTCGCTGAAGATCTTGATGAGGGTGTTGTCGGGCCCGCTCGGGGCGTTGCCCGCGCCGAAGGTCTCGAGGATGAGGCCGTGGAGGCCCGGGACCCGAAGGACGGCGTCGACCATCTCGGGCTTGATGCCGGGGAAGATGCGGAGGCAGGCGACGTGCGCGGTTTCGAGGCTGGTTTGGATGCTGAAGGGCTTGATTTCGGTCGGGCGGTAGATGGAGTCCCAGGCGACGTGGATGTCGGAGGAGGTGATTGTGGCGAGGGGGGGGAAGTTGGGGGCTGAGAAGGCGGCGAATTGGTCGGCGGAGACTTTTGTGCAGCGGTTTCCGCGGAAGAGTCTGTGGTTGAAGAAGAGGCCTACTTCAGGGATGAGGAAGTGGCCAGCGATGATTAGAGATCCGAGAAGGTTATCTGTAGCGTCATTCTGGAGTTGAAAGATGGGTGCTTGGGATCCAGTAAGGATAACTGGCTTGCCCAAATTGCTAAGCATGAAACTCAGCGCAGAGCTGGTGTAGGCAAGACTGTCCGTGCCATGGAGGACGACAAATCCGTCAAAAAGCGTGTAGTTCTTGTAAATGGTATTGGCAATCTGGGTCCAACCTTTGGAGTCGATTGAGCTGGAATCCAGCAGATGCTGGAACTCCAGCACCGAGAACCGGACATGTTTTCCATATCGGCTGCGAGGAGTCCTCAAACTCTTTAGAGACACTGAAGGCCCGTCGTGCTCTGGAAAGGCTTCTAAGGTTCCAGGCGCAGATCCGTCATTGAAGGAAGGCCTGGGTGCCATACCCGCGTCCAGGAACCCTTTGGCCGGGACAAGACCTTCTGGACTGGATCGCATGCAGATTGTGCCTCCGGTCATAATGATGAGGACTCTCGAGTCGGCGGCTCCATTGACGACGCTCTCTGCGCCCTTCGGCTCGTTGAGAGCCATTTCGAATGATTTTTACGGCAGCTGTCGGATGTTGTTTGGTGGCTTGATAAGAAATGGACGAATATTGATCGTTCAATAATGAAGTTTGTTGTAAGACCTACAGTATATGGACGATTCAAGATGAAGGTACTTCAAGAAGAGAAGGCTGCCTGCTCCTTGTATCATTTTACGCCCACGCCGGAGGGCTGGCTCTAGAAGGGCGAATGGTGGATTCGGTGAGGCAGCAAATGCGATTAGCGTGGTCGAAAACCATTTCCTGGGGGTAATCGCAACTCGAGACACTGCGAATGTTTGAGGCCGCCTGCGAAAGCTTGAGCACACGTTCCGATCAAGGAACGTCCCTGGCGGGATGTTTTATCTGTCTTTGCAACATCGACATTGACGTGGAAATCCTCCCAAAGACTGTGACTCGATCTTTGAGAGAGTTCGAAGAGCTTTTGACGACAATGAGGGGAAGCAGCACACGGTTGCGCCTTATCACGAGCTCGGGCATGGAAGACCCGTCCGACGTTCTACGGGCAAACAGCAATTATACGTCGACGAGGCGTGGAGGGCCTGCTGTAGAGAGAAGACAGACCAGTTTTGTAGACGGCAACAAGGGTTCCGACATTTCCGCCTAGAGGGCAACGATCAGCATGTGAGTTGACGTGCAAGCAAGGCAGGTAATTGATATTTCCGCTCTGCCATCAATGGTCTTCCGTCGGCCGAGGTCGGCTGCGTGTTTGGCGGGGTTCACAAGCATCACGTCAATGGGTTGCAGCTCAGCTTGCACCGTCAGGCACGGATTTGTAAGATTATAACTCGTTAGCTCGAGTTGTATTTCTGACACCTCGTATCAGCTTCCTTCCCTCAACATCCATGTTCACGTTGCGTGTCGCCAGATCAGCTCCGTTACTATCATCACCTACCCGACGCGCAGCTGCTTTATCCTCACAGCTCTCCCCAACCAGAACAAGCATAATCCGCACAATGGCTTCTATTCCCAAGACCATGAAGGGTGTCATCATGGAGAAGAACGGTGGCACCGAAGTCCTTCAGTACAAAACCGATCTTCCTGTCCCTGAGCCCAAAGAAGGCCAGATCCTGATAAAGAACGACTTCGTCGGCGTCAATTTCATCGACACGTAGGTTGTACCACTCAGATCGAGACGTTGACATAACACGACTGACATTCCTCCCCAGCTACTTCCGCACCGGCCTCTACCCTGCCCCCTACTGGCCCTACATGCTCGGCCGCGAATCCGAAGGCACCATCGTCGCCACCGGCCCAGGAGAAACCTACAACCTCTCGACCGGCGACCGCGTCGTCTGCCTCTCGGAGGCCACCTACGCCGAATACACCGCCGCACCCGCCGCCAAAGCGACCAAGATCCCGGACGCCCTGCCGCCCAAAACCGCCGCCGCCGCGCTGCTGCAGGGCCTCACGGCCCTCACCCTCATCCGCGAAGCCTACCACGTCAACAAAGGCGACTGGGTGCTCGTGCACGCCGCCGCGGGCGGGACTGGCCTCTGGCTGTGCCAGCTGCTGCGCGCCGTGGGCGCCAACACGATCGGGACGGCGAGCACGGCGGAGAAGGTCGCGCTCGCGGAGAAGGCGGGCGCGACGCATGTGGTCAACTACTCGCAGGAGGACGTCAAGGCGCGCGTGGACGAGCTGACGGGCGGCAAGGGCGTGGCGGCGGTGTTCGACGGCGTGGGCAAGTCGACGTTCGACCTGTCGCTCGACTGCCTGGCGCGCAAGGGCTCGCTGCTGTCGTTTGGCAATGCGTCGGGCGCGGTGCCGCCGTTGACGATTGCGAGGCTGAGCGCGAAGAATGTGAAGTTGATGAGGCCGACGCTGTTCAATTATATTGTGACGAGGGAGGAGTTTGATGGGTATACGCAGGAGCTGTTTGATTTTATTGTCAAGGACAAGATGGATGTGAGCATTCATGAGACGTATCCGCTCAGCGAGGTTGCGCGCGCGCATAATGATTTGGAGGGGAGGAAGACGAGCGGAAAATTGCTGCTGGACCCCTCGAAGTAGATGAGATGGGTTCCGTCAGGATAGCAACAATTGATGATTGTGATTGTTCGCTTTGATTATCATTGTCAAGCGCTATATTGTAATCTGTGCAGATGCCATTCTGAACAGACGATCCTCAGTACGTGGCTAATCTTCGTCCGAGGAATAAGCACCTAGTCCTAGACCGGCGGCAGGAGATGCTGTGGCTGTCGGAGGGGTTGTAGAGGCCGTAGGTTTCGTCTTGATCTCTTCTTTGGTCGCAGTGTCCGCGACGCCCATCTCGTTTGCATTCTCTTCTGCCTTCTTCTCTTCAGGTTCACCTCTCTTCTCCCCACTCTCCGTCCTCCTAATCTTCAACCCCCCAATCGCCTCCCTCTCCTTCCCCTTCTTCCTCTTCCTAGGCCCAGCAGCCCAGCTCTCACCAACTGCGGCCGGCTCTTCCACACTTGACTGCTCCCTCGCCGCCTTCTCAGCCTCCTCCTGTTGCCTGCGGAACTCGTCGAGGTGCTCCTTGGTGTCTTTCTTTACCGCCGCTTCCCGCGCGCGCACACCCTCCTGCACGGAGTCCAGGAACTCGATCTCGTCCTCGTCCAGCGAGCGAAATTGATTCGTCAGGCGCGTCGACTCCTCGAACGCCTCCTGCTTAGCGGCTGCCTGCGCGACGTCCCCGGTCAGCTCGTTGCAAGTCACCTCACAAACGACATGTAACTACGAATGGTAGACAACAGCAGGATAGAGGGCCGCGGTCAGCCACCTTTGTTCGCCTGCAGCGTCTCGTACAAGCTCTTGCCACCGGCCTGCTTGCCGGCGTCCTGGCGCGCGATGGCAGCGGCGTCGAGCTCCTGCTGGGCCTTGAGCCAGGCGTCGTCGCGCTGCGTCGGCTGCTCGTCCGTGCCGCCGCTCACGAAGCGCGACATGTCTGCTGCCCTTCTTGCTCTCTCTGGCTCGGCGACGGCTGCGGCCGGCTGAAGGAAATAAAAGCGTTTCGTCGATGTGGGCGCCGGGAATCGCAATGGGTAAATGGATCGTGGGCTCGTGTGGCAGGCTGGCAGGCTGGAGGGCCAGTCCCGACGTTTCGCCTGATTTGCTCAGGCGGGCGGGTGTTGCCTCGGCATGTGGGGGTGGGCAAGAGGGTGATGTGGAGGAGGGGTGTTTTCAGCGGGCGGGCTGTTTTTTTGGGTTGGCGGGTGGGATGGGCTGGGCAGGGCAGGGGAAAGTCCAGGCGCGCGGCGGCGGCGATCGGCTGGTCGGAGAGCCTCATGATTGTTGCCTTGTATTCTGGATCGGGGGAAAGTCTTCAGGGTGTACGCGAGGTGATGGTCCGTCTGATGATGGCTGAGCCTGTGGACTGCGGGCTGCAAAGCGAAAGCCGCAGTACATAGTGCTAGATGGCAGCTGGTGCTCCAGTGCAGGTACATGTCGTTTCACCTTATCTGCCGAGCAGCGTTGTGCATTCATCCAGGTGGCAAGACGGCGGATGGGTAGCGATACGGCAGCATGGCAGGGCCCAATGGTGGCGGGCGACGGCAGGGCATCCGAGAGACGTCGCTCTGCAGGGTGGATGCGCTGATGCAAGACACGCTCGGTCCCACGTGCGCTACTGCTGCCGCACGCCATTCAGCCTGAATCTTCCTCCAATCACTGTCAGTGTAGGGCGCTTGGAGGGGCATTTGTGTCGCGGTGACGATGGTGGGGCAGGTTCGCAGCCAGGTGTTCGTGAGCACTCGGCCTCATGCACAAGGCCACCTTATCCAGGAGCTGCGTCAAAAAAGTCCCCTCGCCCTCGCTTCAGCATTCTTCTCTCCCTCCTCTTTTCCATTCATACCATATCCAATTCAACTCAACATCCATAACTCCATCACAAACACAACTCTTTCTCACAACACATAACACCGCAACCATGGCCAAGAACTGGACCTCTGAGACCTTCACCCTCAACACGGTACGTCTTCGCTGAGAGACTATACCTCAGAAACAATCTACTGACTCAAATCGCTTCACAGGGTGCGAAGATGCCCGCCGTTGGTCTCGGCACCTGGCAGTCTAAGCCCAACGAGGTCCGCGAGGCCGTCAAGGCCGCTCTCCTCGCCGGTTACCGCCACATCGACACCGCCCTCGCCTACGGCAACGAGCACGAGGTCGGCCAGGGCATCAAGGACTCTGGCGTCCCTAGGAGCGAGATCTGGGTCACCACCAAGCTCGACAACCCCTGGCACAAGCGTGTGGAAGAGGGCATCACCTCTTCCCTCAAGGACCTCGACATGGACTACGTCGACCTCTACCTCATCCACTGGCCCTCTTCCACCGACCCCGCCGACCTCAAGAAGCACTACGAGGACTGGGACTTCCTCAAGACCTGGCAAGAGATGCAGAAGCTCCCCGCTTCTGGCCGCGTGAAGAACATTGGTGTCTCCAACTTCGCCATCAAGAACCTCGAGAAGCTCCTCAACGACCCGACCTGCAAGACCGTCCCCGCTGTCAACCAGGTTGAGCTGCACCCCAACAACCCCAGCCCGAAGCTCATCGACTACTGCGCGCAGAAGGGCATCCACTGCACCGCCTACTCCTGCCTCGGCAGCACCAACAGCCCCCTCGCCAAGGACGAGACCCTCAAGAACATCGCCGACTCCAAGGGCAAGTCCACCGCCCAGGTCCTCCTCATGTGGGGCCTGCAGCGCGGCACCTCCGTTATCCCCAAGTCCGTCACCGCCTCGCGCATCCAGGACAACTTCCAGCTCAACGGCTGGAGCCTGACTGACGAGGAGATGAAGAAGCTCAGCTCGCTGCCTGACCGCTTCAAGGTCTGCGGCGACTCTTGGCTGCCCGTCAAGGTCTTCTTCGGCGACGACGAGTAAGAAGATCGAGTGTGATCAACAGCATGGAGGCTCGAGTCGCGCAGAACGCGGTGGCTAAGGTTCTCTGATGGCGTTTTGCAATGTGATACGAAAACAACTCTTCATAACCGGGCGTTTGTGAATTAGCAAAAGTCAGATAGATGTCGTACGCGACAATTTGTTCTCAACAATTCCTTGCTGTGTGTTGTCAAGCCTTTCCATTTTCTGCTCTGAAGTATCAGAGCAGAAGCTTCGTGACACGGTATTAGGGGCATTCCTCTTTATTCGAGCTTGGAAATGAGTGTGTTGGAATGAGTTATTCGCAACGCGTTTTTGTCAATTCAATGTCCTTTGTCAGAGGAGAGAAAATGCATCATCGAGCGACATGTCGAGTATGTTCATCCGATCTTACCTTAGCCCTCGGTCAGGCGTCAAGTCAGGCATTCATGAAAGCCCACCATGGGACCGACCTAGCGTGCCAAGCCCGCCGTCAGCTCTGCGACTTCTTTCTCCAGCCTTTCTAGAGCTTTCTACCTTCCACATCCCCTTACACTCAAGCGCCCAAATAATCCCGTAACGACCATTTCCTAATCTTCTGTCATTCCTTTTGATACCCCGGAGTTTTGATAGCCACTCCATTTGCATAATCAGCGAGGTATGCGACGACCCTTCTCTTGCAATCTTCCTTCCCCTTCCCTCCATGTTAGGATGAAACACCAGCTGGCACCAGTCCGAGAAAGACTTGTACTCTTTTTACTGCGGATAAGCTTTGCGAACACAAGTTGTTCTGTTCTGATCACTTCATCACTCATTTCACTATTTTACGCCATTTGCTCTTTCGACCAATGACTAACACAGTGAAAAGAACAGAGTCGTAGTTTAAATCATCCCGTTGTTGCACGAACTCCAGCACAATGGTCCTTCACAATCCCAACAACTGGCACTGGGTGAACAAGGATGTGAGCGATTGGACGAAGGAGTACCTCACCGGGGAGCTGGTTGGACTCAAGGCCGAGAAGGACGGCAACACCGCGGAGGTCAGCAAGGTCCTGTCAATGGACGGTGATGTCGACGTGTCCCAGCGCAAGAACAAGGTCATCACCATCTTCGACGTGAAATTACAGCTAGAGTACACCGGCCGGGTGCAGAAAAGCGCGGATGAGAGCCAGGAAGTGAGCGGCACCATCACTATCCCGGAAGTTGCCCATGATACCGAAGAGGACGAGTATGTCTTCGAAGTAGAACTCTACGGTGAAGACTCTTCAAAGCAGCCCGTGAAGGACCTCGTGAAGGCACAGATCACCCCGCAGATCCGCCAGAAACTTGTGAAGCTCGGCCCCACGCTCATCGAGAAGCATGGCTCGGGCCTCCAGCACGCTCCCGGTAGCAACCCATCGTCTGGTTTCAGCACGCCCAGGACGATGCAGCAGAGCTCCATCAACAAGCCCAAGGAAGAGGCGAAAAGCTCCTCCACGGCATCCACTGCCGCTGGCGCCGCCGTCAACGTGACATCCCTCAGCGACCAGCAAGAGTTTCGTACGACCGCAGACCAGCTCTTCGAGACCTTCACGGACCCCCAGCGCATCGCAGCTTTCACGCGCGCGCCTCCCAAGGTCTTCGAGGGCGCGAAGGAAGGCGGCAAGTTCGAGATCTTCGGTGGCAACGTCTCCGGCGAGTTCGCCAAGCTCGACAAGCCCACGTACATCGAGCAGAAATGGCGGCTGGCGCAGTGGCCGCAGGGCCATTTCAGCACGATGAAGATCAAGTTTGAGCAGAACGACGTCGACGCGGTGACCATTATGCGCGTCGACTGGGTCGGCGTCCCCATCGGCCAGGAGGAGCCGACCAAGCGCAACTGGGAGGAGTACTACGTGCGCAGCATTAAGACCACTTTTGGCTTCGGCACTATTTTGTAAATGAAGAGACAGGACGAGGACGAAGCGATGAATGAAAGGCATCCACGAAGCAGACGATTAAAGTAAATTTACAATCAACTAAATGAGATGAGGGCTGCTGAAACGAGTGGCCCCAGAATCTGCACTCATCACAACCTTCCCATACTCCCTAGTCTCATTGATGCCGATTGAACTTCTCGACTTCGCACTGTTCTAACATTTTCTTGTCGTATCCAGTGTTATAAGACACGAGTTTCGCACAAATCGCTGCGCACGTGACCTTCATGGATGACATCGGCTTTGGAAGCAGCGGCTCTGTGGTGGGGCAGGCAGGCGAGGCAGGGTCCACGGCTGGCTGCGTCAAGAGACTTTTGCTGTTTCGATTCACGGACTTCGAAGCTTTCTGACAACCACTCTCCTTGGGATTAAAGCCGCCAAAATGACCGCCGTCCCACCCTCGGACGGCATGGCCAACCTGGACATCTCGGGCAAGGAGGCCCCAGCCCAGGCGCCGGCTGCAAATGGAACCAACGGCCAGGCCGAAAATGGCGATTCGGACGACGACGAAGCAGACGATGGAGAGGGTGCCGCTGCTCCCGGCGAGGGCGCAGCTAAAAAAAAGAAGAAGAGAAAGCCTCGCAAGAAGAAAAAGGCCGGCGGCGGCGCGGCCGCGCAGACCAGCCCGCCGCGAACGGAGGTCTCGAAGCTCTTCCCCAATGGCTCTTACCCTGTCGGCGAGGAGGTCGAGTATCTGAACGACAACGCCTACCGTACGACGAACGAGGAGAAGCGCGCGCTGGACCGCGACAACGTCGAGTTCCTCACTGAGTACCGCCAGGCCGCCGAGGTGCATCGCGAGGTCCGCAAGTACGCGCAGCAAAACATCAAGCCCGGCATGAGCCTGACGGAGATCGCGGAGATGGTCGAGAACGGCACGCGCGCCCTCACTGGCCACCAAGGCCTCGAAGAAGGCGACAACATCCTCGGCGGCGTCGCCTTCCCCACGGGCCTCAGCTTGAACCACTGCGCCGCGCACTACACGCCCAACGCCGGCAACAAGATGACGCTCAGCCAGGAGGACGTCATGAAGGTCGACTTCGGCGTACACATCAACGGGCGCATCGTCGACAGCGCTTTCACCGTCGCCTTCGAGCCCAAGTACGACACCCTCCTGGCTGCGGTCAAGGACGCGACCGACACCGGCATCCGGCTGGCGGGCATCGACGCGCGCCTCGGCGAGATCGGCGAGGGCATCCAGGAAGCGATGGAGTCGTACGAGGTCGAGCTGGACGGCAAGACGCACCCCGTCAAGGCAATCCGCAACCTTAACGGGCACACGATCTCGCAGTACAGCATCCACGGCGGCAGCGCGGGCAAGAGCGTGCCGATCGTGAAGTCCGCGACGACGGAGAAGATGGAGGAGGGCGAGGTCTACGCCATTGAGACCTTCGGCAGCACGGGCAAGGGCTACGTGCACGACGACATGGAGACCTCGCACTACGCCAAGGTCGCCGACGCGCCCAAGGTGGCGCTGCGCGTGCAGAGCGCCAAGTCCCTCCTGCGCACCATCGACAAGAACTTCGGCACGCTGCCGTTCTGCCGCCGCTACCTCGACCGCCTCGGGCACGACAAGTACCTGCTCGGTCTGAACAATCTGGTGCAGAGCGGGATTGTGCAGGATTACCCCCCGCTGGTGGATGTGAAGGGCAGCTACACGGCGCAGTACGAGCATACGATTCTGCTGAGGCCGAACGTGAAGGAGGTTATTACTAGGGGCGACGACTATTAGGGGTGGGGGGTTTTGAGGAGGTGGGACATTTGTTGAAGCGTAGGAAAAGCATGGCCTTTGGAGGAGGGGCTTATTGAATCGAATAACGATACCATGATCTCAATCATCCTCCCGCATAATAATGTGATCTTCGTCTGTGAATTCACAGTACACGTGGATTCGGCGATGCGTACTATATTGTGCATATCCACGGCGGGAAATCAAAGAAAATGTAGAGAAGGAGGTCACGCGACCACTCGGAGACGAGTCGAAAATCGAGCATCGAAAAGCCTCCCGTTGCCCCGCCGCGTCTGTTGCGCGCAGTGGCTCTCGATAACGCATGTCGTCTAGATCTCTTGCCCTATGTTCATTTCACACCCCAGCGCCATGCAGTTTGTTTGTGTAACAACGACAAATTTCAAGAAAGTTCCCCATCATCCAAAAAGTCCAGCCTCTCTTTGCTGGAGCTATTATGAGTTCTCGCCGACCGTTTGCTGTAGAAGATTTGTGAAGTCAGCAGTCATGTCCCAAAAGGCCCTCGGTTCTACACAGGATGGATGTTCACAAACTCACCACAAGCCAATCCATCCCCTCATTAACCCCCCGCCCATCGACCGCACTGCAAGCCATAATACTCCAATTCCGATCCTTCAGCTCCCCCAACCTCAACGCCTCACTGATCTCCCCCGCGCCCTTCGCGCCCGGCTGATCCTGCTTATTCGCGAAGACCAACAGCGCCGCATCCCTCAGCTCCTCCTCGCCCAGCATCGCGCCCAGCTCCTCCGCCGCCGTCCCCAGCCGCTCGATGTCCGTGCTGTCGACGACGAACACCACCGCCGCCGTGTTGCTGTAGTAGCAGCGCCAGTAGGGCCGGATGGACGTCTGCCCACCCAGGTCCCAGACGTTGAAGTTGAGGTTCTTGTACGTCACGGACTCGACGTTGAAGCCGATCGTGGGAATCGTGGTGACGACCTCGCCGATCTTGAGGCGGTAGAGGAGCGTCGTTTTGCCCGCGTTGTCGAGGCCGAGGATCAGAATGCGGATTTCCTTGCTGCTCCAGAGGAGGCGGGTGAAGAGGGAGAGGGCGGAGCCCATTGTTGTGTGGTGTTTTTTTTGGGTTGTTGGTGAGGCGTGAGGTGGGACGGAGGGTGCGCTGCGGTGGGTTCAGTCGGGTCGTGAACCCGGGCGTGGTCGAGTGAGCTGTGCGGTGGTTTGAGGCTCTATGCTATGATCCAGGGATAGGGCGGAGGTTGTTCGGCGATGGGATTTGGTCTTTAGGAGGGGCTACTTTGAGGTTGCGACTCTTGTACTGACGGGGTATCAAATTCCGGTATTTGCGAGAGCGTGTAAAGGACAAAACAAAGAAAGCAAAGGGCGCACGGCGGAGTCGGGGCTATACTCTTTTCCAGGTGTTGACAAGTCGTTCGATGACCTGCTTAGAAACGTCGGCGCTGCGGCTGCTGCCCGCGCTGCCGGGCGCCGACCACTCCTTGCCCTCTCCTTGGAGAGGAGCCTCTCCTCTTCGCCAAGCCCGCAGCTTCTCCTCCGAGCTGCCCGCGGCCGGAGTATATATTTTCTGCCGCATGTACCTGAGGTCACTTTTCCGCGACACATTGTCTACAACCACCAATGGGGTCAAATCGTAGCAGCACTGGCTAGTCAAATGACAGCAATGCTGCTACGAGACCTTCCTATGCCGACCTGATCCCACTCTCAGATGGGTCGGCGGCATTCATATGAAAGGTACGCGACGCGCCATCTCTTTTCTAACACTTGCAAAACCCCCTTCCTTGGTGATGATCATATAACCAGCTACTACTGAGGGCTCAATGACGTCCAAAAATTTAATGTCAAGTTCAACAGTCTGATAACGACAAGGAATGGGCTTTTTGTCTTCTCGATGGATGTCAACTGATTTTCCTTGAGCACATTGCTAATGCAACATTCAATAGGTATCTACAGTACATTTTACACCTCGCATTAAGTGGCTTGAATGCGATCATACCGAATCTGCTGGTTTTCATGTATTCGTATATATTCATCGAGAATCTACTTTCCGTCTTACCTCGTCTACGCACCAACCGCCTGCAGACTCTTCACGGTGTCCGCAATGCTCTCCTCAAGCGACCTCCACTTGATGCCCAACACCTCACTCGTCCTCTTGTTGTCATACTTGTACACGCCCTCAGACGGGTAGTCACCGCCAGGCGTGCTGGCCGTCGGCAGCGCCTCCTTGTACTGCGGGTAGCGCTTCTCGATCACCTGCGCGATCTCCTTGTTCGAGAAGTAACCCGCGGTGACGAAGAAGCGCTTGTTAGCCGCAGCCTCCCTCTCCATCGCTGCAACATGGCTCTCCGCCAGGTCGCGCACGTCAACCCACAAGTACGTGCCCGTCGGCGCGATCTCCTCCTTGCCCTTGCCGAGCATCAGGTCGCGCACGCGCTGGTTCGACGTGTTCAGCGCGTCGAGACTGTTGAGGTAGTGCACGATGGGGCCGAGCACGAGCGGCGGGCACATGGTGCTGACGCTGAAGTTGGGCTTCTCCTTCTCCACGAAGTCCCAGGCGGCGCGCTCGGCGAAGGTCTTGCTGGCGCGGTAGCCGTTGGCGGGGTTCTCGATGGCCTGCGACTGCGTGATGGGGTTCCAGTCGGCTTCGCTGTAGGTGTGCTCCGGCCAGTTGCCTTTGAAGGGGTTGACGATTGAGGCGAAGGATGAGGTGATCACGACGCGCTTGACGGTTGGGGCGGACTTCTTGATCGATTTGAGGATGCCCGTTGTGCCGATCACGGCGGGGTCGAGGAGTTCCTGAGGGACCGTCAGCATTGACTTGTTTGTCTGCTTGAGATGATACTGAAATGCACCTTCTGAACATCGGTCACGTTGAAGTGGAACGGGCTGGCCGTGTGGATAACTGCATCGAAGGGCGGGTCTGAGATGACGGCCTTGTCAAAGGCGCCCTCCTTGGCGATATCCTCAACAATGGCAAAGTCAAGCTTGTCCTTGCCATATGAAGAGTGAGCCTGCTTGATCTTATCGGCTTTTTCTTGCGAGCGGACGGTTGTGACGACACGGTGGCCACGCTGAAGGAGGATGTCCAGGACATGGGCGGCAATGAAGCCAGAACCACCGGTGAGGAGAACGCGAGACATGTTCAAATGGTTGGGCTGGAATCGATTGTTCGTGCAACAAGAGTCTATAGTCTGCGTAATGGTGCCAAGGTGCGTTTATGTATCTTATCAGAAGACAGACGACAGACGGACATAGGAGATAAAGTGAATGATGCCATAAGGCGGTTCGCAAGTTCCCCACACGTGGTGGACTTGCCGAAGTCGCTCGGCTTTTCAGATTACCCATCGCCATGTGGATCGCATAAACATTTCCGCGACACTCGCCGCGCGCATCATCTATGCCCGATTTGCTCAGCCGTGTCGCCAGGCCATCAACCTTGAGGCGGCTCGTTCAATGTCCCTCGAGACTCTGCTATCCGGTGCGCTGCTACCATGAGGCATCTACGCGCAGTCACCCTTCTGTTGCAGACTCCCTGCTCCAGTCGCAGACCTCTCTGAACGAAGATGGAGTCCTCTCGAAGGCGCGAAAGCATGGCTTTCGAGATCTGCAGGTCTCGCCGCTGCTAGGGACGCATGAGAAGAAACAGCAACAGAAGAAGCAGCCGATCTTGGGCATGTCAAGTACTGAAGATCTCGTAGAGTTCCAAAAGGAGTTCGAGGACAATGTACACGGTACGTGCAAACAATGGCTTCAAAAAGAACGCACCCGCTGACACATGACATGCAGCCCATGCGCTCGCGACTCCCATCCGACAGTGTAGACTTACCTTGACTCACCTGCCATCTCACTTCCTCGTCCCCTTCAGCACGGTCATCGAGAGGCTCCCTCCCACGAACGATGGTCGTCGACCAAGAATCAGAGCTACCCTAAAACCCGGTCGCCCCTCCGAAATGACGGGCGAATGCCTCCCGGGGACTAATTACGTGCTCAACCGGAAGGATGTTGTCCGGCATCTGTCGCGTAAAAGCACCTGGGTTTCCTTGATATCGGAGAGACCAAGGATAGCGGTCGCGAAGCTGGCGGGCCGCAAATTCAACGGAAGATTCATGGTTCAAGAGCTTTACGATTGGGAAGACAAGGTGGAGGCGGTCGAGGCATACCTCGAGCGGCGGGTCAAGGTGGCTTTGCTGAAGGCTTTCAAGGTGAAGGCTGGCGAGGAAGAATCACCAGCGGATTGCTCGCAACAGCCGGCGTTTGCTCTGAGATATGTTGCACCGGCAGATGGAGTCACGGAGGCTGGACCGGAGCTGGATTCAACTGTCATGGTGTATGACCTTCCTTCGCTTCTCTCGCCGGAAACATTGGAAGCCTTGGGTGGGGGTTTCGTTCACGTAGCGAAGAGTCCGGCAGCGATGGATGCGCAGCTTGCATTGGAGAAATTGAAGGCGTACAAAGAGTTAGACTCGCCCATTCGGAATAAAAAGGGACCATCAGGTAGCATAGCGCCCAGCGAACGGTATATAATGGAGTAGGCTGACAGTTGAGGCTCCGCGGCACTTGCTAGGGGTAGACATGAGCTTTTTCGCATTCACAGGCTCAACTATATCGGACAGTCATCTTCGAAACCATTCCTAAGCACGAAATCGCCTCACAGCATTCCAGATGCCCGAGGTCGTAAGGCTCACAGCAGTAGTTATCGTTTGCCCGAGTTTGTCCCTGGCCTCGGAACGAACGCGGAAGGCTGAACAAGCTCCCTCAGGCATCACTCAGCTTCCCCATGCCGAGGCTGGCTGAGCGTGGGGAAGCGCGTCAGAGGATCGCCATGTGAAAGCCGGCGAGCTTCGGCTTGTGACACCCGCCAACTTCGACGCTCGACTCTTGCGGCCGAACACTTACAGCCGCGGCGTCGCGCAGCAGCTCCGGAATGGAGAGTGGGCAGGCAGTATTTGACTCATATGGATAAGGATGCCTTCCGCTCATCTCCTAACCCTCGGTCTCGCGCAGCCACACTTCAATGGCAACGCCGAGACTCGCCAGAGCACCCGAGGTAGACTTCCGTTCGCCCACGCACCCGCTCGTCCTCGACGACTGACCTGACTCCGACCGCTGCTTGGCTCTGATCTGAACCTACGTAATAAAGCGTGACACCTGCTGGGCTGTCTCTGATCGAAGGTTTGCATACCTCCTTCTTTGTTTCTTTGCCTTCACGTATTTCACCCGTCCACTCTCACACCTTCCCTACATTTGCTGCATCAAGAATTGGACCCCGGCTGCTCAAAGAAGAGACGGAACACCGATCGCAAAAGTACCGCGCATCTCAAGCGCATAATTTGACCCTACATCCACAATGTCCGCCAAGTCAACAGCAGGGCCGTCAGGCAAGAAACCGGCCTCTGCGGCCACAAACCTCATTGCCGGCGGCGGTGCCGGCATGATGGAAGCCCTCGCATGCCACCCGCTCGACACAATCAAAGTCCGCATGCAGCTGTCGCGGCGAGCGCGCGCACCCGGCATGAAGCGAAGAGGCTTCGTCACGACCGGTCTGGAAATCGCAAAGAAAGAATCCCCGCTCGCGCTCTACAAAGGCCTCGGCGCCGTCATGACGGGCATCGTACCCAAAATGGCCATCCGCTTCACCAGCTACGAGTGGTACAAGCAGCTGCTGGCAAAGGAAGGCACCGTCTCTGGCAGCAGCAACTTTCTCGCGGGCCTCGCCGCGGGCGTCACAGAAGCCGTCGCCGTCGTGTGCCCCATGGAGGTCGTCAAGATCCGCCTGCAGTCGCAGTACCACAGCATGAGCGACCCGCTCGACGTGCCCAAGTACCGCAACGCCGCGCACGCCATGTACACCGTTATCCGTGAGGAGGGCTTCGGCGCGCTGTACCGCGGCGTCTCGCTCACGGCTCTGCGCCAGGGTACGAACCAGGCCGCGAATTTCACCGCGTACACTGAGCTCAAGGACTACCTCCAGCGCAACAGCGCAGATCCCACGGCTCAGCTGCCTGGCTGGCAGACGAGCATTGTTGGTCTGATCTCTGGCGCTGTTGGACCGTTCTCGAACGCCCCCATCGACACGATCAAGACCCGTCTGCAGAAAACTCCAGCCGAGCCCGGGCAGACCGCCATGGGCCGCATCATGGCGATCGCGAACCACATGTGGAAGGTCGAGGGAGTTCGGGCCTTCTGGATGGGCATCACGCCGCGTGTTATGCGTGTCGCACCGGGCCAGGCGGTCACATTCACAGTGTACGAGTACCTCAAGGGCGTGCTTGAGAAGGGTCGAGACTACCTGCCAGGAGGCAAGTATGAAGAGTAGCTGAGGAGCGCTTGTTCGATGTGAGAGTGTCGAGATACCAGGAAAGGGCTGCAATTAGTGGTCAGATTTTTCTTGCCGCCGAGGCACACGCTGGTCGGCAGCTGTCGGGACTGTCGCCTTCGTTGTATAAAGAGACGGAAGAAGGAAGGAACGAGCGCTAGACGCAATGTTTTGCAAGCATTAGAGCGCAGTTCGGCGATTCGGAGCTTGGTTACGCTTAGTGTAAGGGAATGGATTTTTGGTTTATTCGTACCTCGATCATACCAACTTGCCGCGCGAATGGAGGCCCACGGCCGAACCCATCCTGTGATAAACCTAATGCCGGCCGCTAGCTCAACTAAATCCGGCAAAATCACATCGCTTTCGTATCTCGTGAATCGTTATTGCCGCAAATGCGCGGCGCCTTAGCCGTCCATATCTGACCGACATCTTATCCAAGACCGCTCTGCCTAAGCGCCGCATGCGCCACCTCCGTCTGCAACTGTTCCTGAAGATGCTGATCGATCTCTGGCTTGTAATCCTGCAAGGACTGGTCGATCTCCGGCCGATACTCAGGCAACGGCTGCGGCTGGTTCTCCTGCTGCAACATCGCCAATTCCAAATCCGCCGACATATGCAAGTCACCGGCGTCAGTAGTCGGCGGCACAGCTTGCTGCGTCTGCAGTTGCTGCATTTGCTGCATTTGCTGCTGTTGCTGTTGTTGTTGTCGTTTTGATGCATTCGTCGTCCGCTTCGCAACGCGAAATGATTCCTGGCGGACTTGCTCCTGCGCGTCGGCCGGGTCTAGTCGCTCGCCGCGTTCCTCGGCCTCGATCACTTTGAGCCACTTGCGCTTGATCTTGGAGCAGGTGGTCGTGCTACACACCATGCCAAAGCGCTCGTGTATGAACCAGACCATGTCGTCGAGGTAGCGCTCGCGGTTGGCGGGATCTTGGAGCCAGGCGCGAATTTCCTGTTGATATTGTGAGAACGCTTTGCGTCGGCGAATGGATGGATCTCGACCCACCTGCTCCTGCTCACTCGTCATGACCCTCGGCCGCCCATTCTTCTTGTTCGTCTCCGGCGGCGCGTACGCAGTCCCATGCTGCTGCAGGCATCGCTTCATGCGATAGATCGAGCTGCGCCCGACCTTGAGCCGCCGGTGGATCGTCGTGGGATCGATCCCGGCTTCCAGGAATTCGATGATCTGCCGTTGGACGTCGGCGCTTTGCTTGCCGCTGCCCGGCATGGCTGCGTTGAAGTGGCGACGCTGGGATATTATATGTTTGTCCCACCGCTTGATGGTCCCACGGGTTTGGTGATAAGGGGTGCGGGCGCAGCGTGCCTGAAGAAAGTGCTGGCGAAGTGGTGCGGGGTGGCGCGGTGGGGTTTGATTGGTGGAGGGGTCGTGGGAGGGCCCGCGGGATCCACTTCTGTCCTTGCTTCGAGGCCGAGGACAAGCTTGCGATCAACCACTATGCGTTGCACATTCACGTTCAAGAGGAATCAAGTTTATGTTTCCGGCACGTTCCCATCCTGCTGTATTGCGAAATTCCTTACCTCTCCCAAGCCGCATGTGACCGGAAAAGACAGCTCGAATGGCCACACGCCACCTGAGAGTGGATGACATTTTGCAATTGGTAAAGGCTGAAGCGATTTGCCACGATCTTGTACTATCTCATGCCGGCAATCCAACCGATTCCTTCGAGCGTGGAACGAATGTGAAGCAATATCAGCTAAGTCCTTTCCAGGATAGAAGGTAGCTTTCCTTAAGGATCGCTAAAACTATCTACAACACCCCGCTGCTAAATTATACCACCCATAAACCCAGCCTTCACGCAAACTTCAATCAGGTTGCCGCAGTACATCGATCAGTTGATGTACTGGATTGTACGCTCGCTGTGCTCCCACAACCTTGCGTTGCCCTCGCGATCGTCAATCCATTTGTCAACCGACTTCTGCAACTTGCCGACCGGGACGAAGAACCTGCCCTGGCACTTTGCTGGAGCGTCCGGACTGGTTGCGGCATACAAAGAGTTGAGCGCTCCCTCTTGCGGTGTGACAGTCGGTGTGATCTTCATGGCCAGCTGCATGAAGCTGCCGAAACACGAAGGATCTGCGCCTTGCAGGTTTGTGTGGATGACACCTGGATGCAGGGAGTATGCGGTGACACCTTCACAGCAAGAGTGAGTAGTCGGGGGTTGATCAAATGCTCCAAGAAAACCTACCTTGAGCGCTGTAACGATCGTTCAGCTCCTTGGCGTGGCGGATGGAGCCTTGCTTCGAATGCGAGTAGCGTTGTCTGTGACCAGATTGGTCAAATTTGATGCTGCCGCTCATGAAGGTGCTTACTCACAGTAGAACAGTCATGCCTTTGGCGGTTGACATGTTGACATCGTCCAACAACATGTGCTTGGGTCCCAAAAGAGTCGTCATCTCGGACGACAAGTTGACGATTCTGACGCGATCTTTACTTGACGATTGCGACGCGGTCGTCAATAGAAGCGGCATGAGGCTCGATGCAAGAAGGTACGGTGACAGGTAGTTGACTTGCCACTGCAGCTCGTAACCATCCGTGGTCAGTTCGTATGGCACGCCCATGATCTAAATCAGGGGCCAAGAGTCAGCGAGGCTTCTCTCAAATTGTATTGAAACTCTCATACCCCAGCGTTGTTGATGAGGATGTCAAGTCGCGACTCTTGCTGTGCGAACGAAGTCGCAGCAGCTTTGACTGACGACAGACTCTGGAGATCAATCTGGAGGAAATGCAGATCAAGCTTTGTTGTACCCGAAGCTTTTTGCATTTCTTCGATCGCTTTGCTCACGCGCACTTCCGATCGACCGCCGACGTAGACTCTCGCATGATGGAGAGCTAGTTGCAGGCAGGTTTGGTAGCCGATGCCGCTGTTGCCTGGTTCCAAGATATTCAGCAAAGGAACACGATGTAAAGATACGGCTATGGTCACCTCCTGTCACGATCACGACGTAACCAGTGAGATCCGGGATGTCCTTCTCGGTGAATTTAGCGTTGCTGTGCATTGCGAGCGTTGATGAACTGTGAGATCTCAGTCGGCTTAGGAGATTTGTGTAGGGAAGAGATGAACGGATGTAAGTTGAGAGGCAACATGACGGAGCGGATACTAGCAAGCCTAAGTATGATGATTGAATAATTTGCCGTAGTGCACTTGTGCCTAGCCCAATATGTTGGTCGGACTCGCGTGCAGATGAGATCCGCGGAGCTGAACCAAATCCACGGACGAGGCTGAGCCCGGCTGCGCCGGACTTTGATTCCTCGCATTCCGGAGCAATCAGTCTCGTTGTTAATTTATCTCCATCACACGATTGTTACTGTAGAATGGACTTATCGCCATTCCGAACGTAAAACAAACGCCCGACATCAATGTATGCCTTAGAACGACCATAGCATATGTCAATATCTTTGGTTTGCGCGAAATCAGCTCCCCGCAGCAATTTCACGATGAGGGGTTAGATGCGCCCTCGGAAACCAGAGTCCATGGTATCAACAGCGAGCGCGGGTCGCGAGGGATGTTGCGAATGCCATGAAGAATTCCGCATTAATTGCCGACTAATAAGCTCAGTCGTTTCTCTGGAGGTCGCCGACAGCACCCCAAAGCAACAAATACGACAAGTGACCATCAACTCAAAGCCTTCAGTCTACCTGGATGAACCTAGTCACGAGGCGGCGAATTCCTCATGATGGCCTCCCAGAACTCCTATGCGCAACACTCCGTTAGCAAAGAGCAATATATGACATTTGGCGAAATACCCTCCGAAAGTTCTTACCCAATCTGCGTTTTCCGGATTCTCCAAGAACGACTCGATGCCCTCGAAAGTTGAACGCTCGAATTGCGCATTTGGCGATAGCGCCTTGATGACCTGTGCGTTTTTGGGCGTCTGAGCGGACCCCTCTGGCATAATGGTCAGCAAAATGACTGGTGTGATCATGATTGACAAGTTGACACACCATTTGCAGTGCTCCAGTCCAAATCCGCAGTATCGCTCCGAATGCTTGCTGCCTGCTGTTCAACTTCACGGTATTCATCCGAGCGCCCAAGCTTCCGTGCCAGGATGAAGACAATTTCGTAAGCTTGTTGGCATTCGGCTGAAGCACCTTTCATCTCGGCCAGATGATAGAGTGTCGTCTGAAGCGCTTTTATCAACTCTTCGTCGCTGAAACCGTTCCCATCTGCCCCAGAGTATAAATTGTCGCTTCGAACGGATCGGGAGCTGAGCTCCAAGCAAATGATTGTTCCAGCCAGGATGAAGTCCGTTTGCTCGAGTGAAGACAGTAACCCTTTGCTCTCGCGGAACATTTGTCCATACTTTCCCTCGTCGAGAAGATCGGATTGAATTGCCAGAATTGCCATGGCCGCCTCGACGCAAGAAGATCTCGAGAAGGTGTATTTCGGTTCCTGGAACGACTTTGTCATATGACGTCTGTGCAACATGCACATGGTCTTATGGAACAGGAGATCAAGGGTGAAGCGACGAAGAAGCAGATGAGGTGGCACTGTGACTGCGTCTTGGAAGCTGCTCATTCGCAGGCGGGGCGAGATAGAATCCTTTGCTGCGCAGAGGCGTTGGTGCAAAGCCATGATCTCCACGTAGTCCTCCGTCCCTCCAAGCGATACCCGGCTGAAGATGTCCCGGAAGCAAGAGGAGAGCTTAGCCTTATTGACAGTGTAGAGGACGGGCGTAAATTCCGACTCTGGGCGGGATGGCGGCAATTGTGCTGAGTCTGGACCAAAGTCATCGTCTAAGAGGTTGCTAGGTGATCTGGTGTCGCAATGAAGATCTTGTATCATTGCAGGCAAGCCCAGCTGGTAAGAAGTCAAGGCGTCGAGCTGTATGATCAAGGCCCAGACACGGCGACGCATTTCACCCTCAAAAGCTGATATCCGAGGGTAGTGATCAGGGTCTCGGTGATAACCCATGCGCAACGCCAACCTTATCGCCACACCACCCATCAGCCAGACTCCCAGACGTGCGTCTTTGCTCCTCAGGAATTCGAGTTGCTGGCTCACTAGAAGTGCTTCGATGGTGTAGGGCCCAGGTGCAGTGAAGTATTTCGACAGGACTAGACACTGAGTGCAACGCCTGTGGAAAGCGTCCATCGCATCACCAGCAGGACCTAGAGCTTCTGGCAGGCCCTCTGCTGATCGTCTGCATAAGAAGACACCCATCGATAGGACGCCGAAGAGCAATCCGATCCATGGAATCGGCGCTTTTTCTGGGCGCAGCCAAAAGTTACGGTACTGGATAGACAACGTGTTAGAACATCATAACAAGGAAAAAGCATCATCGAAAGATACCTCCTGCTCGAATGTAGGTGTATGCAAAATGACTATCTGAGCATTTAGCTGAGCTCAATAAATTTGGCGATATAGGGGTGTCTTACCCACTGGGAACTCGGCACCGTTGAAGTACCGAGAGACCAGTTTGTTCGTAATGTCTCTTGGTGGCATATCGGAGAGAATACTCTCGATGTCAGGAGCTGGGCCCAGCCCTTCTAGGAGCATCGGGCCATCAGCTCGGTCGGAGCCAAGGACATTCGCCGGGTCTTCGTGGTTTGAGCGATCAAAATGCTCCCGTATATCCGCGACCTACAAGATTGATCAGAAAGCCTTGCTATACAAACCCGTTTTACTTACTTCATAGCAAATGGATGCCCAGTGGGCGCCAGACACGTAGATTGTTTGATCGTTGCTTGACACAATGCGTCCTGACTCAATCTCGGCTTCTGATTCTGGCCCATTAGGTGATGCAGTACTAGACTTTTTGATACTTTCTTTTGAGTTGATTGACTCGGATGCATTCGATCGCGAGTTCTGTGAGACCATAGAATTCACAAGCTGCTCCAGCCGCCTGATGCGCGAGTCGAACTGTTGTCTGGCCTCCGTTCTAGAGCTCGAGATACGATTCCGCGCCTGCGGAGAAAACACACATGTCGTTTGACGCGCGATGCAATTGCTGCATGGTACGTTGCGATCGCATTTCAACCTGTGACAAGCTGTCAGCTCGGTTCGCGCCACCCCTCTATCGGAAGAGGCTGACTGGCTTACTTCCGCTGCCTGCAGAGAGCGCACGATAACAGAGCCCGGCCTCCCTCCATATTTCCGAGATCGAAAAGTTCGTCAAAAGTTGAGGGCTGCAAAGATGAGTCGGAGGAATGTTTGCATGCTATCGCACTGTCGCCATCGAGGCTGCCTAGCTGGGCACTCTGACGCGAGAGCTGAAAGCGAGGCCAAGGTCAGCGCAGTCGTCTCATGTCTTGGCCAATATAATAAAGATAGGTAGAGCAAGGAATGGCATGCAGTATCTGCGCCAGTGGTGGGAGTGAACATATAATTCAGCCACCGATCTCTCGTCCATCCTTATCCTCCATGCATCAAGAGTTTGAGTGAATCTGCGCTTCAAGTTTTTAACGAAGATCAGTCCAATCTACGAAGCTCGGACACGGACAAGAATGAAACAGCATACTACCAGCACCGTGCGATAAATCGACGTTTCGCGAGAACACTTGTCAGTGCCGAGCGTGTGGAAGAATCAATTGCATAAAACCGAGCGGCTGAAGCGGACGGTGGATCACAATCGCATTTAAGAGGCCACGCACTCTGCAGACCTGCATGTCTCTGGAGACAAAGTAAGCACTCAGACCTTTGCTCAGCTTGGATCATGCAGGCAGTTTCGCACACCTGTGATTGCTAATTACGATCTGTAGAGCTGACGGCAGCATTCTGGCGGCTTTGCTGTTCGACGGCGAGTCACGTGATACTGACCAATTCACAAACAGCGCCCGCGACTAGCGCCGGCAGCAGCCGAGCCAATAAGCGTCCACAGCTCGGTTATAGTTGATAGGTAACTTCGCGCTCGGGCAGCTGAGTCCAGAGCTGAGGGAGAGTTCCAAGCACCTAAAGATGAGGATTGCCTGGTTCATGCTCCAGCATTCGCTGCGGTTTTGACGATTGTGCACGCTGGACGAGGCGTGATCTGTGCCAACCCCAGACTAGCGCGCAAAAGCTGCAGGGGAGGCTGTGTTCTCTGGCGCTGATGCTGACATTGATGACAATGCGGCTCTGGCCGAATCTGCGATAATACTGTATGTTGTGAGACCTACACCGTATGTGAGATACTCTCAACAAGCACGGTGAGGGCGAGGATGTGCAGCAATGGAGCTGATCGGCAAGGCTTGGCCTCAGGGGGAGGGGGTCAAGCACCTTACGCGGCACATTACATGCGCTGCTACTCGCCCCATCTTTACGTCGTCAGCCTTGTCGCAAGGCCCGCGAACGGGGACCGAAGCCATACTCCCTCTCTCCCAATCGACCATACTGTACACATATACGCGCGCGCGCTATTTCTCCACATCCCCTTGCTCTGCTCGGCGCCTGGATGCCATCGCGATTGCGCTAGACCGACGAGGGCCGCGTCTCATGCCCGTCAACGAATCCGCACAGAACAGCCACAATGCTCGCTTCTCGCGCCTCGAGGCTTCCTTCGCTCTACGTTCTTCTGTTCATCGCCCTTGTCAGCTTGTTCCTATATTTCCACAGCGGCGCATCATCGAGCTCTAGACCCAACTTCCCCATCACGAGCTACGCCGGTGAAGCGACGGCTGCGACGAATGCGACACTAGGCTTTGGTGGCCTATGGGCCGTGTCTGGTCCAGGATCGCCCCGAAGAGATCATCTGGAGCAGGCAGCGTTGGCGACAGGGCTGGAACTCACCATACCGACTCAGCCGACTTGGACGGACGAAGACGTGGACAATTTCAAGTGGCCGAACAAGTCGGAATCGGAAGTCACGACGGGCACGGTGAAAGCATGGCTCAGCCACCACGTGGTATTACGCGAGTTTCTGAAATCGGGACAAGAGACCGCGTTGATATTCGAGGATGATGTGGACTGGGATATCCGACTGAAGACCATGCAAGTGCCGCTGGCGCAACGCGCTGCGCGCTCCCTGGGCAAGTCTAAAACCATCGATGCGTCTCTCTACCCGTGGGGAACACCTAAGGATTGGGACCTACTGTACCTGGGACACTGCGGCGACTATTTGAACATGATCACAAAAGGCGTCGGGGTCGGTCACCACCATCCGTCGGATCTGGAGGCTCTGCGCCATGTCATCTACGAGGACCCCACCATGCTCAATCACACCGATCTCCATCCTTTTACCGCCTCGTTCCTTACGGCCCTTACCGTTCCCGAGCAGAATCGAGTCTTCCATCACTCGGTCTGGCCTCTGTGCACGTTTGGCTACGCGATCACTCGAAGCACTGCCCAACGTTTACTCGGTGAGCTCGCGCCTCCAAAGGAAGACATTCACAAACACATTACGGCATACGATGCGGCAATCCTGACCGCCTGCCGCGACAAACACATACTGTGCTACACCCTACAGCCGGAGCTGTTCCACCACATGGAGGGGGAGTCTCTCATCGCAGGCGAGGAGACCGAACCGGTACCCCGGCCGCCCGTGGATGAGGCAGGGCTCGAGCAGGTAAAATGGCGCAAAGAGACGAGCAACATCGGCTGCGGCTTTTGGTCCGGTGAGTTCTATCACGAAGGCGACAAGTCAAGGCTTGCCTATGTACAAAACGAGGTAATCGCCAAGGGCCAGTGCTTGAAGCCTCCCAGGCACCTCTAGATTTTGATTCAGCATGTACAAATGGTGAGCGAGGGGATAGATGGTTGGCGGGGCGGCATTTGAGCGTTCTTGGGAAAGTGAAAGTGCTTGCGAGCATTAAGGCGTTTGGAAAAAGATGGAATCGGCGGTACGTAAGTACTTGTATACCCAAAGACCGACATACAAATCTCTTTTGCAGCAATCCTTGTACATGATTCACTGTCGAGTTTCTTTTATCGTCTATGCACTCCCCATCGTCTTCACTCCGGAGCAGCGCAAAGTGCGGCGGTCGTGTTCACAATTGCATGCCGCCGGCTAATCAGATCTCGCTTGATCGCATCGGAAGCCAAATCCGGGGTAGCGAGGCGCGGCCTGGGGTGAGGAAGAAAATAATCGGCCGAGGGTCCAAACTTTGAGCAGCCACTCCGCGACTTTTCCAGCAGGATTCGTCTCGAGTTTGGTCAACCAATTTGACAACCACTTCACCATGGCCAAGCGACTGCACGAAGACGTCGCCGACGCCGACGCGGCGATCAAGGCCGAGCGCGCCGCGAAGAAGGCGAAGAAGCAGAAGCTCGCCGCCGCCAACGGCTCAGCTGAAGAGAGGACTGGCGAGAACTTGTCCAAAGAGGCCAGGAAGGCGCTGAAGCGCGCGAAGAAGGAGAACGAGAAGGCCGCCGCTACCGATGCTGCCGTCGAGAATGTCGCGGAGGCTGTTGAGGACGCCGAGGAAATTGCCAGGAAAGAGAAGAAGGCTCTGAAGCGGGCGAAGAAGGAAGCCGAGAAGGCGGCTGCGGCGAAAGAGGCGGCTGATAGCGTTGAGGACGGTACTGGCGACAGTGATGCTGCTGCGAAGGCTGAGAAGAAGGCGGCCAAGGCTGCTGAGAAGGCCGCGAAGAAGGCCAGCAAGGCTGGCGCTGTGAGCGCGAAGGCCGACGACAGCGAGGCGATCGTGGAGAAGACCACCACGGCCGCACCCACTGGGTACGCCGAGCACACTGAGCTTACTGCTCTCCCGCAATCCGAGATCGACGCTTTCCTCACGGAGAAGATGATCACGATCGACGCCAAAGAGCCTCTCCGCCCGCTCACCTCTTTCAAGTACCTGCCAGTCACCGACGAGAGACAACGCGAACCGTTCAAGAACTTCACCACGCCTACACCCATTCAGGCCGCCGCTTGGCCTCATCTTTTCGCCTTCAAGGACGTCATTGGTGTAGCAGAGACTGGTTCTGGTAAGACTCTGGCTTTTGGTGTGCCCACCGTATCACGCCTGAGCGCGCAGTCCGCGAAGGAGCGCAAGAACATCAAGGCCTGCATCGTCAGCCCGACACGCGAGTTGGCCGTGCAGATTCATGACGAGCTTGCGAAGCTTGCGAAGCCCTACAACATCAAGATCGCTGTGGTGTACGGTGGTGTGCCCAAGGATGCGCAGCGCGTGCAGATGAACGGCGCAAACATCATCGTCGCCACGCCTGGGCGTCTGAACGACTACATCCAGGAAGGCTCTATTGATCTTTCCAAGGTTGAGCACATGATTCTGGACGAGGCAGACCGCATGCTGGACAAGGGATTCGAACAGGAGATCCGCAAGATTATCTCCACCACTCCAACTACGGGCAAGCAAACTGTTATGTTTACCGCTACATGGCCGCCTTCCGTGCGTGATCTCGCCTCGACTTTCATGTCCAACCCGGTCAAGGTCACCGTCGGTGACAACCCTACAGGCGAGCTGCGCGCCAACACCCGCATCACCCAAGAGGTTGAGGTCATGGAGCAGCAGGACAAGCAGAACCGTCTCATCGACCTGCTCAAGAAGTACCAGTCTGGCAAGAACAAGGACGACCGCATTCTCGTTTTCTGCCTCTACAAGAAGGAAGCTACCCGCATTGAGGAGTTCATCCGCCGCAGGGGCTTCAAGGTTGGCGGAATCCACGGCGACTTGGCTCAGCAGAAGCGCACAGAGTCTCTCGAGGCTTTCAAGCGTGGCGAAGTCCCCATCCTTGTTGCAACCGACGTTGCTGCCAGAGGTCTTGACATCCCTAACGTCAAGGTGGTCATAAATGTCACTTTCCCTCTGACTGCTGAGGATTACGTGCACCGCATTGGCCGGTAAGTCTAAACTTCATCACTTCAGTCATCCGTTAAATAGCTGACAACCTTCAAGTACCGGTCGTGCTGGAACCACTGGCCGCGCCATTACATTCTTCAGCGATGCTGAGAAGCACCTTGCTGGCGCTCTGGTCAATGTGCTCAAGGCCGCCAACCAGCCCGTGCCCGAGGCTCTCATGAAGTACGGTACCACAGTCAAGAAGAAGGGCCACGACGCCTACGGTGCGTTCTACAAGGACACGTCCGACATGAAGGCTGCCACCAAGATCACCTTCGACTAGACTCAGCGCGTCGACGAGGTTTGTTGGATTGCTAAAGTGGATGTAAACGATGTTGACTAGACTAAACCCGGGGCATGTTTCAGATATGTAATGCATGGCGCGGAGTTATTACTGACTGGCGTTCGGATGCTTGATATACACCTAGACATAGAGGTCATAAAAGCAACGCTGTTCGACTCAACCACATGTTTGACAGTGCAATGTGCAATATCTACTTCGTGGTAGATTAGTGGCCTCTCAGGCCATTCCCATTCTCTAGAGCTTCGACATACTCTCCTTCCTCGGTCCCATGAATCCAAATAAATACCCAGCTATCTTCCGCATCTGAATCTCCTCGCTACCCTCCGTGATCCGATATCGCCTATGATGCCTCCAGATATGCTCAAACTGACAATGCCGACTATACCCCCATCCACCGTGGACCTGAATCGCGCGGTCCGCAGCCTCAGTACACAGCCTGTTCGCCCAGTAATTGCACATGCTGACCTTATCCCCCAGCTTCGACTCGACCTCCACATGGTCCATGCGGTCCATATCCGCCGCCGTCTTCCGGATTAGCAGCCGCAGCATCTCGCACTGCGTGGCGAGCTCCACGAGCGGGAACTGGATCGCCTGGTTGGCCGCGAGCGGTTTCCCGAACGGCCGCCTCGCGCGCGCGTACGCGACGCTCTGCTCGACGCAGTAGACCGCGGCACCGAGCGACGATGCCGCCTGCCGGATCCGGTTCTCGTGCACGAACGCCTGGGCGACGGCGAGGCCGCCGCCGAGCGGGCCGATGATGGCGCTCGAAGGCACGCGGACGTCGGTCAGCGAGACGGTGGCGTGGTCGGTGGGCATGTTGAGCGTCCACTGGTAGCTTTCGGCTCGCAGGCCGGGCGTGTGGCGTGGGACGTTGAAGCAGGTGATGCCCTGCGCGTCGCCGGGGGAGCCGCTCGTGCGCGCGAAGATGAAGCAGTTGGTCGCTTTGTGCATGCCGGTCTGCCACATTTTGGCGCCGTTGAGGAGCCAGCTTGCGTCGGGTTGCTGGGCTGCGTGGGTTTCCATGTGGGTTGCGTCGCTGCCGTGGTTGGGCTCGGTTAGGCCGAATGTGATCCTTACCTTCTTTTGCAGTCTGCCTTCGATCAACTCCTTCTTCTGCTCCGCTGTGCCGAAGTGTTGGATCATGACCACGTCTGGGAAATTGCCGACGATCGAATGCTCGTTCTGCAGGTCGTTGAACAGGCCCAGTCCTTTGCTCGCGAGGTGTTCTCTGATCACGGCCATCCATAGATTGGCGCCTCGGCCACTCGACTCGTTTTGCCCGCCATACTCCTTCGGTAAGCTAAAGCGCCAGAAGCCTGCCGCGTCGGCGCGCCGTGTGCATTCTCCCAACAGGTCTTCCCACTCCTCGCGCGGTAGGCCGTCGTTGTCCCAGTCTGTTCGGCTGTGCTCGCGGCGGTGGTCGAAGAAGCGATTGTTGTCGTCCTGGTTCTGGAGAGGTTGGATCTCGCGCTCGATGAAAGAATCGAGCTGGGCGAGGTAGTCTGTGAGACCTGGAGGGAGGTCGAAGTTTATGGTGACCATGGCTAAGATGCCGTGTGTGCCCGGTGAATGAAGAAGAGGGAACGGAAGTGAAAGACTCCTACCAGTGAATCATGATCCTACCTGTATGTGTGCCGCGAACCGAGCTGCTTTTCTGTCTGCAACGCGCAAATGGTACCTCGGCCAGAAGCGAGGCACTCGAGGTGGTGGTTGATCGTTGCGGGGAACCTTGAAGCGAAGCATGTTCGTCGTGAATCGCGTGCCGCGCTCGGGCCACTATGACGGAGCTACGGGACCCATGTGAACCTCACTTGACCCAGCCGTTTGGTGACTCGGCATTGGAACATAAAATCTGATGCGTATTCACACACTACCATCCCACTACAACATTCAATTTCACGATCATGGCTACCCGCGAGATCCGTCACCTCATTGAGGACCTCGAGGAAGAGACCTGGCAAGCTCTCAAGCGGTCTGGTGCCGCCATGGTACCGTACCTGACTGCGGACTGTGTCATGCAGTTCCCGCTCGGCATGAAGCTCACCCGCGATACTACACCTTCTGTACATGACATCTTGCATTCTCCAGCTTTCGTTCCCTGGAAGTCATACCGATTGTCCAAGATGGACGTTACGCCAGTGGGCAAGGACGGTGCAGTGATCAGCTACCTGGTCAAGGCAACTCGGGAGGGTGCTGACCCCGAAGACGACGATGTCAAGTTCGAGGCGCTGTGCTGCTCTGTGTGGCGGGTCGAGGCTGACGGAGAATGGAAGATGTGTCTGCACCAGCAGACAATGACGAGTTGAGAGGAAGGCTGAGATGGTGATTGGGAAGTGAAGCAGGGGATGAGGAAGCGCGGTTTACACTTCTCACCCCGTCACGCATCACTTCAGCCGTACGGGCCGGTGCTCAAATCTCTGTTCAGTGAAAGCAGCGCCTTCCCTGGCTATGATTCCGCTCCTTCCCTATTTACGTCGCGCGCCAAAGCAAACGCAACCACGCCACAGCTGCCTAAATTCAACTTCATCTTCTCCCACACCGACTCTCATTACGCCCCGAATACCGCACACACCCCGCAAACATCGACTCTCCCCATCTCTTGCAGTACTACCAACCGCCATGGCTTCAAGCGAGGTCAACGGTCTCATCGTCAGGCTGCTCGCGCTCGCGGACGACCTCGGCGCGCAGAGGAAAGCTGAGATTGTGTCTGTGGTCGGGCAGCTCTCTCGGGCCGCCGAACGCGAGCGCGCAGCTGCGATTGACGAGATCGACAGGCTCCGCGAGAGGGCCGCTGAGCGTGGCCGTCCATACGAACCTCTGCGCTACATCGACGCCGATGCTCCTGTGCCGCGCAGAACCCAGGCACCCACGGTAAGTCGCCCTAACAACTTCCCGGGACAGCTACTGGCCAGGGAATCCAGACCGGAGGTAATGGCCGCGTCAGTGAAGCTCGCCTGCAGGCAGTGCGCTTTGCATCACCGTCTAACCTTGACTATGGGCCAGCTCACGGCCTGAGTACTAACAAGCATCCTCCGCCACGAAAGACACCTTGGGCTCACATTGATCATCGCAATCCCTTGGCTCAGCCAACCTTTCCCGCTGCCAGAACCGTCGCTTTTGCTCCGCCGAGGGCGCAGGCGGCCCATGCCCCGCAGAACTCCACCGAAAGCCCTGCTGTAGGGTTTGAACATTTTAACCAAGACAGGTTTCTCGCATACAGGCCCCACCAGCATCCCAAGATGAAGATAAAGATCCGATGTCCAAGCTGGAGACGCTCAGTATCAACACGCAGACGGCTACATCTGCAAACACCGAACCCGTCAGGCCTCGCGTGAAGCTGCCAGGCGTGCCGGCAGTGACTCGGCCGCTGTACAACCCCTTCAACCAACCCAAGCACACGACCGGCCCGACTCAGGCTTCGAGCAACAAGAAGAAGCGCAAGGCTGCCTCGGGTGCTTCAGAGATCATTGTCGCCACCAAAAAAGTGAAAACTTCCGCCGCGCAAGCTGCGCCCTCGATGCCAAAGCAGCGGGCGTCAGCGAAGTCCAAGGCACTCGTGATAGCCCCAAGCCATGTGGCACTGCTTCCACAGCTGAGCGGAGGAACTTCGATCAAGTATCAATCATCCTGCATCGCATGCCCTGGGAACCATGGCAAGCCATCCTGCGTGGAGTGCATCACCTTAAAGAAGGACGGATGCAACGGGAAAGCGCACTGCAACCACTGCAAGGGCAAATGCAAGTACATCCTGTGCCATGTATTCAGATGTGACGACGGAACTTGCAACCTGCTTCACTCCTGCCAATACGAAATTGCCGCAAAGGGGAGTGGCAAGGTCCGTAGGAACGTCGTTGGGCACAATTTCAAGGAGTCGGCTCTGTCGGCTTCCGAGAGACGGGAGATTCTCCGCATCAGAGAGTCGGTCGGGAGCTTCGTTGCCCAACCTGACATCAAGGTCGAGGGAAGTGACTGAGCATCAGTCGCAAGGCTTGCTCGTGGGCAGACGCTTGTGATGCGGCGTAGACGGCGTGGTTGGCGAAAGAAATCGTCACTCTTGACATGGTAGTCAGAGTGCAGCTTTTAGTCAATCACGTCGTCTGTCCGTCCTCACAAGCATGGCTATGGGGCGCAGATGGCGCGGTTGGCGAGGGGAACAGCCACCCTAACATGCTACTCAGGGTGCAGCTGTCAGTCAACCGCGTCGTCTGTCCATCCCCACAAGCACGATTCTTTGTTTTGTGTCGCTGTCTGCCAGAGCGCTGTCTGTGTTTACACTGCTCAGTCGAGGCCGGGCAGTGAGGCTGACAAGGCAGCGCGATTGGGCAGCACGGCATATTCTTTACTTTTCTTTCTTGCGTGATCGATTCTTTAGGAGAATCATCAGGAAGGAGCGGGCTGGACAGTGCCGCTTCACTCGGCACTCCCAGCATCGAAAGGGCGTCGGATGCTTGGGACGTTGTCCCATGGGCTGACACTCCGCAGACGCTCACGTGTACTTGCTTTGATTCACATAGCTGAACGACTAATGGATGGTTTGAAATTATTTTTGGTAATGCTTGCGGCGAAGTGATGCGACTGAATGATGGTAAAAGTTGAACGATTGTCACATTGCACAGTCGAGTGGCACCATGTACTGGATCAGCCTTTACAAGATGATGGCGTATTATTGCACGCTTGATCACAACCTGTGGCGAAAGTTGACAATCCACTCCCTTGGTCATCATCTGCCTGTCGAGCACCGCTCGATCGACTATCTTTGACCATTATTGATGACGGCTTGTCACTATCCGCCCCAGCGGTGGTGTGTTTGTCAGCCCGCAGCCGACCCCGGAGGCCGCAGAAGGTCCGAGTCGGCTGGCGAAGCCCCAGCGCAAGTGGTTGAGGGCCGTTGCAACCACGATGGCTACGGGCGCCAGACAGACGACCACGACGTCTCTCTGCCGCGCAAAGGCACGCATGCGGGCCTCGGGTCAGCGCCGAGCAGTCTGATATCCATATTGCCCGGTCTAAGAAAAGAAACCGGAGCACGACAGGGCGCGAAAACAGACCGGAGGCCCCCCACGAGGGGTCCGGAGAAGGCAGGCGTCTGGAGAAGGGCGGCCCACTCCGACCACGAGCATCAGGGTGGGTGTGGGTGGCGGCGCGCAGAATGGGCGGGCGGACGAGTCACAGCGCGGGCGAAGGCGAGCAGGGCTGCTTGTTGGGCGGGCTGCAATCAGAGCCACCACTTGGCGCGCGAATACGTCAAAGCTCACCAGCAGCCCCGCCGACCGCTGCCCCTCCAAGAAAAAGCTCAACATCTCCCGCCGCTCTGCCACCTCTCCACCATCATCTTACCAAACACACTCCGTCTTCCTGTACGTTGCTGCTGCTGCGCTCCATCTCCTGCCGTCGTCGTGCACCCTCCCGCTCACACTCATCCCAGTAACCCCACCACACATCCACAACAAGCCACAATGGTCGTCAAGGTGCGTACAAGAGCTTGCGGGACGGTTCCGAACACAACAACAGGGAAGCAGGCGTCTGACGGATAACTCAGGTCGGTATCAACGGTTTCGGCCGCATCGGTCGCATCGTCTTCCGCAACGCGTAGGTCGCCTCATCCAAGCTGCATGTAAGAAGAGCACAGGCTGATACCCCGCAGCGTCGAGCACCAGGACATCGACATCGTCTCCGTCAACGACCCCTTCATTGAGCCTCACTACGCCGTAAGTCCATCTTGACGATCTTCCAACCTACTCCAAGCTCACGCTCCACCCTCCAGGCCTACATGCTCAAGTATGACTCCACCCACGGCATCTTCAAGGGTGAGGTCGAGGTCGACGGCAAGGACCTGATCGTCAACGGCAAGAAGGTCACCTTCTACACCGAGCGCGACCCGGCCGCCATCCCCTGGTCCGAGAAGGGCGCCGAGTACGTCGTCGAGTCCACCGGTGTCTTCACCACCACCGAGAAGGCCTCCGCCCACTTGAAGGGTGGCGCCAAGAAGGTCGTCATCTCCGCTCCCTCCGCCGACGCCCCCATGTTCGTCATGGGCGTCAACGAGAAGAGCTACACCTCTGACATCCCCGTCCTCTCCAACGCCTCTTGCACCACCAACTGCCTTGCTCCCCTCGCCAAGGTCATCAACGACAAGTACACCATCATTGAGGGTCTCATGACCACCATCCACTCCTACACCGCCACCCAGAAGACCGTCGACGGTCCCTCCGGCAAGGACTGGCGCGGTGGCCGCGCCGCTGCGCAGAACATCATCCCCTCTGCCACCGGTGCCGCCAAGGCTGTCGGCAAGGTCATCCCCGAGCTCAACGGCAAGCTCACCGGTATGGCCATGCGTGTCCCCACCGCCAACGTCTCCGTTGTCGACCTCACCTGCCGCATTGAGAAGGGTGCCTCTTACGAGGAGATCAAGAAGACCATCCAGGAGGCCTCCAACGGCGAGCTCAAGGGTATGTGTTTCCAGTTTATTCTTGCGAAAATCGCCAGTAGACTAACTTTCAATCCCAGGCATCCTCGCCTACACCGAGGACGAGATCGTCTCCTCCGACCTCAACGGCCACAACGCCTCCTCCATCTTCGACGCCAAGGCTGGCATTGCCCTCAACTCCAACTTCATCAAGCTCGTCTCCTGGTACGACAACGAGTGGGGCTACTCCCGCCGTGTCCTCGACCTCGTCTCCTTCATCGCCAAGAAGGACGGCGCCCACTAAATGTGTTGGAAAAATCAACAGATATGAGCCGTTCGTGACGGCACCCGGACTTGGGTGTTTGTCGTGTTGTTAAAGGCGGTAGTTTATGATCATGCATGAATAGAGAGAAACTCTGAACAAAAGCTTCACCTCACTACTTTCGTATCCATGTCTTGTGGCTCTTCTGTTCCTGCGAGGACCTCAATCCGTTTGTTGGCGGTCCAGTCCTTGAGCCGAGCAGCTCAATTACCAAGCACCCTTAGCGAAGGATGCGCAACGTGTGAACCGCCGTCGTGTTCCGAATCCTTGACAAACAGTGCCGTCACTTCTCGTGAACTCCGGAATGCTCGACTCCGCGGAACATGTCGTGGACTAGCGCTTTTCGTGAAGACGATTGGCCGAGGTCCGTAAACAACCGGGTTCCTGCACCATCTTCGCCCGCAACTGGAGATCTGCGTTGTCTCGTGACTTGACATGGAAATGTACAAGTTGAAGCATCGCAGCTTGCACAAAACATACTTATACTTGCGCTCCCGCCTAATCGCCCATCAACGCACAGTCCAACACTCCCATGTCTCGCAGCATGGGCCAAACCCCCACCTTGCCCCAAGCTCCGTCGATCGCACCGACTGTCACCTTCTTCATCGCCTCTAGCTCCGTGGCGCCGGCTTATCGTTCTTAAGGCGCGAGTCTTGTGTTTGCTTGAAGCGAGGCTCTTCGCGCCCGAATGGGGGAGATGCTATTCGCTGCGGATGGTACCTTGCAGGTGGGGACTGGCAGGGTGGGTGTTACATCACGCTCGTCTGCCTGCCTAGGTAGGTAGGTAGTTGGGTCCAATGGCTCTTTGGTTGTGATAAGAAAGAGTGTTTTTCTGGGTAGGTATGTGTGGGTTCCTTCTTTCTTCTCTGCCTTCGTGTTTCTTTCTCGATCTTTTCCTCTGAAACAACCAAGCGTTGAGTCGCAAGAAAGAGCCGGGACTACGGAAACCATGCCCCGACCAAAGACCACAGCAGCCATCCTCCTATCCCTCAGCGCCCTCCCCCACGCCCTCTCCCAATTCGTCTCCGGCCCTGCGAACCTCACTAAAACAGAGGGCTACTACAACCTGACCGTCCGCTACAAAGAAGTCGCAAGCGAAATCTGCGAGCTCACGCCGGGCGTCAAGTCCTACTCCGGCTACGTCGATGTCGCACCGCAGCAGTCGGTCTTCTGGTGGTTCTTCGAGGCGCGCAATGTCGACCCGGAAGACGCGCCGTTGACCGTCTGGATCAATGGCGGGCCCGGCAGTTCGAGTATGATCGGGCTGTTTGAGGAGGTTGGGCCGTGTTGGATTAGTGAGGAAGGGGCGGTGGAGTATAATGAGTTTGCTTGGAAGTGAGTCTTGTCTCTTGAGGGCGGCGTGCATCTGGGAAGCCATTGAAGCTAACTTGGTGTTTCACAGCAACGTCTCGAACATGCTCTTCGTCGACCATCCGGCCCAGGTGGGTTTCAGCTACTCCGATCCCGTCCCGGGCTACGTGGACGCCAACACGGGCAATATCATCGCTTTGCCAAACGCGACTTGCCCAGAGTATGCGCTGGATATGGGAACTTGCGGGACGTACTCGTCGCCGAATGTGTCGAACACAGCAAATACCACTGAAGGTGCTGCGCCGAGTATGTGGAAGACGCTGCAGGGTTTCATGGGTGCTTTCCCTGAGTACTCTGCTAATGGTGTTCACTTCGCTACGGAGAGTTACGGTGGTCATTATGGGCCTATTTTCAACGAGTAAGCAGTGATGTTTGGAGTTGACGAAGTGCCGTGCTGACTTGTATAGGTACTTCTTGACACAGAACGAATTGATCCAGGAAGACAAGCTCCCTGGCGCACATGAGATTGACTTGCAGTCTGTCATGATTGGCAATGGCTGGTACGACCCCCGGATCCAGTATCAGGCGTTCTACTGGTTCACCGTTTCGCCTGGCAACACCTACGACTACCGGCCATACAACTCATCCGTAGAGAGCATGATATACAACGCCCTCTACGGCCCTGGCAACTGCTACGACCAAAGCATCGACTGCAACAACCGCGGCGAAAACGCCCTCTGCGAAGTGGCCGATACCTTCTGCTACAATAACGTCGAGTCCGTCCTGGGCCGCTACGCCGGACGCAGCGAGTACGACATCCGCGAGCTTGTGCCCGACCCTTTCCCCTATGGCTACTGGCGTGATTACCTCAACTCCGCCAAGATCCAGCAGGCACTCGGCGCCTTCGTGAACTACACCGGCGACGGCGGCAGCACCGTCGGCAGCGCCTTCGGCAACACCGGCGACGACGATCGCGAGTCCGGCACCATCGCCGCCTCGCGCTCCCTGGCCGACCAGGGCGTCTACACCGTCCACTTCGCAGGCGACTCGGATTTCATATGCAACTGGGCAGGAATTGAAGTTGTCATGGACCACATCGACGCGCCGGGCTACTCGGGGGCCGGCTATGTCAACATCTCGACGTCCGACGCCATAGTACACGGCCAGGTTAAGCAGAGCGACAACGTGGCTTTCGCACGCATCTATGAGAGCGGGCACGAGGTGCCCTTCTACCAGCCGCTCGTGGCGCTGGAGATGTTCGAGCGCGTGGTCAATGGCTTTGATGTCGCCACGGGCGAGCGCAGGGTTGCTAAGGGCGAGGGCTTCAAGACTGTTGGTACGCCGAAGAGTACTTACCGTGAGGGCAATGCGACGGTGCAGTTTGAGGTTGTTCCGGAGGGCTCGACTTACAATACTACGACGAATGAGCCGGATCTGCCTGCTGGCAATGGCACGGCGAAGTCGAAGAGAGGGTTGAGCGGACGTAGCACGAAGATGCTGAGTAGGCGGGCGAACCTGCAGGCTTCGAGACCTGTGAGGTTGCCGAGATCTTAGATAACTGACGGATGATCATGTCCTGGTCTTCTGTGCGCTACCTGCCTACGAGCAATAGCCTTGTATGTTGCGAAAAGATCCCGTGTATGCTTCAAGTAATGATATAGACCTGCGCTTAAGTGCACATGCGATAGACCCCTCCGACTTTCAGAGCTCTCTGTCGTCATCCTCACCAACGAGGTCCTCCTCAGATTCACATTGCCACTGGGTGATCACAATCCATCGGATCTTGTTCGCGATCTTTTCTTCCTTCGAGATCTTACCATGCTCGCCAGCCTTCTCATCAGTCTTCTCCCTCGTTTTCTTCTCCAACTTGCGCTGTTCTTTCGCGACATCCCTCTCAGCTTTTTCAATCTCCGACTCCTTCCTTCTCTTTCCCTGCTTTGCGAGCTCCCTGTCCAGCTTGGCCTGTTTCTTCGCCAGATCTTCTTCGCCCTTCCTCCTCTCCTTCTGCACCTCCTCTTCTGCCTCTCGCCATTTCTGCAACCTCTCCTGCTCTTTCTCTCCATGCTTCTTAGCCGCCTTCTTCGCCTGCCACGCTCCCATTCTGTCGAAGAAATTGATAGACGAAACAGCCTCCGGCACATCAAAGTCCAGCGGCGCAACATATCCCTCCAGTGCCTTCACCCTCCTAACCCTCTGGTCCTCCCACGGCCTCTGCGCCCTCCTCGTCGCAGCATCACCTGCCTCAGATCCCACCGTCTCCCCATCAAGATCCCCCACCGTCTCCAACGGCGGCAGCACCAGCCTCTGCTCCGGATGCCCAACCTTGGCCATCATATCCCGCGTCCCCAGCACCGCCGCACGCAACCCGACCGGATGAAACAGATCCCGATTCCTCTCCTTGACATACGCCTTCGTCCTCGTAAACGACGTCGCGGCCGACGCCAGCCCGGCCGCGAACTGCAGCCCCGCGCCGACGCTCTGCGTCACGGGGGCGCCGTGCGCGAATCCCATGAACGTGCCGGCCACGTTGACGGTTTGGAAGGCCGGGTGCGAGATGAAGACTTCGTTGAGGCCGTCGAGGAAGGCGAGGAATTGGCGCTGGGGGATGAGG